>JAQFVV010012398.1:7447153-7797196 GCA_028023455.1 Epiperipatus broadwayi
ATATTCCCAAATTTATAAAATAATGGTATTATCTGTGGAATTACTATCAAGTTTAACGAAAGTCAAGATCATCCTAATTAAATTAATCCACAGGGCCGGTGGAAGCGGGCATGCAACGCATGCTAGGCATGTGGGCGCTGGCAGAAGGAGGCGCCATCACTGAGAGATTAGCATCTGAAAAAGAAGGCGCCATCCCTGAGAAATTAAAACTCTACTAACAAAAATACTCACATTTGAAGAATATTATTCTCAACTGTTTATTTACAAAAATTATTGAGAGTAGATTATTGAAAATCATATGAAGTCATATTATATCTTATTAAATGACACACACAAGCAGGCCTGCACACAAGCTCTGCTTAATATTAAAAATATAAAACAATCAAATCTATTATTTATCATGAACAATAAACTAAACATAAAGTTTATTATATTACAAATTTCATATTGTAATGTTTATATATATATAGTACTGCTTATAGTAAACTATAAGTAACTTTCTGCTAGCAAATATATAAATAAACACACACTAAAAGTATTATAAATTAGAACTTATGTATGTATATGCGTATATATATATATTAGATCATGTACATAATTTTGAAATCGTAAGAAACGATTATAATATTGCAAAATAAAACATTTTCTAATTTTTTATTTAAATAATAATTTGATATAAATATTCGAACGTGTATGTAATATATATTATAGGTATAATTCCAGTAAACTTAATATAATTTTCAGTTTACTTTTTATTTTATATATTTTAATCGTTGTCAAAAGTCTATTTTTTCTGCATACTAATTAGGTTTGCAAATTAATTACATACGTTTGCTTATGATGTTTATCGCAAATTTTAAAATCTTAGTAAGAACTTGTAAACAATAATTATAATCCCAGGAAATTTTCTATTGAAATTGCAAATCAGGCCTGGCAGGCCACCTGTGTTAATTAGAAAAATATATGATAACAAAAGAAAATCTTGCCAATGGTAAAACTAAAATGTTCAATCAAGCGTAAAAAACTGGACACTTGAGTTATTTTAAAACCTGACCATTTTTAATGTCAATGGCTGAATATTTCCAATTTATTAGCTGCCTTTTTTAGGTAAACAAGTTAAACAACTTCTTCCCCTCCGCGTATAGAGTTTTGTATTTTGGCGCAAGAAGTAATTTGTGTTGGACATCTAAATTAGCGATATATAATCTTAAGTATTAAGATACATGATGTAAATATATAAATTAGAGTCCGTATTTATTTATTTATTACATTTGAAAATTATTTTAAAGTGGCGTTCATGAGTAAAAGTAATATGGAATCAAAAACTAAGAAAAAACTATCCGGTGCACAAAATCGTAAACGCCAAGCTGAAAAAATAGCAAACATTAAAAAACAAAGTGGATCACTTAATAAATATCTTAAAATATCAACTGCTTCTGAAATAGCTTATACTCAACAAGAACCAGAACCATGCACATCATCTAGATCACAGGGAACTGTTGAAAATATTGAACAAGATTTTAGTAAGAAACAGTTAAGTGACAACAAAGTCATTGTGCCAATATCATATCAAATGTGTACAAATTTAGAAGATCCAGCTGAATGGAATAAAATCGATGACAAACTGCGTGTTATTTTAGTAGAAATGGGGCCTGTTCAAAAGAAAGATATTATATATCCGAACGATGTACATGGCCGTAAATTTTCTGATGTATATTATAATAGAAAAATGGAAAACGGAGAAGTAGTTTTTCGAAAATGGCTTATTTATTCCGAAATTTTGAACTCTGTGTTTTGCTTTTGTTGCAAAGTTTTTGGATCTACTGAATCTGGCCTCATAGAAGGATACAATAATTGGAGAAATTTAAGTACAACTTTACACAGACATGAAACTAGTATGGCTCACATGAAAAGTTTATTGAATTGTAATGAACTTGAGAAAAGATTAAAAAACAAAATTACTATTGATTGTCAATCTCAAAATTTATATGAAATGGAAAAGAAACATTGGAGGAGTGTTTTGGAATGGCTGATTGAAAGTATCAAATTCCTTGGTAGTCAAAATTTAGCATTTCGCGGATCATCTGATAAATTATACAAAAAAAATAACAGAAATTTTTTAAAATTAATTGAATTATTTGTGAAGTTTGATCCCGTTATGGAAAATCATGTTGAGAGGGCCCTAGATCAAAACAATAGAGTACATTATTTGAGCAAAGATAGCCAAAATGAATTATTGGAAATTTTAAGTACAGCAATTAGGGAAACAATTTTATTATCGATAAAGAAATCCAAATATTATTCTATTATTTTAGATTGTACACCAGATGCAAGTAAAACTGAACAAATGACCATAATTATTCGCTTCGTTTTTTGTAATAATGGAACGGTTAAAATTAGAGAAAACTTTTTAGGTTTCATAGATATAACAGATTCCACTGGACGAGGTTTATGTACAACAATAATTGAACAACTGGAAAAATGGAAGATTCCCATTGAAGACATGCGTGGTCAAGGGTATGATAATGGGGCCAACATGAAAGGCAAAAAGGCTGAACTTCAAAATTTGATTTTAACCAAAAACCCTCGTGCATTTTACGTACCATGTGCTGCTCATTCTTTAAACTTAATCATAAACGATGCCGCCAAAGTCAATGTAGATACAATTGGTTTTTTTGCAATTGTTCAAAAAATATACAATTTTTTTTCATCATCTTATAAACAGTGGTCAATCCTTTTAAAATTTATTAAAACTTTAACTCTAAAACAACCATCAGAAACAGGATGGGAAAGCAGAATTGATGCAATCCGGCCTCTATGGTATCAGTTGGGTGAAATTTATGATGCACTCTATGAAATAATGAACAACGAATCTTTTAATAGAGAAATTCAACATGAAGCTCAATCACTCTGCACTAACCTTAAGGATTACAAATTTATTTGTTCTTTAATAATTTGGCATGATATATTAAATAGAATAAATCCTGTCAGTAAAATGCTCCAAAATGTAAATATGAATGCTTCACTTGCTTTAGAATCGATCGCAAATCTAAATAAATTTTTACGAGACTATCGATCAGATTCAAATTTCAAAAACATTCTCAAAATTGCAGATGAACTTAGCGAAGAGGTTGATGGAGAGAAAGAATTTAAAACTGCCAAAGAAGTTCGACAATGGAAAAAAACTCGTCAATTTGATTACGAGCATCAGGACGAAACACCTCAAATACCTGAAGAAAAATTTAAAATAAACATGTTTTTTACACTTTTAGATGTAGCGATTAATTCTTTAACAGAACGCTTTGAACTCCTCGAAGCATGTTATAATAATTTCAATTTTCTATATAAAATATCAGAAATTAATAAGAGCGAGTTACAAGCAAAATGCAAAGATTTAGAAAATATTTTGAAATTTGATAACAGTAAAGATATTAATGCTACAGATTTATTCGACGAATTATGTGCTTTTTGAGATATTTTTCAAAAGGATTTTTTAAATTCTCAAAACCCTTTCGAAACACTTAATTTTATAGTTTCTAATAATTTATCTATGCCAAACTTATCAATAGCTTTAAGAATATTATTAACATTACCTGTTAGTGTTGCAAGCGGTGAACGCTCTTTTTCTAAGTTAAAATTAATTAAAACTTACTTGAGAACAACTATGTCACAAAAACGGCTTGTTAATTTGGCATTAATTGCTATTGAAAATGATATTTGTGCAGAACTGGAAATAAATACAATCATATCAAGGTTTATTAATATGAAGTCAAGGAGTATAAAATTATTATAATTATAACATGTTTTGTAATGCATTTACTTTTTTTAACTGTATTTTCTTTTTTTTAAATATTAAAAATTATTTATTTACATTGCCTTGTTTGTTTCCCTTAGAAAGATTTTGTACACTAATATTTATAACATGTAGGTGGTATACATTAAAGTGACCAGATTTTAACATTGGTAAAACGGGACACCATTGACCGGGGGGGGGGGGCTGATTAAAAATTTGGTTTATATGGAGCGTTTATATAGATATAGCGTACATTAATAATAATAAATTAAATATGTATGTTTGTAATATTACCTTTTTTTAAAATTATTTCATTTATAAATTGTAAATTTATTATTAAATTTGCTAATATTTGCATAAATTTAGAGGTTAGAAAAATTAGCAAAAATTTTAAAAATAATGGGTTTGTTAAAAACAGACAGTGACGCAAATAATAAATATGAAATTTTAAAAAAAAAAATATTTGAGATTAAAATATGTAAATGTTTTTCGAAAATTATTTTAAACATTTAAATATTTTAATCTCAAACATTATTTTTTTTTAATTTATTATATATATATATTTGAATCACTCTGTCTATTTTTAACAAACACATTATTTTTAAAATTTCTGCAAATTTTTCTAACATCTAAATTTGCCGTGTTAAATTATATATTATTTCATACAAACCGTTTGTATGAAATAATATATAATTTAACAATCAATTTTATGCTATTTTTGATATCAAAAATAGCATTACATCGTGCATTCTTTCTAAAAATCATGACTTTTTTAAAACGCCACGGGACACGGTCGGGTCACCTTAGTAAACATACATATTGACAGGGGCGCCAAAATCAAATTTGCATGCGGGCGCCTAGTACCCAGCGCCGGCCCTGTTAATCCATCATAGATTTTTTTATCTCCAATATAAAACAAACATTTTGTGATTTCTATAATCTCATTCAATTCTCCTGTCGGTTGCACGTATAAAAAATAATATCTTCAAGTAACACTTTAATAAAACAAATACGTTTGTTGTCTTTGCTCTGATGATGATTTAAAGAAGTTGTTTCTTTTAACTGGTGATATAGTATCTATTTTTAGATATAAGGCATTTTTGTAATCGTTTATCGAGCGCTTCATTTACTGAATAAAATCTCAGAGTAATAACTACAATTTTTCACGAAATAGATGTTAAAATCATATTCTTTCAGAATTAAAGAGACACAATTAAACAATATAATCCTTTAGATAAATTTAATCGAACGTTCTAGAATTTCAATGTTACGAATAGCAGATTTTCTTGATTGAGAATTAAAATAAAACAATGTGTTGTTTTCACTTTTTATATTTCAACTTAACATATCCATGTATATTAATGGAATGAAGTGGAGACCCGGCCTACCCTTGAACAGACTCCATTGTAATGTGCTTTACTCAGACAGCTTAATGCAGGTGGGTACAATGTGGCAATTTTGAAGAAAAGTGCGACTGAGCCCGACTGCACTGAAAATTTTTAGATTCATTTCTTATTTTAAATTTGCCAGTATTTATAAGTTTTTTGAGATGACATCAAATTTTTCCACATTGCATCTTTCTTTATGATTTCTGGAGCATTTCCATAGCACCATGAATAATCAGGCGAGATTTTATGTTTTTCTCTCAATTGGTGCAACATATTATCATTTTTGAAAATACAACATGATAAAATAAAATGTTTTACATCAATTCATTATAAATAAATAAATAAATAAATGGAATGCATTTATCTATTTTTTGACAAATTTTATTAGAGTAATAAACCCAGCCAATAAACATCATTAGCTCAATAAAATTTCGCGAATATTTTAATATCAATAATTTCATTAGGTTTAGTAATCCGTTATTTAAAAAAAAAAAAAAAAACATTTATTGGATCTAAATATTTAATTATCTGACACACTTTTCTAATTTTGTGAATATTATTTATATATATGTATGAACATTTAAATAAACATAAATGCAATAATTATATATGTATAAAGAGCCTGCTAATAGCTTTAAACAAGCTTATTTTTTTTATTTTTTTATAATAAATGCTATAAGAGAAAATACCTGAAGCCTTTATCTATGATGGTATCTATCCCCAGGCCGGTTTGTAGCTACGGCTCTCGTCAGTGAGGAGCTAGGACATTAGATTCAAAATATTAACTAAAGCCCCGCATTTATCTAATTCTTAATTATTAAGAAAAAGATCTAAATCCTCAGACACCTACATGTCTTCAAATTCAGCTCTTTAACTAAAGAAACTATATGGGCCTGAACTAAATTCAGTTATTCTATATATTAGTAGGCTTAGCAATTTAATATAGCTAAAGCCCTAATAGCAAAATTGTAATATTAGTAAAAAAAAATCAGTCACATGTCACATGACCTATATAGCTTGTATTACCAATATGTAATATATAAAGAGACTGCTAATAGCTCTAAACAAGCCTATTTATTTTATTTTTTTATGATAAATGCTACAAGAGAAAATAGCTGAAGCGTCTATCTATCTATCTATCTATCTATCTATCTATCTATCTATCTATCTATCTATCTATCTATCTATCTATCTATCTATCTATCTATCTATCTATCTATCTATCTATCTATCTATCTATCTATCTATCTATCTATCTATCTATCTATCTATCTATATATATATATAACTACTAGCACTTTTACTAATATAATAGAGTTTATTTGTTCTTAACTTGTAAATATTATGATTTAATAAGGTTTGGCTACCTATGGTATTACTTATTGTTTATTAAATAAAAACTACTTGGTGTGTACCTGGGTTTATAGCCATCATTAAAACAATTCAGTAATTGTTGTTAAATTATTATCAAGAAAATGAATTTATTTACTGGTGCTGTCCAGTTTCAGTCTTATTACTTTTTACCTTTTTAATAACATTTGAAGTTAAAAAGTGATTATCCCATTGCATATTGATCTTGTAGTAGTTTACCTTTGGTTTTATACATATCACTTGATCTATCTGTTTAATATAAAGTATACACTCAATAATTTTTTTAATAGTACATGCTTTACCTAACATGATAGTATTTGTAACAGAAATATAATGCTATAACTATCTTCCCCTTAGGAGAAAATTTTCTTGATTAGTACTTAATTAAACAGTATTTTAAATTATTTATATAGGCATGGGCTTGATATTTCATGCATTATATGTTCATCATACACTTACAGATGTGTCTAGAAGAAATGCATTCTTACCTATCTGTTTTTTGATTAGGAAAGTCCTTAAAAACTTTTATAGTGGTCTGAACTCCATTTCAGATTTATTTTCCTATTCTTATGTAGGCAGTTATTTTAATTAAATATTGGTTTATGGGTGTGTTTATTTTGAACTCCATATCTACTTTTATTCAGCATTCGGTTATTAGATGGAAGAAAATTAACACTTGATACAGAGTATTTAGCATGATCTTTCACCTGCTTATGCCTAAACTCATATAATCTCTCATTGGTCTTTAATTCATCAAATATTTATGAAAATCTCTTTTACAGTGTTCTGATCTGCTGCTATCAAAATTTGCTCAATGTGCTTTGGCAGATTGTGACTTATAATATGCACCATCTGCTATTCTGATAGCAGAAAGGCAATCAAATTTCTCAATCTGACTGCTTGTCTAAGAAAGATTTGAGTATAATTTTCCTTAGTTATTGTATATTTATCCTGGGGATTTGATGTCAGATATTGTCTTGTGGGTACTCTCCCCAAAATTTATCATTAATATGTATTTAAAATTCTTATATATCTGTGGCTTATCAAACAAATATTGCCATTTATCTTTGGCCATATTGCATAATGATTACTGGAAATGGCCAGTTTCTCTTTTTCATTAAGCTGACACAAATTAAATAGTTCCTCTAAGCTATTTAGATATTCCAAACGATTTTTATAATGCTCTCATCTGAACATCATTATTTTGATAAATTTTAGAACAGAGGATTAATTGCAGCATTACCTGTGGATTCCAAAATGTATATTTTGGACTGGCCATTTTTAAAGACAAACTTTCTTTCATTTGTTGAGGAGATTCTACAAATATAAACTGGCTTGGACTACTATCAGGGATTATCAATTCAGTTCTCACATGAGCTATAATCTTAATTTGAGAATCTGATATTTCTCTTGTATCATTTCTTAGCTATTTATAATTTTTCTATCCTTTTGTTTAGTTCTTCTAATCTAATCTCAATACTTACTTTATTTATGGCTTCTTTCCTGCAAACTGCTCCTTTTGAAAGTCCTTCTTTAATATTTCTAACCAACTGCATCTTTATAATCTTGCTTGTTTGTCTGCTCTGACATGTACTTTGACAAACATTTCTTTATAATCCATTTAGACTTTTGAAATTTCTCCCCCATATCTGGATTGAAATTTATGGCTTTCTTTGAACTCCTTTTTTTATTTCCTCTTGATAAAGAACCAACTTATGTTCTAACTTACCTCTAAAATTTTCTACCATTCTGTGACATTTACATTCTACCTGTTTTATTTTTCCTCAAATTAAAATCAACTTTCTTTAAATTCTCTTCTAATGCTATAAATTTATATTCAGATTCTTCTTGATATGTACTTAATTTGATTTTAATTTCATCTAACCTCTCATCTGAATCCCTTTTTTCATCACGATAACTATATACAAATGCATCAATTTTTCTACTTACACCATCCACTTCACTTCTAGACACTTCATTTAAATCATCTATTTTTTATTAAGGTTTTCACTTAATTTGTTCATTCTCTCATCCATTTTATTTTCTTTATCCCTCAACTCTTTTCTAAAATCTTCATTTAATTTAATAATACTTTCATTCATTTTACCATTGCTTTCACTTAATTTACTAATATTTGCATTCATTTTATCCTTATTTTCACTTAATTTATTAATACTCTTATTAATTTCATATTTAAAGTCTTACATCTTTTTAATATCCTTCATAATCAATTGAGTGATTTGCTTTAAGCTAAATGATACACCCTGTTTCAGAATCACCTGAATGATTGAGTTACTTTCAACCATTTGAAAATTTTTGAACTACACCAATAAATAATAATAATAATAATAATAATAATAATAATAATAATAATAATAAATGCAGTAAAATCTGAAGAGATGCAGTAAGAGGTTAACTATGTTAAAATGGAAATCAAAAGTAGAGAAGCTAAAAAGCATGAATTTAATTACACTGGCATATATTTAAAACCAATTCACATATGGTTAAGTCTTCATAAAATCCTAACCAATGCCAACGCACTTACTTCAGATTTCCCAAATAAAATAAACAACATATGTAAACATAATTTTTTAGGGTTTTGAATTTTATTCATTAATGTAGGTAAATATATGTATAAGGGATTTTTTTCTATTTTTAATTTCCTAGTTTCAAATTGCAAATATAATAAAATATTTAAGTGCAGTATTAGAGGAATCAGCAGTGTAATAGCATGACCTGAACTTAAATTGTATTAAGATGATTAAAAAAATAATATACCAAATAATTTAAAATAACAACAATGTTTAAAAAAAAAAAAAAAGAGTCATAGATCACATGACCCTATCTCTTAAGCTTGTAAGTTATAAACAGTGAGGATTGCCAATTCCTCTACAAGCTTTATGATAAATGCTTAGCCAGAGCCAGCACTTAAAATATCTCTGTCAGGAACCCCTCCCCAAACCCCCGACCATGGTTTCGTGCTTTGGCACTCCTCAGAGAGGTGTCAAGGTAGGTTCAGACACTAGATCTAAAAATACCAACCCAAAGCTAAGCACTTAGATAAAAGTTATCTATTGAGTGGGAAATCTGAAATTTTCAGACATCTACGTCTTCAAACCCAGCTATCCAATTCAAATAGCTATATGGGGCTGATAGATCTTCAGCCATACCATATATTAGTAGTCATAGCAATATAAAATTGCATAAGACTTTTGGCAGAGACTATAAATAGTGAAAATAAGAGTCATAGATCAATTCATAGATCACATGACCCTATCTCTTAAGCTTGTAAGTTATAAACAGTGAGGATTGCCAATTCCTCGACAAGCTTTATGATAAATGCTTAGCCAGAGCCAGCACTTAAAATATCTCTGTCAGGAACCCCTTACCAAACCCCTGACCATGGTTTTTAGATCTAGTGTCTGAACCTACCTTGACACCTCTCTGAGGAGTGCCAAAGCATGAAACCATGGTCAGGGGTTTGGGGGGGGTTCCTGACAGAGATATTTTAAGTGCTGGCTCTAGCTAAGCATTTATCATAAAGCTTGTAGAGGAATTGGCAATCCTCACTGTTTATAACTTACAAGCTTAAGAGATATGGTCATGTGATCTATGAATTGATCTATGACTCTTATTTTGACTATTTATAGTCTCTGCCAAAAGTGTTATGCAATTTTATATTGCTATGACTACTAATATATGGTATGGCTGAAGATCTATCAGCCCCATATAGCTATTTGAGTGTAGATGTCTGAAAATTTCAGATTTTCCACTCAATAGATAAATTTTAGTTAAGTGCTTAGCTTTGGGTTGGTATTTTTAGATCTAGTGTCTGAACCTACCTTGACACCTCTCTGAGGAGTGCCAAAGCACGAAACCATGGTCAGGAGTTTGGGGATGGGTTCCTGACAGAGATATTTTAAGTGCTGGCTCTGGCTAAGCATTTATCATAAAGCTTGTCGAGGAATTGGCAATCCTCACTGTTTATAACTTACAAGCCTAAGAGATAGGGTCATGTGATCTATGAATTGATCTATGACTCTTATTTTGACTATTTATAGTCTCTGCCAAAAGTCTTATGCAATTTTATATTGCTATGACTACTAATATATGGTATGGCTAAAGATCTATCAGCCCATATAGCTATTTGAATTGGATAGCTGGGTTTGAAGACATGTAGATGTCTGAAAATTTCAGATTTTCCACTCAATAGATAACTTTTAGCTAAGTGCTTAGCTTTGGGTTGGTATTTTTAGATCTAGTGTCTGAACCTAGCTTGACACCTCTCTGAGGAGTGCCAAAGCACGAAACCATGGTCAGGGGTTTAGGGAGGGGGTTCCTGACAGAGATATTTTAAGTGCTGGCTCTGGCTAAGCATTTATCATAAAGCTTGTAGAGGAATTGGAAATCCTCACTGTTTATAACTTACAAGCTTAATAGATAGGGTCATGTGATCTATAAATTAATCTATGACTCTTATTTTGACTACTTATAGTCTCTGCCAAAAGTGTTATGCAATTTTATATTGCTATGACTACTAATATGGGGTATGGCTGAAGATCTATCAGCCCCATATAGCTATTTGAGTTGGATAGCTGGGTTTGAAGACATGTAGATGTCTGAAAATTTCAGATTTTCCATTCAATAGATAACTTTTAGCTAAGTGCTTAGCTTTGGGTTGGTATATTTAGATCTAGTGTCTGAACCTACTTTGACACCTCTCTGAGGAGTGTCAAAGCACGAAACCATGGTCAGGGGTTTGGGGGGGGGTTCCTGACAGAGATATTTTAAGTGCTGGCTCTGGCTAAGCATTTATCATAAAGCTTGTAGAGGAATTGACAATCCTCACTGTTTAACAACAATGTTTATTTCATGTAAATATCAATAAAAAAATCAAAAGAAAAAACAAAATATAACAATAATAATAACTATCATTGTATGATAGAAAATACTTAATCTGAATGTTTTCAGCTCCTTTGGATGTGCATGTGGTAAATCATATATAATACATTTAGTGTACAGAATTACAATATGTGTGGCAATACAACATACATGTTGGAGGAGATTGATTGCAGTGTCTTATCACCCTTTTTACTCTAAACATATAGTCAGACAAAATGTCTTAAAATTACTAATTTAAAGTAAAATGTTGGTCAATTTAAAAGCACATAATGAAATATAACTTAATATTTATATTTCAAAATGTAAAATAATGGTTAAAACACAATCTGTCTCCAACATCAAAGATTTAAGTTGTATTACACTCTCACTTATCAGTTACACCATATTTTTTAAATATCAAATGTAAACAATACTGCCAGCACTTCCACTGGAGCTATATGGTATTATCTGTCACAGTGATTACTCTAAAATTTCATTTAACATATTAATTAAAACATAAAATAAATAATACACTGTCCATATAAAGTTTATATGGCACTCAATTATTAAATATTCTCAAATTTATAAAATAATGGCACTCTTTTATAGAAAAAAAATTAACATTCTATGGCATTACTATCTGGGTTTAATAAAGATCAAGATTATCCTAATTAAATTAATCCACTAAGGTAAATCTTTATCTCTAATGTAAAATATATATTTATGAACCTTTATAATCGTTTTTACTTCTTTTGTTGATAACACATATTAAAAAAATCTTTAAGTGACACTTTAACAAAACAAGTACATCAAATACTTTACTGCTTTTATTCTGATAATGATTTAGAAAAGTTATTTCAATTGCTTCTTTTAACTGGCAATATTTTATTTATTTTCAGATATGAGACATTTCCATAATTATCCATCAAATACTTCATTTACTGAATAACACCATAAGGCAATAACTACAATTTTAATGAAATCGATGTTAAAAGCCTATTCTACACAAATAAGCAATGTAATTCTTTAAATGAATTTATTCGGACATTTTATAATTTTACATTACTATATTTTAATTGATCATATATCCATTGATGTTATGAAAATGGAGTGAAGATTTGGTCTAGTCTTAAACAGACTCCATGGTAATGTGCTTTACTCAGCCTTATCCAGGTGAATACAATATGGCAATTTTGATGAAAAATGTGACAGCCCTGACTTCACTGGAAATTTTTACAGTTTCTTTTCTCATTTTATATTTGTCAGTATTGGTAATTGTATTGATATGATATCAAATTCTTCCACAATGCATTTTTCTTTATAGTAGATTTCCAAGGCATTTCCATAGCACTGTAATTAATCAGGTGAGATTTTATAGTTTTCTCTCAATTGGGGTGAATATGTAATCATTTTTAAAAATACAAAACAATAAAAAAGGTTTTACATCAATTTATTAACAAACTTTATTAGAATAATAAACCCAGTCAATAAACAACCTTAGCTCAGTAAAATTTCATTATTATTTTAATATCAATAATTTCATTAGGTTTTGCAATCTGACATTTAAAAAAAAAAACATTTATGGCTCTAAATATTTAATTATCTGATGTTTCTGTGAATTCTGTTATTGGTCTTTCCAATACTCTTTTCTAATTTTGTGAATATTATTTATACTTGCATACACACATTTAAATGTAAATGCAATAAAAAAATTATATATTTTTAAATACTAGCACTTTTACTAATTAAATAGACAATTCATTTGTTCTGAACTTGTTATACATATTACCATTTAATAAGGTTTGATTACCTATGGCATCAATTTTGTTTACTGAAAAAGCATTATTCAGTGCATATCCAAGTTTATAGCAATTATTAAAGCAATTCACTAATTGTTAAATTATTATCAAAAAAATGTGCATTTGTTTACTGGAACTATCCAGTTTTAATCTCATTACCTTTTACCCTTTTAATAATATTTGATGTCTTAATATAAAAAAATCTTATCGCATTGCATATGGTAGTTTACATTTAGTTTTAAACCTCACTTGATCTACAATTTTTAAACCTCACTTGATCTACAATATCTACTATAAAATATGTTCTTATACTTAATAATATCTTTTTTATTTTATTTTATACAGTACAAACATATTTTCTTTAAATAATTGTATTTCCTTCTAGTTTTGACTAATCAGCACTACAAAATATTTAAGTAGGTATGACCACATAAATATAAAATATTTTAGTGTAACTATCTAAAAATACAATAATTATATTTAAATATACAAAATAACATTTTAATAATATTTGTGTAAATACTCATATAATTTATAATTATTCATCTTAAAATTTTCAATAGTAAATTATATTTAATTGTTTTATTTAATATGTATAATATATAATTTTAAAATTTATATACATTTTTAATATATTTATTTTACTACAGTTTGCTTTATATATATATATATATATAAAACTTGATTGTTAATATTCAGTTTTATTACTGCTTAACATGCTTTCAATATATTTACTTTATCATGTTTCCAGCATAAGAGGTTTGATTAAATGGTTCTTTATATCTGTGTTTAATCAATGTTTAATTAACTGTTTATATATACAATTTTCATTTAAAAATTTAAATTTAAATATTCAAATAACCCATTTTTTTGAAATGGGTATGCTTGTTTCATTTTTATTAAAGAAAAATGGTCACTAGCTAATGCACATGCTTCTTCGATCTTTTGGTTTCTCTTTTCTTTCTGTGTGTACACTATCTCTGCTTCTATTAACTCGAATCTATGGCCAGCTAACTCAGAGAGAGAGAGAGAGAGAGAGTGATTAAAAAGTGGAAGATCAAAGAAGCATAGACTAGTGACCAGTTTTCTATTAACAACAACAAAAAACAAAAACAGACATATCCATTTTAAAGAAATAGGTTATTTGAATATTCAATTTTAAATTTTAAATTAAAATTGAATATGTGAATAATTAACTAAACATTGATTAAGAACTAATATAAAAAATCATTTACATGCCATGAATATGAGATAATAAATATGATGAAAGCATGATAAGTAGTAATAAAGCTGAATATTTTTTTAAAAATCCTTTTCTGTATGTTCTTTAACAACCAAATATTACATTAGCTCAGAAAAGAATAAAATTTGTAACAATCGAATTATAATATATAAAACAAATCACATGCAATTTTTTTAAATAAATCTTTATTTATTATATGGACTTTTATATAGTGCGATGTTTTATAATCTATAATATTAATAAGCCAATAAGCTAATACACATGCGCTTTGCAGATGTCACTATATAAATGAATACTCCCACTTTTTCAAACACAAAATAAAGTCTTTAAGAAAATATAGAATGAATCCACCTATATTTTCGACCCAACTGTATATGTATGGGCAAAACTGAAGTGTTTGAAATGAAGAGGTAAGATATTAATTGATCACTTTAAATTACTTTTTTACTATGTAAATGAATGACACCAATGAAATTTCTAGAATTTATGATACATCATTCTTATAATTAAACATATGTAAACAAGACATTTATTTTTTAAATAGCACAATGTTTTATAATCTAGGTGGATTCATTCTATATTTCCTTAAAGACTTTATCTTGTGTTTGAAAAAGTGGGAGTATTCATTTATATAGTGACATCTGCAAAATGCATGTGTATTAGCTTATTGGCTTATTAATATTATAGATTATAAAACATCATGCTATATAAAAAATAAATGTCTTTTTTACATATGTTTAATTATAAGAATGACGTATTGTAAATTCTAGATATTTCATTGGCGTCATTCATTTACGTAGTAAAAAAGTAATTTAAAGTGCTCAATTAATAACTTCATGCTCTTCATTTCAAACACTTCAGATTTGCCCATACATATATGGTTGGGTCGAAAATATAGGTGGATTTATTCTATATTTTCTTAAAGACTTTATCTTGTGTTTGAAAAAGTGGGAATATTCATTTATATTGTGACATCTGCAAACTGCATGTGTATTAGCTTATTGACTTATTAATATTATAGATTATAAAACATTGTGCTATATAAAAAATAAATGTCTTGTTTACATATGTTTAATTATAAGCATGATGTATCGTAAATTCTAGAAATTTCATTGGTGTCATTCATTTACATAGTAAAAAAGTAATTTAAAGTGATCAATTAATAACTTCATGCTCTTCATTTCAAACACTTCAGATTTTCCCATACATATATAGTTGGGTTGAAAATATAGGTGGATTCATTCTATATTTTCTTAAAGACTTTATCTTCTGTTTGAAAAGTGGGAGTATTCATTTATATAGTGACATCTGCAAGGTGCATGTGTATTAGCTTATTGGCTTATTAATATTATAGATTATAAAACATTGCACTATATAAAAAAAATGTCTTGTTTACATATGTTTAATTATAAGAATAACATATCGTAAATTCTAGAAATTTTGTTGGCGTCATTCATTTACATAGTAAAAAAGTAATTTAAAGTGATCAATTAATAACTTCACGCTCTTCATTTCAAACACTTCAGATTTGCCCATACATATATGGTTGGGTCAAAAATATAGGTAGATTCATTCTATATTTTCTTAAAGACTTTATTTTGTGTTTGAAAAAAAGTGGGAGTATTCATATATATAGTGACATCTGCAAAGCGCATGTGTATTAGCTTATTGGCTTATTAATATTATATATGGACTTTTATAAATTACAATAACTACTCCAATATTTTGACTATATTCTTTTGTAGTCTTTCTCAAGAATCAACTAAAAAATACATAGATAAAATAATAAATATAAATACAAATATTTCACAATAATGTCATACATATAACAAATACAAATTACTTTTAACTTAAATCTTTTTTCACAAACAATCTTAAATTTTTATTGCTTTCATTTTTTAAATACCTCTCTTAAAATAATCCCTTATGATTATTTAATTACAAATTCCACATTAATTAAATTAATGTATTTTTTTAATTAACAACCTATTCATTAATTGGATTATTGTACATATATATATATATATATATATTGTACCAGATAACATGCATATATTCTAGCACTGGCAGATGCTGTCAGACTTCTATACTGCCTGGAAAATTTATTTGGAGGTCAGAATATATTGTAATGGGGTACCCTATCCATGTGAATAACACATGTATATAACATACACATATTTACGTATTTAAAACATAATAGTTTCTTTTTTTCTCTCTCTCTTCTTGAAATTATAACACAAATATATATATAAGTAATTCTGTGTGGTAACCTTATTGCTCACCCAGCATATTTATGGATATCAATTATTGACTCCAAGAACCAATCCTATCTACAAGCAAATAACAATTATGCTGGGAGAGATTGAGTATCAATTTTTTTATAAACAGAGCTCCTGCCTCTGGCTAGCTCACTCAGGGTGGGTGGTTATTAACTGTGGAAAATATATGGGGTAGCAAATGTGCACATAGATGCATAAACAATTCTCTGAATATATTATTTTTTGTTTTTACCACTACTATCTATCTCTATGATACGATCTAAATTTGAAGAAGTCAACACTGAATGCACACACTCATACTTAAAACAAAGATTTAATAATCATTAATGTCAAAAAACAAAATCCCATAATAATTATTTATTGGCTTCTGCTCCAATATTTGAATATAACACATGCAAACACATATATTGCATAGATACATAAATATAATAAAACAGATAAATCGTAGAATACAAAACAAATGAAATAAGTCATTATCTAGTCTATTCATCCATAGAACTATGTTTAGCGATATATCAAAAATTTCTTTTTTCTTTCTTTTAGCCTTTACGCTTTATTATTTTATTGGAAATAAATTATGATTTTGAAAATGAATTCTTATTTACAAGGTGAATAGCATTTAAGAAACTGTTCGTATTACCTTGATTTTTCTCCCCCGGGGTGTAGATGAATGGTGATGCTTGTTTGCTTGATACTGCATCGTGATGAATATGTGCCTTTTTGGTGTCTCTCTATCGATTCCTCATGCAAGATCATTGTTTTTCGGTGAAAGTCATTCTGCTTATGGTTTAGAAGGGGCTTCATTCCTTTGTAGACGGCATTTGTAGTATCTCCGCAGAATGGCTGACAGAGCCCAGCCTATTTTGGTTCTTACCCCAGCCTATTTTGGTCCTTACCCCAGCCTATTTATGGCTGATGGTTATATATAATTTTTAAGCTTATGTTTTTGTGATCCTGCTAGTAGAATTAATAATTCTAGAATGTCTGCCAAAGTCCGACTCTCAAAACTCGTTAATTAATTACCATTGTTCCTTTCTTTCTTTTTATTCTTTCTCTTTTTTTTTTCAAATGAAACCACATGGTATTCTTAGGTTTGCAAAAATCTTTTAGCAACATTTCTTTTTTGATGTTTAAGAATTTTAATCAACATCTTGAAAATCCATATTCGACCATTCATTGTCTTTTACTGCTAACATTTTCCTTCTAATTAAAATAACTTTTATCTATCAAGATAGCAATCTATACATTTTTGATTCTTTTCTTGCATTTAACATATCTTTTTAACAATTCTGTACTCCATCTTCCATCTTGAAACAATTTCCTTTTAATTAAAATATTTTTTATCCATCAAGATAGCAATCTATACATTTTTAATTCTTTTCCTACATTTAACATAACTTTTTAACATTTCTGTATTCCGTCTTCCATCTTAAAAATAAAACTTGGCCATGTAATTTTTCTTCTTTTAGTTAATTTATTACACTTATTCACCCATACAGCAATATAAATACACATGCTTCTAAACAAAATACAAGAACACAAACCCTATAACCCCCCTCCCTCTTCTGTTTTAATCTATTTTTATTTCCCCATTTAAAACATACACACACACAAAAAAGAAATAATCGAATTTAATATCAATTCTGATTAAATATATGCGTGCCCATATACTACCCTACTTTAGAACAGGGTTTGAACCCAGCCCTGTGATAATATGTTAACACTGGGTGACTTAATGATCTTAATCTACTAATAAATAATTGTTGGGATAGCTCAGCTTAAGTAACAGACTTTTAAGGCAATTCAGTTCTTAAACGATCTAAACAATAATAAACTTGTTAAATTTTTTAGCTAAAAAAAGCCATCCATCTAAAAAATAATTTATTTCAAATTTATTTATAATTTTCCTATGTTTTATTTTCTTTATTTTACTTGACTATCAATAAATGTGTTTTGTTATTTTAAATGTGTTTGTTATCTGTTAATCAAATGTTTAGGAGTTACCTCTTTGTATTTTTGAAAATAGAAAGACTGTAAGTATTGATAGAGACATCAGGGAAAGTTTTAAAATATAGTTGTAATGCTTTATCTTCAAAAATATTGAACTTTTTTATTAATAAATAATGAAGTTGTCCTACTTCATCTTAAGAATGCTTCTACTCTTTACATTTTCAAAAATAAAAAGATAAACATGATTTTAACAATTATTATGTACTAATATTTTTATCCGCTAAATCAAAGGTAGTTTCAAAAATTTTGTTGAATCATTTGTTGTAATTGTAGACTTACTGTGATTTTAATGAATCAAAAAACAATATAGGAATTTTTATTGTTTCCAGGCAAATGCAAGAAGTGTTCATGCTAGTAGAATGATTTTTATATTGCTTTTATTAATCTTGTCAAACATTGGAAACATTTAACAGGTCTATAAAACTGTTTGAAATTAATTGATAAAAGTTTATTTATATGGAATGAAAGAAATTATTACTGCTATAGGTTGAAAATCAGCTGAATTTGAAATAAAAACATCAAGAATATTGACAAATTCCAATTTTGTTTCAATTTTTTTTAACAATGGACTTAAGAAAATGCTTACAGGTAGTTTAATAAATCAAGAAACAAATCAGACATATGTTTGATGGGGGAATTTAATCAATTAAAAATAAAAACAACTTTATTTCTTGCCTTTGGATGTATAATATGCAGAAAAATTGTTATCTTTATCAAATCAAAAAACCATTTATAGAATGTAATTAAAATTTTGAGTGCATGAAATAAAGCCTGGTTTAAAAATTAATTTACAAAAAACAAAAATTCTTTATCAGCCAATGATGGAAAAAAAATCTTTTGTAACTTTTAGCTTGAATAGTAGTCATCTTAAAAATGTGAGTTGAAATGCACCACAGACTAATATGTTGATATTGCTTTCAAAAAATTAAAAAATAGAATATTTTTCTCACAGTGGAATAATCATTGCAACTAAATTAACTGTATTTAAAGTTAAAAAAAACAGGAAAAACTCTCCATACAGTAGTGCCACCCAGTAAAAGTCAGAGTAATCAATGGAAGCCAGAAGGCTTGTGCATAAAATCCCTATCTAGTGCCTACTCATTTAATATTTCCAGACTAGTTTCTGGCTTGTGGCCTTTGTCAGTGAGGATCCTTGGATCTGAGAACAAATTAGTCTGGTGATATTGGATAAATATGCACTAGATAGGGATTTTATGCACAAGCCTTCTGGCATCCATTGATTACTCTGGCTTGCACTGGGTGGCACTACTGTATGAAGAGTTTTGCCTGTTTCAATAACAGTTATTAACAAGCATAAGAAATGGTGATCGTGTGATATATATAAAGTTGCATTTATACCTGATTTCTTGTATGGAAGTGAAGCTTAAATCTATCATCATATCATAAAATTTTGTATTGTAAAAAAAATCATAAAAGGATGCTCTATAGAATTTAAAATTTTACGAGTAACATCATATGACTAATAAATATGTTTTTCAACCTTTTGGATTTAATACTACAAAGTCTACTATTGAAAAAATCACTTCTTTATTAGATTGGGTCTGTTAAACAAAAGAATAATACAAAGAAATTTGAGCATACTCCATTGGCAAAGCAGACATTATTTACATTATAAAAGTTCTCTGTAAGACATTTTTGGAATGTAATATTGATTGTTTTCATTATGAAGCTAAAATAGAGACTAAAATACAACAGATAGCTCTTATTAAATACAGTGTTGAAATATTTCTGAAAGAAAAGTTTGTTGCAGAAGAAGTTAAAAAACAGCTTCACAAAATATAAAATATATAGAATAATAAACAGCATGTTTTATATGTAGATATTTATATATTTTACAGATTGGTTTGTATATATAAAATGGGTGCACATATGAATTAAGTCATATTCTTGAATTTATAAATATTAATTTCTATATTAAAAGTATATTGCTTACAATAATTCCCCTCATATAAATTTTTTTTAAAGATTTCTTTATTTTTCTGACAGTTTTGACTGTTCTGCAGTCTTCATCAGAGCACTCTTAATCTTTTCTACCCTTTAAAATCATTAAAAAAAATTTGCATTAAAGTGTATATGAGGGGATTTATTGTAAGCAATATATATGAAGAAATGCAAAGAAAGTAAAAGGAAAAAAATAAGAGTCTACATCTAAAATTTAAGAAGAAAATTACACGAAGGATTAAGAAGGTGAAAGGACAATATTTAAATATCTAATATGGAGAATATAACAAATATAAAGATGTTTATGGAGTACATTAAAAATTGGAAGGCTATAAAACATCAAGAAAATTATTTTAAAAGGTAGAGAAGATTAAGATCGCCCTGATGAAGACTGCAGGACAGTCAAAACTGTCAGGAAAATAAAGAAATCATTAAAAAAATTGCATTTAAGTGTATATAAGGGGAGTTATTGTAAGCAATATATATGAATATATGAAGAAAGTAAAAGGAGAAAAATAAGAATGTTTAAAAAGTACATTATTCCCAGACTAAATTTAAATCTGTATTTTCAAAAAATTTGCAAGAGAAATATTTATTGTTTTCTTTTGCATACAAAAAGTGATTTGAAAAATATAAAAAATTCATATTTTATAAATATGATGGATAGTTTATTAAATTAAATATTTAATTGTGTAAATATTCAGAGATTATGTAAAGGAGTTTGTGCACATTAAAACATCAACATTGTGTGATTTTAATAAGATTTTGATTTAAAATTTTAACTATAAATGCTATGGGGATGATAGTCAGTTACATCTGTTATTTATTTATTTATATGTCAGTAGATTAAAAATTATTAAGAAAAACAATATTTACAGTTGATATTCCTAATCTTCAGAAACATTCTAATGAATTTACATTGAAACTTAACAAATAGGTTTCAAGTATTTGTAGATTTTGAACATGATTCAGATTTGAATGAAATTAATAAGAAAATAACTGATACACTTTTAAAAACTGCAATAAAAATAGCTGGTATAATGAAGTAGCAATTAACCAATAAAATTTCTACTGATACTAGAGAATTTTTGAAGAAAAGAAGGAATATAAAAATATACAAAAATGATGCATTAAAAAGGATTGAATATCTCAAATTTTGTAAAATGGTCCAGAAAAGAGTTGAAAATGATATAAGAAAGTATAACTGTGAACTAGCAAGGAAAGCTATAGAAAAGAATAAAAGTCTCAAGAGTGTAAAAAACATTTTGGTATTGTTAGGAAATTTATATCTGCAATAAAAAAAAGGTGGAATTATTATTAAAAAGAGAGATGACATCATGAAATGGTTAGAAGACATCTATCAAAAATTTTATAGTAATAAAGAACAAATATCTCCTATATCTATTATATCTTCCAAATTGTCCAGAATTGTAAATGAAGAAGTGAGATGTGCAATTAAATTTATGAAAAAAGGAAAAGCTCCAGGTAATGATGGAATTATAATTGATATATTAAAAGAAGCAGGTGAAGAAATAGATTTTTTTTAGCAAAGTTATATACCAAAGATCTAAATGATATAGAGATACCAGATGATTGAAAGAATGCAGTATTAATATTAATATTTAAAAAAAGTGGTAAAGAAGATATTAGAAATTACAGATCTGTCAGTCTTTTATCAGTTTTATACAAAATTTTTACCAAGATAATTACAACTTGTCTATAGAAAACATTGTATTTCTACCAACTAAGAGAACAAGCTGGATCTAAAAGTGATTTTAGTACAGTAGATTATATCCAGGTGTTGAGAGAAGTTATAGAAAGGACAAATGAATATGAGTTGCCATTATGCTTTGGATTTGTAGATTATGAAAAGGCATTTGATTCTATAAACATTTCTTCAGTGATTAAAGCATTGGATCATCAAGGTATAGATCCAGGATATTGTCATATTTTGAAGAATATTTATAAAAATGCAACAGCAACAATCAGATTACATAATGATACTGGGAAAGTCAACATTGAGAAGAGTGTAAGACAAGGTGACTCCATATCTCCAAAACTTTTTACAGCAGTGCTACAAGAAATATTTTGTGGATTAAAATGGGAAGCTAAAGGAATGAAAGTAAATGGAGATTATTTAAGTCATTTAGATTTTGCAGATGATGTAGTTGATTTTGCAAATAATGCTTTAGGGCTGCAGAAAATGTTGCAGGAGTCATCGGATGAAAGTATGGAAGTAGTACTAGAAATAAATGTTAAAAAGATTAAAGTAATATTCAATGGATTTTCTCAAAATATGAAAATAAAGATTGATTATGATGAGTTAGAAGAAGTTAACAGCTATAAATACCTTGGTCAAATTATTAATACAGATGGAAACATAATGAATGAAATTAATCATAGAATTAAACTTGGTAGGAGTGCTTTTGCTAAAAAGAACTTGATACTAAAAAAAAATATGCCTATGTGTTTGAAAAGGAAGGTTTTTAATAAATGTGTTTTACCAGTTCTTACTTATGGATCTGAGACTTGAACACTTAATAGAAGAGTAATACACAGACTTCAGACCACTCACAGAAGTATGGAGAGATGCGTGTTAGAAATAACAGGAAGAGATCGAAAACACTATATATGGGTAAGAGAACAAAGAGGTATTACTGATCCCATTGAAAAAATTAAAAGACTGAAGTGAAGTTGGGCTGGACCTATTGCTAGAAGAGATGATAATAGATGGACAATTGAAATCTTAAACTGGACTCCAAGAGATTGTAAAAGACCCAAAAAGAAAGTGTTCATGGGTGATGTGGAGAAGAGAAGCTAAAGATCAGAGAAGATGGATTAAACTTGGAAAGACCTTCATTATACAATGGATTAATAATGGTTGATGATGATGATGAGGTTAAAAATTGTAAAGTTAATTCCAATATTTTGTCTTGCTAATTATCCACTGAAGAGTATTGGCTAAGAATAAGTAAATAATTTATTAGTCAGTACTAAAAAGTTAGCAATGCTGGCTAAATATAACAGCAAAAAAAAAAAAAAAGAATTAGATCCAAACATTTTTTTATATATACTGGCGATAGTAGTTGAATTCTTTCATAATACATAATAGCTTTAAATTAATAGCATATTATTAAATGAAATTTACTAACATATTTTTAGCTAATTCAAGCACCTTTATTGTCAATCAAAAGATTTAGTAGTTACATTACATCCCAAATAATTTTAATATTTTTAGATTGTTTTATAGACTCATTAATTATTTACTTATTAATAAAATGGTATCCTATCTCATTTTTCTTGTGTTAGTTTATATATATAAATTCATTTTTGTAACCGAATATCTGGTCTTCAAATATTGATGATAGTTGTCATTATGATTTTTTTTTTTTGACTATAAAATTTCAGACAAAAATGTATTTTCATTAATAACACTTTTCCAAATATTTTACACTTTAAGAAAATAATCATGTAAAAATTAGCCACACTGTTAGGATGAATTTACTAAATCAATTGATTAAGATATTAAAAATGGATATATTTATTCCATGCTTTAATTTAACATACATAATATTCTAAAGACTAAGTCACCTGGCACTTTTTTAATAACACTATAAAAGATCTATTATATTTCCCCTTATATGCAATATTATAAGTTTATTGCATGAAAAACACAATAAATGTTTAATATTGTATGTATATATATTTTAAAATATTGTATATTGAATAAGGCAAATCTTTTACAAGACAATAATAGTAATAATCAATTGACTTTATTACTCTATAGAGTTCTTAAAAGTTTGTGCTAGAAGTACTAGAATTGGAATTGAATTGAGAATAATATTTGGCACTTTATCACACCACTAACCCAGGTAAGACACAATATTTTTAAAAATGAATATTAGATGATTCAACTTTGAGAAAACTAAATGAATCAATTTAAAGTAGGAATTGAATGTATGTAATGGAATTTAATTGAATAAAAGTTTATTCTAACATTTACCATTGTATAAATCCGTTCCTGCATGAAAATGTTGACTTCAGATAAGACTAGTATTATTTTTTTTGTTTATTTAGCAATTTAGATGTCAATATTTTGGAGAATTAGATTGTGCTCAATATATGGCATTAAATTATACGAGTATTTTGATAGATAGCACAAGATTTTGCAGAGAAAAATATAAATAATAATATAAAATATGCATATAATTTTTTTAAACATATTGATGGAAATATTAATACAACATATAAAAATATATAATTTAAAATGGAAAAAAAAAATGTTAACAAAATTGGCAGATGCATCTCAAACTTATAGTTTTGCTCTGTTACATCATCATGTTAATCAATGAAATAATCTAGTATATACTATGAAAAAAGAAAATAGTAATACATCATGGTTGTGTGCAGTTTAAAACATTGAATGGTGACAGTCTCAGTATAATAGATTCCAGGATCAATGCTCATATAAATAAAATAAAGAAAATAAGAAATAGTAATAATAATAACAATTAATATAGATTTGTTTTAATTTTGTTCTGTAAAATTGCAAATAATAGTAAGTTGGAACGATTTAATGAATAGTTGTGTTAATATGTATCTTGGGTACCTGAATATGAGCAATTAGCCAGAGTATTATTTTTAGATATCCAAAAAGTTAATTTAGTTGGGCAAATGTTTTAAAGAGTAATTGAAAAAAGAATGTTTATCCATCCTACTTTGAAAGTTCTTACATAACATACATTGCATATTTTAAAAGATTTTTATATAAAAGTATTATATATAAAATAGAAAATGTAATCTATAAACTTATAAAATAATACAAAATAATTATTTACTTATTAGCATAATGTAAAGATACCATGCAAATATATGTTAAATATGGCGAAGGTTTTAATGTAAGTGTAGAAAAGTCAGATTAACTAGTTGTTAAATCATACAATGAATAAAATTAACAAAAAGAAAAAAAGTAGTATATAAAATTACTTATGAGTGCAGACAATCATATGACAATAAGGTGACAAGTATTGTAAAAAGATGGCTTAATGCACATAAACTGCTACATACTAAATATATATGAGTGTTGGTGTGAGTGTTACTTGCATATACAATTTACAGATGAATAAATGGCCTTAGCAATTACGAATATGGCCCGCAAGTGTAAGCATTCGAGTTTGCCCGAAAATGATTCTCTTGAATTCATAATTAAAATATTAACTGCGGTATATATATACATGCTAAGTAGTATGAATTTTTTTACATGTGACTAATTAAATATATAGAAGTTAATTAACCCAACAATTGTCAACTATTGCATAACATAATTTTAATTCTTATCAACCATCTATATTCTATCAAAGTAGGTGCAAAAAAAAAATAAAATAAAATTCTGTTAACAAAAATCAAATAACTTAAGTTGACATAAATTATAAAAAAGCGTCTAACTTTTTTTTTCCTAAAAATAAAAATTAAAAAAAAACAACAAATAGATTAAGAACTAAAATTTCTCGACAGATTAGTTATCCCTCCTTAATTTTATAAATAAACCAAAGACATTTTATAAAAAAAATTGTATAATGTATTTATAGAAAAAATTCTCACATGTTTCTCGTTTAGGTATGTATAAAACTGTAAAAAAATATATTGCATCTTTTCTAGAAAAATAAAATTCTATTCAAGTTAATTTAAAATTTCAAAAAATTAAATTGACAATTGTAATTAAACTGCAATTTCGATTTGACGTTTCTTGGTAGTAAGGATTAATATGTTAATAATAGTAGTAGTAATGGAATGATTTATTAACTCAGGATTTCATAAGAAATTCGAACAGCAAAAGAAACGACTGGAGATGCGAATCATGGATTTGAACTCCAAAGTCCGCTAAATTACGCAAGGCAATATATTAGTAGGTGATGTTGATAATGCTATAGTAAGATTAAAAATATTAATAATGAAGATGATAATTTTTTTTATTGCTTGAAAACAAATCAATATTTTTTTTACTATATTTATTTTATAGATCCACTTCTTTATTAACAAATGGCAAAAATTGTTATTGTAATTATCATAAATTCATTATAAATTGATAATTTTTTATATAAAAAAACTGTTTAATATTTACAGCAGTTTTTGGACAATCAATTAATAAAACTTAATTTGTTTGCATATTGTCTGCGTATGTGTTTAAAACAATAGGTTTGTTATAGTACAATTGAAAAACAAATCTGTCTTTGTTGATATTATAATGTTTTACATTTTTAGCAAAGTAGTTGTAAAAATCAACTTGTAGATAAACCATAAATTTACTATCAAAATAGATGTACATCTATTTTGGATATGTGATGAGACATGAAGACAGACTGGAAAAGGATATAATCAAAAATTGTGAACTTGTCAAGATGAGTTAACATCACAAAATGGACATGACTTAAAAGAAGCTTATCCATATTGTCACCCATCACTGAAACAACAGATGGAGGATAATTCTTAAGAGATTTACATTAGCTTTTTCTAACCAGTGTTAAATGTGATGTCCCATTGTGAAATCATATTTTTATTTTATGATCAATGCATAAACACTCATCCAAAAAGTCAGAAAAATGTCAAACCTTCAATTAAAAATACCTAGATCACAATTTATGAACATTTAATTAAATGATTAGCAGGTTTGACAGGGGATTAGCCATCATAAATTGATTCTAGAAATGCATATATTTTCAGATACCTGTAATAATATATTAAAGCTTTGCCCTAGATTCAAAATCTAAATTGTAAACACAGCAGGAAGATTCCCAAACCACTTAAGTTCATTGCACTCTATATATATATTGTTTTACTTATGCCAGATGTTTGTACTGCAATCATAAAATACCAATTAAAATTTTAAAAGTAAAACAAATACTGTTTCTTATAGATATAAATTTTAACTCTCAATATTAAGATTAATATATAAGGTTTTATATGTTTCTATTTGGAATAGAATTGTAGTAGCTTACTCTATTTCATATTTATTATTTATTTTATACTATTAAATACAATAATTCCCCCATAAGCTTTCAGTTAGTGAATATGGATTTTGCAATCTACTCAATTCCTTAGAACCTATAAGTGGATATAATATTTTGTATCTATTGATTATAATTTTTATCCTTACTTAAATTTATACTCAATTCCATCTTACATCCATTATTTTTTTATGAAGATAGATCTCTATTATTTTAATATTTATTAGACTCATTTTATTTTGTTTACATTTTAATGTTTTTTAATGTTTCATTATTAATATTCACATAGGCAGCAGGCATTTTCAATTCTGTGGGTAACAGTTTGTAAAAATTATATCATCAGCTAAATGTCATTTCAAATTGCAGAAAAAAAGCTGTCATCAACTATTTTTGTTTGCTATATTAAAAATTATAAACATCATGGTAAAACAGAATGACACTATTGTGTTGTAAAGTTGTATAATATTTATAAATATAACTAGTTACTTATATATGTGAAATAAAAGAGTTAAATTTGATGTAAATTTACATTTATTCCTTAAATTTTAATAATTAAAACTTCGATTTAAAATATTATATGATTTATTCATTGACAACAAATTATTTTCAGATATACATCTTAAAAGTGTTGAAAATTTGAAAGAATTATATTATAGAAATTATTCATTAATATTTTATTTAAAAAAAAATCAGATGAATGAGTAAACAAACTTATGATTATTTCATTTCATTTCAATAAATTATTTTATTATGAAGATTAGAAAAGTGTCATCACCTTTTTGTATTTCAAATAGTGTATATGTGCAGCAACATTTTCATTACACATAAATGTAGATTATATATTAAACATTATAAAGATAAATTTTTGATGTATAAACACTTATCTTATTATTACTAATTTATCCATAAAATATTTTTCATGATATTTAACTAATGTGTATGTCACAAATGTTTATTGTATATTTCTCATTATTTTTCTTTTTTTACATTTATTGTTAATAAATTTTAAATTCATTTAAACAAATAAACTTGTTTTAGTTCTCATTCAGTTAAAAATGCAAACACATTGGCTAATAATATTTTGGTAGATAATGCTCATGTATTGACTTTCATCATATACTTTATAATAAATAATCACAAACAGTCCAGGAATTAAACGATTGGAGAGGTAAGTGTATTTACTATTACATGTTATTGTCTTTATAGTAAATCCAATGTATTATCATGTGAACCAGGTATACATTTTTATATAGTAACAAATTAATTAATTTGGTATTATTCAATATTTAATATATAATTAAAAAATTATCACAATTATTTTATCAGTTATATGCAATAGTTATTTTGTGATAATAAAAAAAACTCATATATGAGCTAGTTTGATAGTTTAAAAAGTATAAATATATTAATTATTTAGAGTAAACAAAGGCAGTTATAATTGGATGCTTACATATTTTTTAAACTATTATTTATTGGATTATATTATATTAATTTAGTATTTAGTTATAAAGATGATATTATTGTATTATAAAATTGGTAATAGCATACATCAAAATTGGAATAAAAATTCTATTAACTAGAATGATTTACTTTGATTAGATTTAAAGCTCATCAGTCTAGATTGCATATTTAATTTAAATATTAAGTTTTCAATATTATCATTTAACTATAATAGAATATTAATAATACTATATATATTAGATAATTTAAATTTTAATAACATGGTTTTATTGATTTGAAGGATAATGCATTGTGATTTACCAATTGTATTTGTATAAGTGTCAAATAAGAATCTTTATTTATTACAAGTTGCTATGATTGGATTTTGTAAATTGTAATGTTATTTCAAGTGTTGATTTTCATTTTATATTATTATAAGTTGGCATAAGTGGTGAGATGCATTAGATGAATTGACTTTGTGTATTGAATTTTATTATAGTTATGTATTGCAGACACTTTGTTCCATTGCAATTTGATGTTGAAAATTTACAAAGTTTTAAAATGAGATAATTTTATATATTTTATTAAGGATAAATTAATGTGCATAAATCTGTAAGATAGTCTTTTACCACTATTAAATAGTTTTTCCCATTCTAATTGGTTTACTCAATAAAGGCATATTACTACTTATGAGACAGTATTGCTCTGTTAGTATTGACTTTATTTTCATTTTCATTAGCATTATTTTCATTTTATTCAATTATAATGGATAATCAATTATTAACTTATACTTTACTTTGTTGCCATCCTTTAATAGTTTATTAAAGTTCTGGATAATTTCTTTTTATCTTTTGTTATAAATAAATAATGTCAAGATTTTCTTGATATATCAAGAAAAGCAAACCTACTTCCAAGTATATATTCAAATAATGATTTAAAAGGTTTTTATAGAATAAAACAAAAAAAATGATGTGTTAGAAATAAAATAGAAAGGTAAATCTTAAAAAAGAATATCTAAAAAGTAATACTTTCCAAGTCACTAGAAAATTCAGAAAAAAAAGTGTAAGCCATCTTTAAGACAAATGTAAAAAAAAAAGAAGTAAGAAATAAAAATATCAAGAGAGCATGGATGATATAAATATACAAATTTACAACTGTAAAAACACAAAGATGAATCAAATTCAACTGGGCAAAAAAAGAGTAAGAAAAATAATGGCAGAGTTAGGGATAATATGAAATTATTAAAGGATAAGTAAAAATGAATCTAGATGACGTCTGAAACAAACATAGATTAAATAAATTTAAATAATTTAATTAACTCATTTTTATATTTAAAAATATTTTGGTGAAATATTTGGAAAAACATCCTACCAAATATCTAAGCAGTTTAAATACGTTTTTTTCCATTAGTTATCCCCCCACCCCAAAAAAAATATCACCAAAACCAGGAAACACCATCATGGAGTAGTTCTTGACTGGTGAAACTCGTTATTTAAATAACCTATATTCTTTGATGATTACAAATGTGTTCTTGTAGATAATTTCTGCAATAAAAATGTTAAGATGTGTTTCATAAAATCTCTCAAACATACAAATATAAATGTGGAGAAAAATATAATCAATTTATTTGATGCTAGGTATCTTGATTATGTATTTTAATTTAAATTTTTATCAGAAAGTCATATTAAGACTCATACAACTTAACCTACTATCATGATAGAGCAAACAATAATCATTATTAATTAAAAACTAATTTATAAGGTTGCAGAATTATTAAGTATATTAGACATAAGTGAGCATAATACTAAGAAAATGAGAGAAATAAGATCAAGCCTTACACCCAAAATATTTATGAGATCATAAAAAATATATAGAATAACTATCCTTATTTAAAATAGTGTTATAAATTGCATATAATTCTTGAAATTTACATGAAATGTAAAGAGATACTATACTATAATTAGAGAATACAAATAGTATAGGAAAAAATAATGAAACTGCTTATGTTATAGTCTTTAGAAATGGAGATCCTGCTATCATAAATCCAATAGAGAATCCTTTACTGCTAGGAGAGATGAAGAATTTTAAGTAAAAATATTTTTAACAAAAACTGAGAACATATACATTACAATGAAGAGAACATATCATCATAAGGATTACAAAATTGTCTTAAAATATAAATGAAGATAGAAGGGGTTTGCAATGGTACATTAATTGATTCAAATCATCAACTTACTGTTTTATCCAAAAAAATTGGCTTGTAAATATTAAGTGATGAGACCTATTTATCTATATTGGTTTTAAAACTTAATCATATAACATTAATCAGTAATAAAGTGCTAAATTTGAAAACAAACAATAATAAACCAGGATTAGGATGGAAATGCCATTTTGGAGTATGTTCTTTTTAAAACATGTCTGGGTCACTCCATGATGTCATTCTACAATTGGATTATTTATACATGCATTATCATTTCATTGTCTATTTAATATACTAATTATTTTGTAACAAAAAAATATCACAAACCTTATATTTATCATATTAAGTCAGTAGTACATAAGATAGAGTGATCTTTGGAAAATAGATATAAAAATTAAAATATCTAAACTACTGATAAATAAAAGGGGATATTTTCTGAATTTAAAATTAATGTAGAATCTGTAAAGAAATCCAAAATTGATGAAAAAACTAAGACTTTCAAAGAGTGTCGGTGATGAGTAAAAATTCTATACTTATTGCAAAAATGATGAATAAGTCTAAAAAATGTAAAGATCATAAAAAAATCCAAAATGGAAAGAGAATTGTAAAATAATCACAATACAGTTTTAAATTTTAAAAAGAAGGCTGAAATTGTTAATTCAGAAAATGTTAAAAAAAGACTGAAAATGCATGGACTACTAAAAATATTTAGAAAGATCACATTAATTTAGACATTGTGAGAATTTATATGATGTTTGCACATAGATTTGTCAAGACCTATCTCAAAGCAATTGATGAATTATGGCATAAAATTAGAATCCATATGAGATTTTAAATAAATTTTGTTTTTACATATCCAAAATTTAAATCACCTGAATTTGAACTTCCTAGATGTTATTGGAGTCTCATCAATAGATTCAAATAATCTATAGTCATTGTACTCATCTATTTTATAAAGAAAATTTAACAGCCAGTAATTTATATAGATGAGGATATACACAAAACATGAGCTATATGATTAACAACTATCAAATCTAAGGCCACAGTATCACAATCAAAGTAGATTAATAAGGTCATTAATCAATCTATTTCCTAGATGAAATTTCTACAGGTTTCCTTATTTTATTTGTTAATAATTCAGTTCTGTAATATATATATATATATATATATTGTAACGGAAATGACCAAATGATGAATGGCGTTTTTTTAATTTTTATTTATATATAATAATAAGTATTCCTAAATTCAAATCATCCACCTTCCGTTACTGCAAGCAAAGAGAACATAGAGACATAAACAAATTTATATCCATACATGATCAAACCTGTGACAATACGGATATTGCCACAAGGTTATTTTTTCCGATCAAATGTCCCTTGACTCATGTAATTATTAAAGAATTACAGCGCTTGGTTAAATTATAAATTTAATGGGATTAGTAATAATGCACAACTATCCTCATATGTTACTTAGTACTCAAATGGAGTAATAATTATAACCAAACCCCCTCTGGGTATATTAAACTATTTGGAATGGCGAAGAGATGAGACGATATAGATAAAAGAATTAATGAAACTTTTATTAAAATAATAAAATAACAAAAAAGAAATTACATGAAATATTTACACATAATAAAATCATTTAAATATAATGCTACAATTAAGTGTATGGGTTAAATCCTGTAAATGTCTGTAATCTATTAAAATAAATTATCCATTTACAGTAATTCATTCCAAGTATTATAAAGAGTATAATTAATGTCTATCTCATTAATATCTGGAATTGCAATTGCTTTTACTATGAAGGGTATGTGCATGTGTTATATAATGGTATGTTATTTACTTTACATAGGTTTTCTTCTCCAACGCAAATTAGTATCCTGCAGACCGTCATGTGGAATTTCTCCACTTTTTTAGAAAATACGACCATTCTTAGGCTTTGATTTTCGTTTGTGGAATCTCTTCTTCTATACATAGTGACTTCTCAATACTAGGATATCAAGGACATGGCAGGCGGATCATCAGGCAGGCACCATACTGGCAGTTGTTACATGGTGAGGTGACCATACAAGCATGTTGGGTTTGAATCGACCAGCAACCAGATAGCCCTTAGCCACACATCTTTGAAGGTTCACTTGTGTTGTAGATTAGTTTCATATTCATACAGTGTGTCACTATTCTATGTTGATGTCCTTTACTCCGCTTTCCTTTTCTTTTGTAATTTTAAAAAATTTTCATGTCTGCTTTCCACTATGTTCTAAGCTCTCCTTTCTCTCAAGACCAGTGCCCTCACCAAAGTCTTCATGTGAACTCTTTTTAGAATTAATCAATTAATGTCTTTTATTTTTTTCAAAATTCTTTCCTTATCTTGATCTCTTGCTTGTAGGTTTTTCTTTTACATCTTTAACTTTAAAATGCTTTCAACAACTTATACAAAATTACTTTTAATTTCATACAATTTTATAACATAATGTTTTACATTCATTTATCAATTATTTTCTTTTTTTTTCTAATAAAATTATTTTCATTTTGACATGCAATAAACCTTGCTCTCTTTATACATACATTCACATATGTATTTCATTTCATCAAAATGTATAATTTTAAGAACAGATCTTTATCTTTTGTCGTATTCTAAATTTTACTTATATTTTCATTTAAAACTCCCCAATTATTACCTTTTTAAATCATTTTAATTCCCATTTTATTTATATTTTCTTTCTTCATTTTAATCTCAAACTAAACATGTGATTCTGATATTTCTAACTTTAATATTTCTATTCTTTCTAAAAATCTTAACTTTGGAGAGTAAAAGATAAGAATCTTGTTCGATTCATTTCCCTCTCTTTATCTCATTATGTAATTACAGCATTTGTATGTTTCAAAACTATAATATTTAATATTACTTAATGTTAAATATACGTATGTGTATGATCGCAGTATGTGCGATCATCACATTACACCATTCCCCCCTTTTTTAAAAAAAAAGTTAATGGATTGAAAGTCATGCAGTTATTCACTTAATACTGTTACCACAACACTCACATCCATGTACTCCTACTCTTGATTAAGTGATGAGAGAATATTCCTTGAAGGCAATCCAGGCAAATACATTCCTTTCTATCAACCACATCAGCATTACCAAACTGTTTTAATCTAGTTTATACAAATGATACATGAGTTAACTTCTGCCCTCCGATTGTATATACAGGTTCGAGTCCACAGGATATTGCTGCTACTCGATTAAACCTGTTCATACCCCTCATTTCAAAACTTATAGCCCTCTAGGTGACAACTTGGATCACTATACTGAGGTGGGTTTGATGACTGGAATTTCTTATCCAGCTTATTCATGAGCTCAGAATTTTTACTCACAACTCATTATACCAGGGTTTTTCCCCATACATTTGTTTATGTTTCAGTGACTCGCAATATTTATCAAATATTTAAGTGGCATTTTCAATCCAGTGAGTCTTTATATGAGAAGAGATTCTTTGTCTTTATCTTTCCTACCTAATAACATCTGGTGCACTGCAGAAACTCATGCATGAATATATAACAGAGATGGCTTACCATATACTGCTAAGATCCCTACTAAAATGTCTATCCCTACATACCCCTGCCTCTATCTATGATCTCACTCACTACTCTTTCTAAATGATGGTTGGTCTCAATTTGGGTGAAGTATTTCTTTTTAAACCGGTTGGCCATTTACTGGCTCATTCTTCCCTTATATAATCATGAATTTTATTTTTATTTTTTCTATTTAGAAGTCCATTTCCATCAATCTTGATCCAGGCTATTCCCAATATCGTACCATGGAATCCGTCCAATTCTTATATTTGTAATTAGGTTTTATCTGGAGGTTGTCTGATTTTGTGGGACTCATATCTGCTTGTTCTGGGATGTGGATTCTGATCCCTATGCTCTCGATACTCTGCCCATTCACATGGATGCTTCCATTCAGTATCACCTCTATGTTGTCCATCTTTCTGCACTCTTGGCTTCCTCTCCAGAAAATTTCATTTGTTTTCTTTCCATTGACCTTTATTAGGATCCCAACCATTTTTAATTACAAGTGGTTCCTTTGGAGGTTGTCTATATGCATATCTCTTGTCTGTATATCCTCCAGTGGCTCTTGACTCGATGCATTCTTATCCTCTCTTCAAATTTTGAGTCTAACCTTTCTACTACCTTGACTACCTGACTTATATCCCACTGCATATTTGCCAACCTCCTATTATTCTCTAATCTCATGACTTCAAACTCATCCCCATCATGTAACTTCCTCATTTCCATTTCATGCTGCCCTACTTCCACTCTCAGATCTACAGATTCTGACCCTCAAGTTTGACTTCCTTTGCCTGTCCATTCCTTATGTCCTTTGCATCTGATTTCTCAAGGAAGTTACTTCTCAACACTTCTATGGCTTCAGCAATTCTTTTGTTATTGTCCATTGCTATCTTTGCACACCATTCTTCCATCATTCTTTCTTTCCTGTCCTGGCATACCTTCATAAACTGTTGTTGTTCCTCTCTCATTTGCCTGCGCATACTCATCACTTCACTAAAGTCTATTTTATCTTTCACTCCTTTTTGGGTAGTATCTGCTCTTTTCCTCTCCTTATCTTCATCCATTTCTCTCAATTCATTTACTTGGTTGTCCATTTTAGTTTGGGACCTTGCATTTAAATTAACCCTTCTTTGTATATTTATTTCTTCTCTACTCATTATCTCCTTTATTTCTTTCTATTATTATTTGCTATTTGGTTATTTATTTTATGATTATTGGCATTTAGAATGCTAGCCAATCCAAACACACTTGCTCCAGTTCACCATTTTGCCAACCTGCCCTAGATTTATTTTGACTACCTGCCATACTGTGAATACTGCTCTCTACTCCACTATGTATACAAACTCTTAACTACCCTACTTCACTATATGATGCATGTATATGTTTTCTTATTGTACTTGACTCAACTTAAACATTATATTTAGTCTCCTCCATTAATGATATATATATATATTCATTCTATTTTGACTGTATTTCAAACCATCCGCATTTCTAATATATTTTCTAATATTACGTTTATAATTCCTTGATCCCTTTATTATCACGGCTAATTTAAAATCATACACATATATTTCCTTCAACTTAACTAACATTCTTCGCTACACACAATAGGTTTGCAATTTATTGCTCATTTTATCGTCACGACTATTTTAAAATCATACATATATATTTCATTCCATTTAACAGATATACTTTATTGTACACACTATGTTAGTAATTTATTGATCAAGTAGTTATCCTCATGATTATTTTTCAAATCATACATATATATTTTCCTCAACTTAACAGATATACTTCGTTGCACTCACTATGTCTGTACTTTATTGATCCATATATTATTTCTAGATAAAACCTTCCTGACACTTTCTTAATTCTTTTTAACTTAACTACTTTATATTTTGTTAACAGAAATTACATCTAGATAATCTATCTTTAATTGCTACAATTATATATTTGAATAATTCTCTTTTTTTTAAAATTAAACGTGCCGTAAATGAAACTTCAAAAGATCATATGTCTCTGATCGTTATACTTATATATTTTAATAATTCCTTTTTAAAATTAAATGTGTCACAATGAAACTTCAAATGATTTCTTGATATTAAAACTCTCCCTTCCCTCTTTCTTTTCTTTCTACACATTTGACACAGAAATACATATATATTAAGTATTATAAAGTGCAGAAAAGTTTATCCTCTTCGTCTTCGCTCTTCACCACTCTGAGTTATTAAACTAATTTTATATCGATTTCTTTTTTTTTCTTTCTTAATATTTACTTTATTTACAAAATTTACTGAAAAGGTGATAACAATTGCACAGCAACAAGATCCTGGACAGGCCCCCAAAATGTAACGGAAATGACCGAATGATGAATGGCATTTTTCTTATTTTTATTTATATATAATAATAAGTATTCTTAAATTCAAATCATCCACCTTTCGTTACTGCAAGCAAAGAGAACATATAGACATAAATGAATTTATATCCATACATGATCGAACCTGTGACAATATGGATATTGCCACAAGGTTATTTTTTCCGATCAAACATCTCTCGACTGCTATAATTATTAAAGAATTACAGTGCTTGGTTAAATTATAAATTTAATGGGATTAGTAATACAGCACAACTATCCTCACGTGTTACTTAGTACTCAAATGGAGTAATAATTATAACCAAACCCCCTCCGGGTATATTAAACTATTTGGAATGGCGAAGAGATGAGACAATACAGATAAAAGAATTAATAAAATTTTTGCTAGAATAATAAAATAGCAAAAAAGAAATTACATAAAATATTTACACATAATAAAATCATTTAAATATAATGCTACAATTAAGTGTATGGGTTAAATCCTGTAAATGTCTGTAATCTATTAGAATAAATTATCCATTTACAGTCGTTCATTCCAAGTATTATAAAGAGTCTAATTAATGTCTATCTCATTAATATCTGGAATTGCAATTGCTTCTAATATGAAGGGTATGTGCACACGTGTTATATATTGGTATGTTATTTACTTTACATAGGTTTTCTTCTTCTCTGATGCAAATTAGTATCCTGCTGACCATCATGTGGAATTCCTTCACTTTTTTAGTAGAGATGGCCGTTCTTACGCTTTGATTTTGGTTTGTGGAATCTCTTCTTTTATACATAGTGACTTTTCTATACTAGGATATCAAGGGCATGGCAGACGGATCATCAGGCAGACACTACACTGGCAGTTGTTACATGGCGAGGTGACCATATGATCACGATGGGTTTGAACCGACCAGTGACCATGATGGCCCTTAGCCACACATCCTTGAAGGTTCACTTGTGTTGTAGATTAGTTTCATATTCATACAGTTTGTCAGTATTTTATGTTAATGTCTTTTACTCAGCTTTCCTTTTCTTTTGTAATTTTAAAAAAATTTCATGTCTGCTTTCCCTACGTTCTAAGCTCTCCTTTCTCTCAAGACCAGTGCCCTCACCAAAATCTTCATGTGAACTCTTTTTAGAATTAATTAATTAATGTCTTTCATTTTTTACAAAATTCTTTCATTATCTTGATCTCTTGCTTGTAGGTTTTTCTTTCACATCTTTAACTTTAAAATGCTTTCAACAACTTTTAATTTCATACAATTTTATAACATAATGTTTTACATTCATTTATCAATTATTTTATTTTTTTTCTAACAAAATTATTTTCATTTTGACATGCGATAAATCTTGCTCTCTTTATACATACATTCACATATGTATTTCATTTCATCAAAATGTATAATTTTAAGAACAGATCTTTATCTTTTGTCGTATTCTAAACTTTACTTATATTTTTATTTAAAACTCCCTAATTATTACCTTTTTAAATCATTTTAGTTCCCATTTTATTTTTATTTCCTTTCTTCATATTAATCTTAAACTAAACATATGATTCTGATATTTCTAACTTTAATATTTCTATTCTTTCTAAAAATCTGAACTTTGGAGAGTAAAAGATAAGAATCTTGTTCGATTCATTTCCCTCTCTTTATCTCATTACGTAATTAAAGCATTTGTAAGTTTCAAAACCATAATATTTAATATTACTTAATGTTAAATATGCATATGTGTGTGATCGCAGTATGTGCGATCATCACAATATATGTATATGTTTAATAAAACAATGACCAGGGCATTTTGAATTAATCAAATATGAGAAATTTTCCAAGAAATGATGGGAAATTCAAAATATCTACAATTTGATTTTATGTGAAAGAAAAACTTGAGATTACTAAGAGTTCATATAATGCCATGAGTATATGCCATAAAGATTTACAATGAATTAAATAACACCCACCCAATTTCCTTTTTAATAACAAACTATTTGATTATATGTGAGGTAAATATTTGAAGATCCAATAAAGGTTTTGGCAGTCACTTTCAACAATTCATTTTAAAAAGTTTTCTATAGCTTTCATAAAGATCATGTCAGATAAAAAAAGAAATATAGAGAAAATGTTGTTTGGTAAAGAATTAAAGTAAATTAAGACATATAATATCAGAAATCTAAATAACTTTTAATAAAGAAGTAGAAGTATGAATATAGCTAAAAAAAAATATGACAGAATAACCTCAAATGTTTTATTTTATTCAGCTCACTTACTTACTTACGTTTTTGCTTTGATAAAGGAGAAAGTTATGGGATGGCATGCCTAACATGCAGGAACATGATTTAATAAGGCACTTGTTATTTAAGAATTGAATAATTTTAAATTTTAATTTTAAAAAAGTTATACATATAAAACATACTTTTCCCATTGTCAGATTTATAATTACAATGTTTAAAACAGGCTATTTATAAAAATTATTTATAATTTCTTTTATTAAAAAACAATAATATAAAGCCAATGAAGTATTTAATAAATTTAAATGAGTCTATATTTTGTGACTTGGTTTATAAAGTTAATAAATTTTAGAATTTTTATTTTACAAAGGAGAAAATATCTTTAACATGTTAATTATACAGATCATGGATTGATGATGTTAATCATTATTTCTGTTTTTGTCTTTGTTTTTTGTTTTTTTTAAAAAAAAAACCCTATAAAACAAAAAAATGCTTTATCAAATTATTTATATTGATCAAAAAAAAAACAACAACTAGATAAGTGGAAATTTATGTAAACAGATTTAATTTTAATCTAACATAACTTTTTTAATTTATCAAGATAAACCTAAGCTTATGTCAACGTAGCTCATCCTTGAGATAAACTCTCATGTTATACTAATTAGCCTCAAGTAAAACTTTCTATCAGTATCCATAAGCATTGCTCATATTAAATTAAGCACTAGAGAAGATTGTATAAATTATGTCCATATGTGTTTCCACTTTTAAGTTAAAATATTAGAAGAGAATATTGCTAACCACATCCATATAAATTACTGCTAATAAAAGATCAACACTTTCTAGACACTTTGAGCAATCTATAAAGTATCTTCACACATTTTTGGAAATTTCAAAAAGCGTTCTCAATGTAACAATAAGTAGAATATCTAAATCAAACATAAACAAATGTATTAAGAACTTTATTGAACTATTACTAGAATTTCATTATATTTTAATAATATAATCATAAAATAGATGTAAATTTTAATATTTTTGCTTAAATGCTATTTATTATTATATACGATATTAAATAATAATGATCTTTCAGCAAATATATTGTAACCATATATTTTAGCATAAAATATATTAATTGATGTAACTATTATTAAAAAAATTTCTCTGTCTTCTTTGGTGATTTGATTGGCTTGATTTGCACTTTGAACAGATTACTCTCTTATATTATTTTAATAAATTTAAATTTGTTTCGTTCCATATACTAATTCATATCAAAATGTTTAACTTTTTAAAAATTTGGACAACACATTAAATTTGGTAAAATAGTATTAAAATATAATATTTTGTTTTGTTTGTTTAAAGTGATCTTAAAAATTATTTCATTTGAATTAACAAAACCATTTGTTCAGTTAAAATAAATTATTAAAAATAAATACAGTAATTACGTAAGCGTCTCAATGTAAAAAAGAAAAGAGGGCGAATTTAAGAGGAGATCGTCTGTTAGTTTTGCTTTTGGAGGGAGAGAAAGAAAAGAAAATGGTAAGAAGGCAAATGGTGTAAATTTGATAAGCTTATTTTAAAATAGTTAACAAGTAAACGGATTACCACAAATTTTCTATAAACGTAAAAATAACCTTGTGGTATTTAATTATAAGATGAATTGCTAAATTTAAAAGTCTGTTCAAGGCGGCTGGCCAAGTGGATCGAATCACCGGTAATAATTTCCCAATATTACATTTAAAATGTCGGAGCTTCCCAGTTTAAAAGAATTAATTGCAAGAATTTGGTATGTTTTAAAATGTTTATTGTTCTACAATTTGGAAAAATTAAATAAGTATTTTAATTACAGAAGTTTTATAAATATGAAAATTTGCTTTTTAAAAAAGAAGAAGTTTAAATTAAAGTAAATGTTAAAGTTATCAATATAGTTTAATATTTCCGTTTCTAATTCTAATAAAAATAGAGTATTGATTGATATTTAACTTTATAATGCCAGTAATATATTTGCTAGTTAATTTGTTTGCCATTTGGATAATAAACAGTCTTCAAATAATTGATCAAAGCTATTTTCTAATTTTATCGTCGGTTTGGAATGATTGAATTAATTGCTGTAATTATTATTCCTAGATTTAAGCATGGATAAATAAATATTTAGCATGGATGTGATAAACTTGGAACATTTTTAATAGAGAAATGTAGAAATTAATAACTTATGAAAAACATTTTCATTTAAGTTCTGCGTGTCATGTTTTGAAATTGTTTCTTGTTTATGGAGCCACGTAAAATCGTTAATCTAATAGTGATTATAATAACTAACAAATGGATAAAATTACATGTAGGGAATTCAACTATAATTATAGCTATTACTTCGTACATTTATTGTTCGACACATCGTACATGGATTTCACGGATCGTATTTGTAGTTATAAAATGCTATACAATCTAATTTGTGACACACACACCTGCTAAAATTCATGTATTGAACTATAAAATGTTATACATTTAATTTATATCACACACACACTTGTTGGATTTTATGTATTTGATGAATAATTCATTACTTTAATTTTATCGTTATATGAACTTGCATGTGAAGTTCATAAGTTATATTTTATTAAGTTTAAATGAATAGGGGTTGAATAAAATATTTATTCAAGAGAATAGCGCTTGCGAAAAGCTTGAAAAGTACTAAATGAATTTATGAGATGTATCAATTCTTCATGAGGTGTTTTGTGAGTCTTTCCAGATTTATATTCCTATACCAATATTACTTATATCGTATTACACACGTTTTATTTTAAGCAAGATAAGTTAGTACATTAGTTGTCCTGATTAGTGCAACATTTTATTATGCAAGAACCCACATTTGCTAAAGTGTTAGTGTTTTCTGAATGATCAGAATAACTGAGGGGGATGATTTTGCACTTTAATGTGAAGTAAATAGCATGTTGTTTTTAATGTTGAAAGGCAATAATCTGTGCCGGTGGTTAATCCGCAGATTATTTAATTGCCATTTTTTGTATTTTACACTAATTCCAGCACTGGTGGTTAATCCGCGGAATTGTGTAATTATACGTATTACTTTATGGTGGTGTATAAATCCACAAAGCGTTTAATATTATTTAATTCCTATGTGTAGATGAACGCATCCACAGGAATATGTTTTACTTCATAGATAAGTTGGGCAAAGTATTTTAGTTAATCTGCTAAATCATCTTCTTCCATTTTTAAGTATAGTTAATAAGTTAGATCATCAAATTGTAGCAGGACATTCTATTCAAGTTACTTCATAATAATTAACTGTCGGTTGATTATTATTTACCGGAGTGTAAGTTTAAATTTTCACTTTATTTAAGATTGCATTATAGCTAAATCCTACAGATATAATATTATCTATTATATTATTATAAGTTTACGGTAGGAATTTATTGAATCTGGAAATGACGTTAAATACTTCATGAGTTGATGTTGAATTTAGTATAATTTGCTCAAGATTCATTACATCAAATTGAAATAAGGCATGATTAGGTTTTTAAAACCGTACCTATGATATGTCATTGAAGGAAGTCGATGGAATTATAATTTATTTATTTTATTTGTTTATTTATGTCTTTAATTATAACATTGGAATTAATTACTTATTATTCATAAATTTGTAAATAAACGTTGATTTATAATTAAACTTACTGTGCCGTTGCTATGTGTCATTCTTAAAATCAGAAATCATAAACCTTGGATAGAGCATACATTGAAGTACATACTGTCGTCAACATGATATAAGAGTTTAGTAATATTTTAGAAAACATTTGGATGCTTTTAGTCTTTGGTAGTTTATGATGTGGGGGGTACAATAAAATCCCATTTACCTTTTCCATCATTTTGGCTTTGCGTAGTTGATCTAGTATACAATACAAATTGATTGGTAAACCTGTAAACAGATTTACTAAATAATGATATGATTGAATATATTTACTTAACATTTTAAATTGTCATTTGTCAGTATAAAAAGAGTCTCAGTGATATAGTAAACTATAAAAGAACCCAAGTATTTATGTTTATTTATTGCAAAGCTTTACCTGGACTAGCATTTGTATTAAAAATCATATAGATGGTTTAAAATTTCATAATCTTATGTAGTTCCACAAATTATGCCATCTTGTACATGGCCGGCCATCGGGTCTCATACAATAAAAATCGCAAATTAAGGTTTGTAACATAATAACATTGCACTTATAATTTGTTTACTGTATTTTATCATACTACTATGATAGGTCTTCGCGGTATACCCTGGCTGCGATCAAATTAAATCATAAAAAGTTTATGTTAGATCATTAGTTTGGTCTATGGTAAGTTGTTCTAAATGTTGGTTGTGGTCTTTGGTGCATAAAATAGATAGCATAATATGCTTTTGGATACAGCTCTTAATAGCTGACAATGTGTAGTGGGAATTGATCAGTGATCGAGGTTATGATTCTCAGTGCACTGATGTTTTGGTGATATTATGCAGTTGACTACACTTTAGAGGGTTACAAATTTTTGGCACCACAACGTGTTTGGCCCGATATGTTGAGGTTATACAGTCATTGTGAGTGTGCGATTACAGTTTTTAGCACTTTATAAACATGCGACTTGATTAATTGATTGTTGCATAGTACAATATGGTAATGTGTGAACTAAATTAATTAATGATTGTTGATTACAATTTTAATTTCCCATATTACAAGAATATTATCATGTGACAAATGCTCTATCATGGTGATAAAATATTGTATGTTTTATTGCTATATATTTCTCCAAATTAATTATATAAGATTTCTGATGACAATAGCAATCGTATTCCAAGATATACCAATATTTATGATTGAATTGGGAGAAGTTGAAATTATCAAGGGTTTATAAAGTAGTTGTTATAATACTGCAAATATTTAAAGTGGGGGTTCAGATTATTTTGGTGTGAATGTGATATATACCATCTGGGATAGATTATTGGTGGTGAGGATTTAGTGGTTGGTCGACTTGAACAAGATTTTAATTGATCATTGTTATTAAAACACATATTTTAGGAAAGTAAAAATTTGGTTTCACAAAATATTGAAATAGTTGTTATAAAGTACTCAAAATGAGTGATTCTGAAGAAATTAGATATCCTGAAAGAACCCAAGAAGTTCCTGATCTTGATTTCCAACAACGATTTATGTTGATGCTTCAACGCATAGAGATTGGAATGAATGAACAATCTCTAAAATTGAATGAACAATCTCTTTCCCAAAAAGAGATGACTGAAAAATTAAATGAACAGTCTCTAAAATTGAATGAACAGTCTCTAAAAATGAATGAACAGTCTGAAAAATTAAATGAACAGTCTCTTTCTCAAAAAGAGATGACTGAAAAATTAAATGTCTATTTCTCAAAAAGAGATGACTAAAAAATTAAATGAACAGACTGAAAAATTAGATAGTTTTGAGAATAAAATGGCTGAAGTTCAGGAATTTGTGAAAGAAAAAATAGAAGATGCTAGGGTAAAAACAATGGAGGAATTTAATCAAAAATTTCAATCCCTAGAAAATAGTTGTAAGGCAGCTAAAGGGGAGTCCGATATTAAATTAGAAGAAATTAAAGCTAATTTCTTCGATTATAAAAAGCACTTGGAAGTTCAGTTAGAAGAAATTGGAAATAAGTTTATAACCCACAAGGAGAATGTGGACACTAAACTCAAGGTGTTTGATGTGGCAATGGGTGACTCAAGGAGTCAGTTGGCACAAATAGTTAGTGAAATGAACTATAAAGTTCAAGAAGTAGAGTCTCAATCTGCTAAATCTATCGATAAAATTAAATCCATGAGTGAATCTGTAACAGAGAGCAGAGCAGAATTGGGTAGCATTAAAAAGATTTTGGAGGAAACTATCAATAGGTCTAAAGTAGAAAATAAAGAATTAAAAAAGACTAATGCTAAATTTAGTGGAGATTTAGAAATAATGCAGAAAAAGTGGAAGGAAATGAGGGATACATGTCAAGAGTGGCCAAATGAATCAAATGAGTTTAAAGAAGGACAGAAACTAGAGGCAAAGATTGAAAATCTTCAGCTAAAAATGTTAGAAATTCAAAGGGCTCAAGAGAAAAATGATAATTTCATTGGTCAAAACACCAAGTATTATGTAGATGGGACAGAAACCTCTGTTAAAGAAGTAGTTGTATCGGATGGTAATTTTACTGGTATCCGCACAACTCCCATTTTCCAAAAACCATTAGAAATTGAATGTGTGGCCAATGATGCCAAGAACACAGATATGTCTATGGGTGGATCTACAGCTCTTAAATTTCTAAAGATTAAGCCATTTAAAGGGGAGTATTTGGAAAACCCTCTAGAATTTCTTCAAAATCTGGAGGAATTGTTTACTTTATGTGCATTTTCAGAAAGAGAAAAACTGGCTATCTCCAGCAACCATCTTTATGCTGCTGCAAAAGATTGGTGGCAGTCTTTGTTTGATTGTCCTCAAACATATGGAGATTTTAAACATTTAATAATGTCAAGTTTCTGGGGTGAAGATCGTCAGGATAACATGCGTTATCAAATCACTCGAGAAAAGTACAATGCTAATAAAGGTAGCTATACTCAATTTTTTTGTGGACAGGCGGTCAAACTTAAAACTTTAACTGCTTTTCCATTATCTGAGCATCATATAGTCAGGATCTTAAGACATAACTTACCTCGACAGATTGAACAAGTTTTGATTGCTGCGGATAAGTATACAATTGATGAGGTGTCAGAGATCTTAGATGCACTAGAGACAAGTGAATGTGACCTGGAAAACAGATATAGAGGTGGAAAGGATGCTAGAGCTTCTCATAACTGTTCCATTGCTAATGTTAATGTTGCTCCCATAAGAAGTCCTTATCGTGATAAAAGATACGAGAGTAGGAGTCGTAGTTATAAACGACCAAAATTTTATCCTAGAGTTAACGGTCAACCTAGTCTAATTAATAAGACCCAAGATAGAGATCAACCTTCTGTTAGTGGAATTAAACCATTTCACACAAAGGATATTAAGACAAATGTTAAAAGTAGTGCATTAAACTAGAAGGGGCCTCATGGAAAAGTTCCTCATGTTAGCAACTTAAAGAAAAACGAATTTAGAAAATGTTTAAGCTTATATAATGGACCTTTCATGATTGAAAGCCAGGTGGGAGAGAACGCATTTATGCTCTCAACCCCTGAAGGAATCCGAGGCACCTACAATGCACATAGTTTAAAACCTGTACCTTCAATAAATTAGGGGGATTTATTTTGTGTAAATGTTATACCAGATTCAGATTGATGATAAATTATAGATAGGATAATAAAAAAAATAGTGACTTATGATGTACCTTAGTAGAGTTTGATGAAATGGAATTCTGAAGAAAGATAAATTTTTTCCATAATATATATATATATATATATATATGAGATAAAATCTTAATTTATATTTATTAATTTTTCACACGACCCTCAACTCTCCATGCCATCTCATATTGTTGACCCACCTGATCATACACATGTTGAAAAAATAAATAATCACCAATAAATGTATTTCATGCTAAAACAGCAATCATCAGTTCGTTCAGATTACCATCTCCACACCTATAAAGAATCAGTGCTCAGCTTTATATTAAGATAGCTAATCTTCATACTTTAATGGACAAGCTTCAAACTACTCCAACCCACAACTCTTCAGCCATCCATTTCATTGAAAAACTGATGATGGAATGTTCAAAGCCCTCATAAGTGCCAAGGTTGTCATCCTACCCATGTTGACCATTGAGTCATTCTGATTCCTCATGTACTGGAGAATAATCCATTTACATACATATGCGAGGGATGGGCAGACCTTTAACATACTATGGATAGCTAAAGAGTTGTGGGTTGGAGTAGTTTGAAGCCTGTCCATTAAAGTATGAAGATTGGCTATCTTAATATAAAGCTGACACTGATTGTATATATGTGTGGAGATAGTCATCTGGACCAATTGATGATTGCTGGTTTAGTATGAAATACGTATGTTGGTGATTATTTATCTTTTCAACATGTGTATGATCAAGTGGGTCAGCAATATGAGATGGCATGGAGAGTTGAGGGTCGTATGAAAGTCTGACTTCGAATCCCTTATATATTACATTATATATGTGCAGGTGTGTGTAAGCCTGTACAGTGTATTAATTTAATTATTAATTTAAAAACAAAATCTTCATACAGATATTTATGCAATATGTTAAAAATAATTGGTAATAATATTTTTCATGCTTAATGTAGAGACAAAATGTTACTATTAATTTTAAACTGACATAATATTATCGTTTGATTTTATCACTTTATTATTCTATTAAAATTTGTAACGCTAGTATGCATTGGAAAGCAAGTATTTCATGAGAGTTTTAAATATATTTTCAGCCATTGAACTAAATAAATTGATGACGATGATAATAATAATAATAATGATAATGAAATTAAGTTAATTAAATTGACTTTACAAAAATATATTCTGATTAATAAGGTAAGCATCAAATTATTTTTTATAACTAATTGGGAGTAATTTACATTTCTATTTTTAATGTTGCAATATAGTTGACTGCTTAAAAGAAGATCTGTATACATAGTTGCATCTTCTATATATATGAAAATAAATATTTTTGGGGGTTTATACACTGTGTTTTGTGCGTAGAGAAAATTATTCCGTCCAGCAGTCAAAGATTCTTGTTTAAAGTTTGTAAATTCTTCATTAAGATTTAAATACAAAACTAACACACGTTATGCCCAAATTAATTTTCATCTTATAATTATGATAATCTTTGTTATAATATGTAGAGATACAAACTTATTCATGGAATAAACGAGTCTGGAAACATTGCTATATATATAATAAGCACATTTTCCCAGGCTCTTTAGATATAAATAATGAAATTAAATTATAATTGAAATTTTCATATATTTACCTTAATTATTTTAAGAGCGTAAATATTTAAAAAAAAATGCACAGAAATTCTTATTATAATTCCAATATTTTAACATATAAATGTGTGTGTGCACGGGCGCGCTCAGACGAGTTATACTTAGAATAGTCTCTAGCTCTTTTTTATTAAAAATCGAAGAGCCTCTTGTCAACGACAACATATCCATCTTCAATGCCACGATTTGGAATTCAAACTTAAATGATTTATAACAGCTCACTTGACTAATTCAGTATTGACAATTAAATAGATTGTTAGGTAAGGTTTGATTAATAAAGCCATTTTTTTAATTGCTTTTCTAAGCTGACTGTTGGAAAGAAGTTTTGATTTGTAATAGGCTATTTATAAACGGTTTGACCTATATATACATATATACAAAGAAAAGAGGTGGAGGAAGATATCACATTAATTGAATAAATTTCTAGAGGGATTTTTTTTATTTATGTCAACAAAAATATTTAATAATTAAGGGCAACTATAATGAGCTAAAACTAATCACTGCATGCTTATTAAACTAATTAATTCCTATATATGTAAAAGCAATTTTGAAAATACTTTTCTGTTTTTTTTCCCTATAATTATACAATAAAGTGTTAATTATAATGTTTAAACGGACATGCATAAATAAATCCTATTGATTATTATAATAAAATGTTGTTTCTTATCTAAAGAAAAAAGTATTATAATAAAATACTGGCTTAATTAAATCGAAGAGCAGGGTATGTTTGTATTGTATATGTACGCATATTAATAACATTTATGTGTGCGGGTTAAATTATAGTGGCAGCAGTTATGTGGTTATTATATATGAATTACATTAACACAAATCTCACATTTTAACAAAGCTATATAATATTAGCAAACTGTTGTCAAGATAATACTTAATTAGTCATATATATATATATGAATTCATAGTATCATTTGAGAAAGAAGAAGCTCTGAGGAAAGTATTTGTTATTTTATTGAAATGTTAAGATTTGAGAAAGCAGCTCTAAGAAAAATATTTGTTATTGTACTGAAATCGTAACTAGTTATTATATTTTTACTACAGGGAAGCTCTCTGAAATAATACTAGGAATTTATCATTTATCCACGAGAATATATATATATTATATTTAATGTTTTCACGGTTATATGATGTAGATAAAATAATATTTTTGGGTACGAACTGTGCATTATTTTGCATTACAATCCGATATTTCGACGGACTAGCAGCCGCCATTATCAAGGTTAATTTTTGAAAGAACAATCATTAGATCTCAAAGAATATAATGTGACTCAGTGCGAGATGAGAAGTGAGATTCAACTTGAAGAAGTTCAGCATTCACAATATGAGGCTTATCAAAATGTTTATTTCCCTCAGTTTTTTCACCTATTAATTTCAAGTTAATATTAGATCAAATGAGAGGTTTCCACATAGCTGGAATATGTTGTGCTTCATCAGCCCTATTTAAACCAGTAGGTCTCTTTAATATTTCAATTGACTCTCTCATGGTTCTTAAATCATATCTTTCCAAATTAGCAAGTATTTTTGTATTGTCAAAATCAGGTTTGTGACCAATTTCTAAAAAATGGGAAGTAAAAACTGATGTGCTAATTTTTTGATTAAAAGCATTTCTATGTTCCTTAATTCTGACATTTATTCATCTATTAGAATGACCCACATAGCTTCTTGAGCACTGCAAACATGGAATTTCATAAACTCCTTGGTGTTCCAAAAATATTCTGTCTTTAGGTTTATATAAAAAAATCACCAATTTTTTTGCCAGTAGAAAAAGTAGTCTTTATATTAAAACAAGATAGTCTTCTACTGATTTTATCAGTAACCCCTTTAATGTAAGGTAAAATTACTCTATTAAAAGTCAAATTGTCAATTCTATCCTCTTTTTTTTTTTTTAGTATTAATGTTATGTAAAGCCTTACATATGATGTTTTTATTATAATTACTAGAAAGTAGAATATTTTTTGTAAGTTCTATTTCTTGAGTAAGATGTTCTTTATCAGATAAATTATAAGCTCTACCCAAAAGATTTTTTGCTACAGAAAAAAATTGTGCACAATACAATGATTTACCTGATTTTATTATTCCATTAGCAAAGCATTGCCTTAAAAATACATTTTTTGTTTATAATTCTCAAAAGTTTAAACAAATTAAAGGACTTTCTATGGGATTTCGACTGTCACCTGTAATTGCTGATCTTTTCATAGATAATTTTGAAAGTCAAGTATTATGTGCAGCTACTAAAAAACCTTCTATCTGGCTCAGATATGTGGATGATACATTTGTCATATGGCCTCATGGCATTGATGCCTTAAATTATTTTCTTGTTTTTATAAATAATTGGCATCCAAATATTAAATTTACTATGGAAGTGGAAAATAACAGATCACTTTCTTTTCTAGATGTTTTAATTGCAAGAAAATGTGATGAAACATTATCAATATCAGTTTACAGAAAATCCACCCATACAAACAGATATCTTGATTTTAATTCTCATCATCATCCTGCACAATTTTTTTCTGTAGCAAAAAATCTTTTGACTAGAGCTTATAATTTATCTGATAAAGAACATCTTACTCAAGAAATAGAACTTACAAAAAATATTCTACTTTCTAATAATTATAATAAAAACATCATATGTAAGGCTTTACATAACATTAATACTAAAAAGAAAAAAGAGGATAGAATTGACAATTTCTCTTTTAAAAGAGTAATTTTACCTTATATTAAAGGGGTTACTGATAAAATCAGTAGAAGACTATCTTGTTTTAATATAAAGACTACTTTTTCTACTGGCAAAAAAATTGGTGATTTTTTATATAAACCTAAAGACAGAATATTTTTGGAACACCAAGGAGTTTATGAAATTCCATATTTCCAGTGCTCAAGAAGCTACGTGGGTTATTCTAATAGACAAATAAATGACAGAATTAAGGAACATAGAATTGCTTTTAATCAAAAAAATAGCACATCAGTTTTTACTTCCCATTTTTTAGAAATTGGTCACAAACCTGATTTTGACAATACAAAAATACTTGCTAATTTGGAAAGATATGATTTAAGAACCATGAGAGAGTCAATTGAAATATTAAAGAGACCTACTGGTTTAAATAGGTCTGACAAAGCACAACGTATTCCAGCTATGTGGAAACCTCTCATTTTATCTAATATTAACTTGAAATTAATAGGTGAAAAAACTGAGAAAAATAAACAATTTGATAAGCCTCATATTGTGAATGCTGAACTACTTCAAGTTGAATCTCACTTCTCATCTCACACTGAGTCACATTATTCTTTGAGATCTAATGATTGTTCTTTCAAAAGTTAACTTTGATAATGGCGGTCGCTAGTCCGTCGAAATATCAGATTGTAATGCAAAATAATACACGGTTTGTACTCAAATATATATATATATTAACAGTATGAGGTATCTGGATGGGGTAGTAGCAAATTATCCCCAAATAAACAAAATATAAATTAAGCCTTAATGATATTATTAAATAAATCTTAAAGTAATGTTTAACAATCCAAAAATTATATAAGTAGTGAAATATTATAAGAGAGAGCCTGAGATCATGAGATTTCTGAGAGATCATCCAGTTAGAGATCAGTTAACTCGTTAGAGAAACTATGATTATAATTAACCATACATCAACCAGCATTATAAATAAGTGAAAGTAATACTCAAAATAACCATTCATCATTATGAATGATCAATAACAAAATAAATCAATGCAATAAATCAACAGTCCATCTTATGACTGGATTTGAAATGGATCTACTGTTGACCAGGTTGCCTATTGAGCCTTTGCCAGCTTGGGGCATTTATTTAAACATAATTTGGATGCAGAAACTCATGTGCTAATCCATTGAAATCTATAATCAGAAAAACAATAATGCTGGAATATTAAAACATGCTGATCATTGTCAATAATCTGACAACTTAGCACCATTAATTCACTGGCCAACTATAAACTTCATTTCTAAGACTAAACTAAAATAAAATGTGCAGGGGCTTTGAAAAATATAACCCTCATACCAAGCCAGGACAATGTCATACTGCCTACCCCTAATGCACTAAAATACATCACATTTAATATATTAGATATGCTTCACATATAGTTCAATGAACATGAGATTGATAACTGTTACAGTGATCAAGAGATGATGCAAATTACAATATTCTCAGCTTGAGAATTAAGTCACTGGAATAATTTTAGCAATTGAAATACAAGTTTATTAGCAACAATAAAAAAATTAAAATAAGATCTTTACAATATGGCTATACACAATGTCATTCTTATTGTGATTATTATATTATAATTATCACATTGTGATTTACATATATGTGATTTACAATATTCAATTTATTACATTGACTTACATATATATTCCATTAGGTTTACTTAAACACAATCAGCACAAAGACATGTGGCTGAACATATTTGAATTGATATTTAACAATTAAAATAAATGATTAAAATTTTACACATATATGGTATTGGCAATACAATTGACACATATTTGCACACATACATGTTTGTGCATGAAATTTTTGATCATACTTGACTTGCCATAAAATAAACATTTTTAGTTATCACTTTTAAATGAGATAAAATACCAATAATAAGGAAAATGATTAAAATTTACATATATGTATTGATTAACATAAAATCAAAATTTGGTTTATTACATTGTGGTTTATATCTGTTTTCAATAGATTTATATAAAATAGCTATACACAGCATCACACATCAGTGTAGTATAATTTATTATTTAATATAAAATATTATCATAACTTTATAAATGAAATTCAGTTTTATACATATTTAATAACATATTTAACATTTATGTATGTGCATGTTTAATTGCAGGTGCATACTGATGTCTATAGCATATATTTTATTTTGTCAAAATAAAGTTATTAAAATTATTTTTGAATTAATTTCATTTGGAAATCATATAAATTGCATTTGTTATTTTATAGTAAATTCCACTCTTTATTGATTAATATTTTAAAAAAATAAATACTATCAACTTTTTTTTTCTTTTAAAAATATAGTCACATTTAAATTTAGATTATAGAATTGTCTCTTTTTTTAATAAAAGAAAAATAAAATTGTTCTACATATACATTAATTTTTAAAATGTCATTTCTGACCAAAGAATATTAAAATAAAATAACTCATTGTATATACACATGACACATTTATATGTGGTTCCCTGCATGTATAGATAAACAGCAGCATATGTACACTAATTTCTTCATCAAGCTTTTTTTTTGGGAGCTTGTATTTGGTGATTGTCATCTTCAAGATAGGTATAATTCAGGTAATTTGTTGGCATGCCATGAGCTTCCTTCTGTCTAAAGCTTGAGGGGCTTCAGGCCAGAAAGCTGTCTTGAATTTGATAGATTTCCAGTGATCAACTATCCTCTTAGCACACATCTGTAGCTATGAATTTCAATACAAAGAAGTGGGTCATTTTTCTCGTGTAAATTTAAACTCCATCATTGAACTTTAGAGCAGCTGCTTCCTTGCATTGTATAACACTTCTAGACATTTCTGCAAATAGCTTTACTGTTGCCACTCTCTGCTATAATTACCAACAAATTGTAGCTAATTATTTCACAAAATACTTTAGCCAACTTTGTAGCTAGCTATTAGCCAACTGCTTCTTGAAAAATTATTATCCAAACTATATTAGTAAACTCTCTTTTCAAAAACTACTATCTAGACTGAACTGATATTTTATCAGCACTTTTTATAAGGGTCATCTGAGATGATAAAATACCTTAATTGAAAACAGTTTTTGTTTAATACTTACCTGGATAAAATTGCTTTTAATATTTTCAAATCATTTTTAATTACAAGCTACTTTTGAAAGCAACTTTGAAATTTTACAAAGATGTGATCTACATGTTTTTACTTAGAGCATTAATTAAAAGACTTCAAAAATAAATAATAGAATTTTTTACAATTATCAGAAACATGCTTGTTTTTAAATTCAAAATCAGAATACAATATTGATTTATTTATCAGACCTTTTAAAATGTTTATTTATAATAAAATTTTAAATCTAGAATTATTTAACTTTTTACAGAATTATTATTATTCCAGAAAATGTTGAAAATATCTGCTAAAATTTTTGTCTGTGTTTGTTTCTACTTTTTCTTTCAAGACTTTATATATATTTATGTACAGACACTATATTACTGTGTGCCATATAACAGACTTGTTCTAATATATTCAAAATTATGTCAAATTCACAACTCAACCAGACTAGCAAAGGAAAGAAACTCTAAAACACTGCCAATAGTTCTATTGCTACAAGCAGACTTCAAAATATCTACAAAATACCAACACATTTAAACTAAATATCACCTACAATTCCACTTCCTTCCCATACACCCTTAATATTAAAATAACTTATAAATAAGTTAATTACTTCAGAATCATAAATTTTTAATAATAAAGATTCTTTAATTCTTTTTATTTCATTTCTCTCAAAGAAGACAACCTCAGCTTCATTAAAATTAATAGTGTTGCTTGTTTCTTTTTCATGGCTATATAGAACAGAACTAAGATGTTTATTTCTAACCATACTTCTATGTATCTTTATCATTTTGGTTAAGCTTAAACTACTCTGACCTATACATTCCTTTTTACAAAAACAAAGGATAATATACTCTACTCCAGAAATAGTCTTTTAATTAAAAATTTCCTTCATATTATTTTATAAATTATTCAAAGTAATACCCTTTTTTTCAAACAATTTTTTTATTTCTAAACAAATTACTAATTTTTACATACAATTTTATAAGATAATTTAAATGGCAAAGAAATAAAAAATCTTATTTTTCTTTATCCTTTACATCATCACAAATATTATTACTATTAACCCTTTTCCTGCCTCCTACGAGGCTCCTCGTCGACATCTGAAATCACTCTAACTCAGCCAGTTTTTATACGAAAATATTCATTAAATATGTATTGAATTCGTTTTTAAAAGTTCTGTACGATGGTGACATCTTCCGATTTATTTTAGAAGTAAAAAATAGAAAAAAAACGCATTTAAACCTAAACAAAGAAGGAACATTATTTGTGATTGGTTCTTAGCATGCTCTCAACTGAAAAAGACATTCTGATTGGCTGGAAAGAACAAAGAAACTGCCTGATCAAAGAAAATAAAGAAAAACGCTGAGATTTTCATTTTGAATATGATTTAAATTATTATTAAATAATATTTATGGAAATTAAACATAATTTTCAGAGAGAATAATAAAAAAACAAAATTATTTTCGAAAAATATTGAAGATTTAAGTAAATATATTGAAGATGTAGTAAAAAGAAATATTTACTTTTCTATAACGTAAAAGTCGATCTTTTTGTTTACATTATAACTTTTATGTTGCCGATATTGAATATCTTAGAATAAATAAATAGCAATTTATTTTTGAAAGAACTTTCGTTTTCTTCATGACCTGAAAAATTAATTATATACTTTTTATAAATGTATCTGAGTTGAATTTAATATTATAGGCAAATATGTTTTAACAATAGGCTTTGTCTTCAGTTTGTGAGTTGGCCAATTAAAAGATTTGATTTTTATCTGATACAACCAATGATAAAATTAGCGGTTAAAAGGTTAAATAAAATACTTTTAACAAATTTATCAGAGTAGTTAACACTCAAGTAATCTTTATAAAATTGACCTTTTTGAAACAAAGCTATGCCACTAGAATTATTTAATCTCTTATTTCTAAAGCAATAGTTTCTTAAAGCAGTTACTTTATGAGATACAGATTGATAGCTATCAGGTTTAATTATAGACCTTAACTCTTTACTGTTAACATAATGACCACATAACAAAAATTACTCTTTACATTTCTAATCACCATTATTCTTAAAAAATTTAATTTAACAAAGTCTAACCACTCCCTTCTTCTACCACATAATTTATAGAAGGATCAAAACAATTAAAGTCATTTACCACCTCATTGAATTTATTCTCAACAATGAACAAACAATCATCCACATATCTAACAGCTAACTTTAAATATAAACTATTCTTTTTAATAATAATATTCTCTTCCAAATAATTAATATAAACTGAAGAAATTAAAGAAGGAATAATATAACTATTATCCACCCTTCCTTAATCTTAAAAAAATATTATTATAAGTAAATATATAGAATCCTCTAATAATAAAAGCAAACTTTTAATTTATTCAGTTTATATTAATTATTTGGAAGAGGAAATTATTAAAAAGTATTGTTTATATTTAAAGTTACTTCTTAGATATATAGATGATTGTTTGTAGTTGAGAATGATAAATTAAAAGAGTTGGTAAATGAGATTGTTTTGATCCTTCTATAAGATGTGTAGTAAAAAAAGAGGGGTTAAACTTTGTTAAATTAAAATTTTTAGATCTATTGGTGATTCAAAATGTAAATAATAATTGTTTGGGATATAGTCACTATGTTAAAAGTAAAGAGTTACAGTCTATAATTAAACCTGATAGCTATCAATCTGTATTTGATAAAGTATCTGCTTTAAGAAACTATTGTTTTAGAAATAATAGATTAAATAAGTTTAGTAGGGTAGTTTTGTTTCTAAAAGATCAATTTTATAAAGATTATTTGTGTGTTGGCTTTTCTGATAAATTTGTTAAAAGTATTTTATTTGATAGTAATATTATTTGTAATGAAGTAAAGAATTAAAAAAATGATTTTATTTCTTTGCTATTTAAAAATGTCTTCTTATAAAATTATATGTAAAAATAGTAATTTGTTTAGAAATAAGAAAATTGCTTGAAAAAGAGGTAATACTTTGAATAATTTATTAAATAATACAAAGGAAATTTTTGATAGAAAGACTATTCCTGGAGTAGTGTATATTATCCCTTGTTTTTGTAAGAAGGTATATATAGGTCAGAATAGTTTGAGCTTAAATGAAAAAATAAAGGTACATAAAAGTATTGTTAGAAATAAATATCTTAGTTCTACTTTATATATCAATAAAAAAGATCAGAGAAATAAAATAAAAAGAAGAATTAAAGAATCTTTATTATTAAAAATTTATGAATCTGAAGTAGTTCTTTTAATATTAAGGGTATATGGAAAGTAAGTGGAATTGTGGGTAATATTTAGTTTAAATATGTTGCTATTGGTAATTCTTCACACTTGAGAAATCTGCTTGTAGCAGTGAAACCATTGGTTGTGTTTTAGAGTTTATTTTTTTGGCTAGTATGGTTGAGTTGTGAATTTGGAATAATTTTGATGATTTATTGACTAGTTTAGCTTTATGCTTTTAATATATATATATATATATATCATACCAACATTGTGTGGGCACATAATAATTTTGTTTAAAAAAAAATATTCAAATAAAAATCTTTCGTAAAAGAAAAACATAAATTAAAAGTTTAAGAGTTTTATTGCAGTTTATTTTCATAAACATAAAATTAAAAGTCTAAGTGTTGTTGAAATAAAAGTTACAATTAATTAATTAGAAGGGGAGGGGGGTTTGTTTAGAAGCATCAAGTTAAAAGTTTATAAAAGAAGTAAAGAGTTTTGTTTATTATTATTAATTGAATATAAGTTAAAAGTTTAAAAACATAAATCTCTTTTATTTAGTTAAAGAAAAAAAAGTCAGCTTAAAACTAAATAGTGAATGGATCTCAAATTTTATATGTGTGTGTGACTGTAAATGTAGTAAGTATATGCATATTAAATATTGAAAAATAAATGAAAGTTAAAAATTTAAAAAAACACTCAGTGGTGGCTACTAATAAAAATATAAAAACAACACATTTGCATGGCTACTAATTAAACGATCTTCAAAATTACGTAATTAAAAGATTATCAAAGGAATTTTGACAACAGATACAGCTGGAGGATATCAAAATGAAAACACACCTCATGTATAAATAGACAATTTTTTATCATACAGTTAGTCAGGTTAAAGTTGCATTAGAGTTGATATTGAGTCAAGTTTGAGTTGAGTTTGAGTTGCGTTTGAGTTGCGTTTGAGAGAGTTATATCAGAATCAAGAATGCAGTGTTAAAACCTCGGAAAACATATGACTTTCTCCAGCCTGAAGTCTGATGAAAACAGCCAACTTACCCAATAAAAGTGATGTTTGCGTAACAACCTGAAGCTGCTCAATATCTAATTGTCTTAAAGAAAAATCCTCGGAATAATCAGCATCAAATCTCCACAAGAAAACTTCAAATCTAACTGGTTAGAAATACTTCATTAGAAGCAGAAAACAGCAGGAAGTATCCACGTTCAAAATCCTAGGTAATAACATTTTTTTATACTCATTTCTAAAGTAGCCATCACATTTGTAAAGCCTCAAGAGTTAAGTTTAAGAACTCTATAGCATACATAGGCAAACTATTATATTTGTGTTTAAAATGTTGTGTGTGTTCTTGCGTTAGTAAATAGTGATTTCATTGTATTTTGTATTTCAAATAATATTTAATGATTTCTCATCAGATATGATAGTGTGTGAATTTAAAATGTGCGTGTGTTATATTAATTAAATAGGATTTATAAAATATTCAAAATTAGTTTAATAAATGTTAATTAAAATAAATTGTCTTTAAACTTAAAGCTTTATTTTGTCAGTCAATTCTTTTCACCACTAACTGAAACTATAATTTGTTATTGATTACAAGTAGCTGAACTAGTCATGGGTGTAACCTAGGCATTAAGTTAGTGGCCATTGTTTAAAGTGCATTATTTGTCTTCTGGATAAATAACTGGAGCCTGTGTATACAAAACAAAAAGTGCTTTGAACGTGGTGTTGAATTCAACAGTTGAGAAGAAGTTATGTCCTGGAAATGTAATGCTAGTTATATATTTTATAGCTATCGTTTGGACATACATACTTTCTGAGTACGTTCTTCTCTGCCTAGGAGGCTGGTAGTTTTGATTATCGGATCGAACCCGGTACAATATATATATATATGTTGTAAGGGTGACTTACAATCAACCAACACACCTGTCATAATTTTTCCAACATTTTCAATCTGGTCAATTGATAGTCAAACAATCGAGCTTACATATATATATATAATAAAAACACAGAATTACTTCTCTATAAAACTGCTTTAATATTTGAACCAGCAGACTGGTTTTCATCAGTATATATATATATACGCTAAACAAACACAAATATCACCTTAAATAAACTGCTATGTTTATTTATTTATTTTGAGAGATGTATTTTTAATTTCTGCATCTCTAAAGTAAAAAAAAATTATGTATATATATACAACCTAATCTCACTAATAATTAAATTAATAATTATTAACTGACTGGCGAGACTGACATAAACAAAGATTAAAATAAAAGAATAATGACCTGAGGTCAAAATAGTTACTAGGTGATTAAATTTGAGAGATGGAAAACAATGCACGAATTAAAAAAAATATGTAATAAACATATAGATTTGTAACAATGAGTTATTTAAAAATCGGCATGAGCCAGCGCGAGAGGTTTTTGGGGTTTTTTTTTTAAAGAAAACAATTGGATAATCTGCATGTGAAAAAAGTCTCTGAACATTTGTTAATTTTTTTTTTTTGTAAAAAAGAAAATATATTAAGATGGATTCTGATATTCAATGCTAAAAAGAAAAAAAGAAAACCTTCATTATCAGAATAAAAAAAGGAAATAGTTTAGCTGTTTGCTTAAACAACAAATCAAAATATATAAATGGTAAAAATAGATTAATTGTTTAAACCTATGCTAGAGAGCTTGAATAGATTTTTAAGAAAGTGAAGAAAAAGAAATTTAAAACTATTGGAGTTCAATCAAGTTCTCATGTTCTTTTTTCAGATACTCAAATGCCATTGAATAATTAACTACAATCATAAAAGGGAATTCTACAATGTGTACTGAATAGTAGAATATACTGTAGGTGAATGATGCCAACCTATCTGCCATTACAAATGTGGCTGTGCAAATTATCTCTTTAAGTGTTGATGGATATTGATCTGCAGTGGATTTGTTGCTGTGTGTTTGAAAGAAACAACTGGACAATACTCAGGACTAATTAGTGTGGATTCAGCAAAGCCAATGGACAACCACCTTGTGTCTGGAGATCGATATACACGTGTACAGACTGTTAAATATAGATAATATCTATTTTCCTCAGGAAGATTTTTTTTATTGATTCATAAAATTCTTTTTTATTATTATTTTACTATTTGTAATTTTATGATTTGTGATTTTTTTTTTGTATTGCATTTCATTTTTCAAATTTGAACACTGGTACTTCAGAAATGGGAGCATGTATCTAAAATATATAAACCTGTATGGAGGGGGGAAGGGAAGGAATCAAATTAAACACAATAATTGTAATTGTTAATAAAGTTGAAAATTCACAGATCTTGACTTATTCTACATTAACTACAAACTTTAGAACAAACAGAGTTATATTTTTTTATTATTAATAGTTACTACTAAAACCTAGTAATAGTTTTTTCTTTTTGTTTGTTTTTTTTGGATGTGTGATTAATCAAGGTGAACAAATGGTTTCTTTTTTCCACTAATGTCAATTCAACTTACATAGAGAGGTTCTTCATTCAGTAATCATCTAAAAATAGCATACTCTAATAAATAAAATATGATTATAGTCAATACTATTAGCAAGATAGATTCAGAATTAGTGTATTATTAATTTTCTTTTCTACTGCTATATTTTTATTATTTGAAACCTTTAATTTCAATTTACTGTATATATTATTTTGAATTAGTTTTTTTTTTTTGTTTACTACTTTGTAACTAAAGACTGCTTAGGTATGGATTTCTATCATGGGATTTGGAAAGGGACATTTATTGTATTCTTAAAATGATAGGAAGCCATCCTTGCTATTTCAACATTATAAATGTAAATATTGTTCTATTGCATTATTTTTTGTTTTTTGCTTAATAAATGTCAAATAATTGTTAAAATCAATCTGATCTCTGCTTGGCCATCGTCAGTATTATGCATTTACACTAATAATCTGTTTGGTCATCATCATTATTATTATAATCATTTAAATTGATCATCAATGCCATGCATTTACACTACTAAATAAATAGTTTAGTGTATAATCTCTACATATTACTAAATAGTTATAATAAATACACATATATGAATTATTCATACCCACAAACCATTTTTCATATATAAAAAGATGTGTACAACATTTTAGTAGTAAAAAGATACTGGTCTTTGCTTATATATAGGCTCATTGGTTTGAAAATTAAATAAGTTCATCCCTGAAGAGAGCTAACTGTGAATTCTCCCTGGGTTCGAATACTGGGATCTAATGGATCCTGAAAGGGAAATGTGATAAAGACAAACTAGTCTAAATTGCATCTAAATTTCTTCAGTGAATATTGAGCTAGAATGCTGAAGGTAGATATGATCTTGGACTAAGCATTTCATCATGCTATCACCAGCATCCTACCTGAAGGTCCTGTGTCCGATGGTAGTAAGATGTGCTCCCTTTTTCTCGGTGCATCTCCAGTTCCATTACAATATATATATATATATTGTAACCTAAAAACGATTGGTACCTTTTAACTGATCAAAGCCAATACTTTGGATAAGCCAAAATTCTCAAGTGTAACCTTCCCAAGAGTAACAAAGCAACCATAAAACAGAGTATAAGTCCAAACATAGGTTTAAATCTGTATAAAAAAACTCTAATGTGTTAAATAAGTGTATTATATAAGTCCTCCTCTAGGCTTAGCATACAATGATTAATACATTATCTCAGGGTATTAAATATTAAATAATTTAGTTGTAAAGAATACTAGCTTTGCAATGATAATCTAAAATAATAAAATAATTTAGGTTCTTTTAATTAATTAATAGTGGTCATAACAATGGGACTCTTATTTTCTAAGCATCTTATCAACACTTTCTTCCTTTAAATGAAGTATGGATTTATTGAAAGATAATATTGTCTAGCAAAAATTAATTCTTATTTTGGTTTTATATTTTAAAATAACAACATAAAGGAGTATTTTTATATTCTTTTTATATGGATTTTGGTTCTTATATCACTGGTTAAACAATATCAAGTTTCTTGAAGTCTAATTATCTAGAAAAAGTTAAACTAAAGTAATGCAGTAGGTAAAAGGATATGTTGTTGTACCCAAAACATTACCAAGCAATCTAACAACAAGAGCATCAATACAACAATCTTATATAAATCTAATTGCATACATAATACATTGCATGAGTTGTATAGATGTGACACTTTCAAAATAATATATATATCCTTGTAATGCACTTTAAATACTTTTACTATTTAGGTGGATTTTCTAGTTATGTTACGTTGTAGTATGATTAATATTAAAAAAAATACGTGTAAAACTGTGTGTACTCCAGAAGTTAAAAGTGTTAAATAATTCAAGTAAATGGGTTGATTTAATAAAAACAAAAATTAGAAATTACAAATGGTTTTTCATATATATATTTTATAAAAAGCAAGGTGTAAAATAAGATGGAAGATCCGAATAAATAATTAATTAAATGAAGGATTAAAAATGTAAAGAACAATTTAATTAATTAGTTCAGAAATAATCCCAGAATACTTTTGTGAATAAAATTGATAAGGAATAAACAATAAAACAAAAAGTAGATACAATCTAGCAGGAAAAAAAGTAAAGTCAATGTCAGTCCTGTTTTTCTGAGAGACTTAAGTGTAGCGTGAATTTTGGAACAGGACCAACGATGGGAGGAGAACCAGATATTCGGGTCTGAAGGTACTAAAGACCGACCTAGGGTAATTATATAGACTATACCTGTCTTATTATTATTTTTGTAAGCCTTACAGGTGCTAGTAAACTACTGATAATCCTGTTTATAAATGCTTGTTAATTTTTATACTAATAAAATCTTGTATCTGTTAAGTGGGACATCTTAATTTCATGCAAGAGAGTAATAGTTACTTGAATTGGGTGTATTCGATTATTTCTCGTAAGTAACATTAAATCAAGTACATCACAATTTTGGCACAGTCAGGAGAAAACCTGTTTTTCAAGTTTTATGAAAGCACACCAAACAGTAATTCAGAAGTCGGTGAGTTATTAAAGAATTAAAATTTCAATAGGACAAGCTAATATATCGGAATTTGGGATAGATAATCCACACGAATGGCCCTTTCATGTGCTTCAATTACAAAATTATTTTAAGTTAAATAATATTATTGAAAATGACAGGAAAGTAGCAGCATTATTATGTTTGTCAGGTAGAAAAGTTATTGAAATAGTAAGCAAATTGTATAATGGTCAAGTTACAGATAGTAGTAACTATGATGAGCTGGTTCAAAGACTAACAGATTATTTTAGCCCAAGATCATCGAAGTATTTAGCTAGGTTAAAATTGAGGAACTGCAAACAAGATAAACTGGAATCGATTAAAGAATATGATATTGTTCTACGCCAATTAGCAAAGAATTGTGAGTATGGTGACTTTGTGGAACAAATTCTTATTGATCAGTTATTATGGGAAATGAAGGATGATAAATTGTGTCAATCATTATTAATTGAAACTCAGATAACATATTATAACGATCGAAATGCAAGTGGAGATCGAATCTAACCGCAAAAACATATCTGCTCTACGGGGCACCATCTAGGCATTGAAATCTAGAAAAATTTATAGAGTAGGCAGATACGCGCTGTTAAGATTCCACTTTATTTAAATATTCCGATCGTTAGCCCAAGTCACTAGCTCAGCGGAGACGCAGAGATAAAAATCTATATCTTAATTTATATCTTAAATATCAATAAATAAAAGCCACTGCCAGAAATTAACACCTAAAAATATTTATTTACGCACATATAAAATAACATTTAAATTTTGAGGAATAAGTTTAACATTTTAGATTTTTATATTAACTTTTAATTTTACATTTAACTAAGTTTCGATGAGTTTAATATTTTATTTAGATAGTCAAGTATGAATAGACTACATAGATCTGCATTTGAAAAGAAAATATTCTTCCCTGATTTAACCTTAGGCAACAAATTTCGCAACCAAACTGGTGCCAATCCATCTGATACATTCATGTATTCAATGTAGCATGATATGACAACACAAAATACTATACTGTCAGGAATGTACATCTGAACAATAAGTAGAAATAGAGAAGACATTGACTCTCCACCAACAGGAATGTGACATCTGTTGGCAAGTAGAACAATAAACAAAAAACTCCATAGGAATGGACTGTGGTCTTCTGCCAACTTACAAACCCATCCATAGGCAAACAGAGGGTGTGTGACGTATATCTATAATCCTGCCCATAGCAGACCTCATACTACATATACAATTACACAAATATATCCAATCCATTGAACCAATTCAACTACAAAATGAATAACCTAAGATTACCCTCCCTTAATATAACTTTACAAAACTATATAGCCATTCACGCCCGACTTAAATTTAACATTTAAATATGTTCGCACAGATTATTTTTATAAATTTGCTTTTAAAATGTTAAGTATAGATCAGCTGCACAGATTCCACGGTCAAAAACATCCAAATTAAACACAATTGATCAAAATACAAAATCATCGATCATGTCAATTGCAAAGGGAATACACAAGGCTTCGTGGCATTCATCGTAAGATGCCAGCATTAACCTCGTTGACCTATATATTCCAATCGACTGTGAAAACCACAACATAATCAACCGCTAACGAATCTATGCAACGTCTATACCCAACTTAAATGTAATGCATTTAATAATTTCTACAATAAATATTACTACAAATAAAAATAATAAAATGGAAATGATTTTAGCAAAACTTAACTATATAAATTTAAACAATCAATTATTAATTTGAAAATCAAATAAGAGTTCATTTTAAAATTTAAATTAGCTAAATCTTTAAAAAAAATCAATGACGAAAGTTCTTAATTACTTTTTTTTGGTTGTTGTTAATTTGTAAAGTTCATAGCTCACGGTAGAAGAGTCCAGGTTTCTGCTTTTAATTCCCACGATGCCTCCATTGAAAGATAATGTTCTGGAGATGGCAATAGCTGGTTCAAGGTATCACAGTCTTTTCATTTTTCCTTTTTAAATAGAGAGTGTAGTATGTGCATCCTACCACCTCTCAAACACACAACGCTGGAACTGCCCAAAAAAACTGTATTTCCCTTTTTATATTATCCACACAGATTCAATCAACAAAATGTCACTAATCCATCACTTTCGTTAGGGTCCGAGCCAAGGCTTAGTGCTTCCATTGATCAAGCTAATTTCTCTTTTTTTTCTTATCTATCTTTCATCAGATCATTTTAATTATACAAGAGCCCACAGCTAGCTTGCTTTTCAAACAATTTATAAACAATCATTTCCATTTACAGATTACAAGAATTAATTAATACCTGTTTTTATTTTTAAATCTTATACTTCTTTTTTTTATAAAAAAGTACGTTCAAATACTTATTTATTTGTTTTTTTAAAAAAAAATATTTTTAAAGTTTGGCATCTGTGCGAATGTATATACATTTAACAAACATTTTAATTTTAGCGTTTAGTTTTTTACTTTTATTTGTGAACTTTTAAGTTTTTATTTTAAATTAATGTAACGACATATTTATATATCGTTGCAATATGAAGGTGCTATTCAAAAGGGAATAGTATGCGAATCAGTGGTAGAACAAGCTTTAGCTTTTTCAAATTAAATGAAGGAAAACTCTAGGAATAATATTTTTAAATTAGAGAGAAAGTATAAGGATTGTACTAAAGAAAGAAAAAGTTTCGAAATAAAATGTTTTTGTTGTGGAAAAGTAGGTCATTTGTCTAAAAGCTGCAAATGGAGGAATGAAAAATGTTACAACTGTGAGGGCAAAGGTCATTTAGCAGCAGTGTGCAAAAAACCTAAACAAAAACCTGAATATGGTAAAGATCAGAAACAGTGGAAAACAATAATTAAAAGAAATATCTTAAAAAATGAGCAGGATCAATTAATGCTACAGATTAAGTTAAGTAACAAAAGAGTAGAAATGGAAATAAATAGTGGCTCTGGAATTTCTTTAATATCCATGAAAAAGTGGAAGGAAATATCCACAGATAGCCCTCAGATTAAAATACAGAAAGCTAACATTAATGTTAGAGATGTAAATGGGAGCCCAATCAAGTTAATTGGGAAATCCAAAGTAATAGTTGGTTTTAAAAATAAAAACTACAAATTACCTATATATATAGTAGATAAAGATATTAGTCCATTAATAGGAAGAAACTGGTTTAAAGACTTAGGCATTAAAATTAATGTAGTTAAAAAGGTCTCCGTTGAAAAAGAAATGATAGAGTTATATCCGAATTTATTTACCGAAGATTTAGATTTGATAAAATCAAAGCCCATTGACTTGCACTTAAATGAAAATGCTAAACCGGTTATTTGTAAACCAAGAAAAATACCATTTCCCAAAGGCAGTTACTAGAGAAAAAAATAGAAGCGTTAGTTAAAAAAGACATGTTATCCCCAATCGAGGAGGTGGATTGGGCCATGCCAATTGTTGTGTTAACAAAATCAGATGAAAAAATTAGGCTGTGTGGAGATTATAGAACAACAGTAAATAAGTATCTTAATAAAGGTGCTTACCCGGTGCTGAATATATGTGAGATTCTCAGTAATCTAGCTAAAGCAAAAAATTTTGCGAAATTGGATTTAAATTCAGCATATCACCAACTAAAAGTTACGATAATACAGCTAGGTTATTGGCAATTATGACCCCTTTCGGATTATTCAAATGTAATCATCTCCCTTTTGGAATTACATCAGCTCCAAATATATTTCAAGCAAAAATAAATTCAATATTACAAGGCTTGGAAGGAGTGATGCCATATTATGATGACATTTTGATTACTGTGACATCACCGGAGAAATTAAGAAGTAAAATTCAGAAAGTATGCAAAAAACTAAATAACACAGAGATAAAATTAAATGTTAAAAAATGTGTTTGGGAAACTGAAGATTTAAAGTTCTTAGGCCATCTTATTTCGGAAAAAGGGAAAAGTCTGTTAACTGATAAAATTAGGGTAGTTAAAGATGTTCCAAGCCCAATAAATGTCAAACAACTTCAAGCTTTCCTAGGTTTGATTAATTTTTTCGAACCTTTTCTAAAGAACAAAGTGATGGTTGCAACTCCTCTATACAAACTGCTATGCAAAGATCAGAAATGGATTTGGAATACCGAATATGAAAAAGCATTTAAAGCAATTAAGGAATTGTTAACCTCTAGTAGCTTATTAGTGCATTTTGATAGCGACAAAGACATCATGATTACTACAGATGCATCACAATATGGAATCGGAGCAGTTTTAGTGCATCAAATAGATGGTCATGAATGTCCTTTAGCTTATGCTTCTCGGACTTTGTCTAAAGCTGAAAAAAATTATAGTCAGCTGGACAAAGAAGCTTTGGCAGTTATGTTTGCTGTGAAAAAATTTCACCAGTTTATTTATGAATAAAAATTTAAATTAGTAACAGATCACAAACCTTTGTTAGGGATTATAGGAAAAGATCATCCAATGCCAGAGCATTTAAGTCCATGCATGCTCAGATGGGCTAATACACTTACTGCTTACGATTTCAATCTAAAATATCAAAAAGGAAAGATATTTTCTCATGCGGACGCTCTATCCAGAGTGCCCTGAAATAATGACAACTATGAAACTGATATGGAAGTTAATCATATTGACAATATGAAATCACAAGTCATAAATAGTAAAGTAGTTCAAACATGGACAAATGAAATTGACGGGTATGCGTTGCTTAAGAAATATATAAGCAAAGGCTGGCCTAATAAAAAAACCTGAAAATTTAGCAATGGGGTTTTGGGTCAATAGAGACCAATTGTCAGTCTGTAAAGGGTGTATTAATATGGGAGACAGAGTAGTTATATCTCCTATAGGGAGAATGAAAATTCTAGAACTTTTGCATCAGGAGCACCCAGGCATTGTGCGAGCTAAAGCTCTAGCTCAGAGTTATATTTGGTGGCCACAGATAAGTAATGATATTGAAAAGTATATTAAGAAATGTGATAAATGTAGGTCTGAAATAGCTCTGCCAAATAAACAATATTCTTCTTGGCCTAAACCAATATATCCATGGCAAAGACTGCATATAGACCATGAGGGTCCAATAGAGGAAGAAATTATTTAATTTTAATCGATGCTTTCTCTAAATTGTTAGAATGTCACGAGGTTAAAAATACGAGTGCAAATGAAACAATAAAATGTTTAACAGACATATTTTATATACATGGATTTCCACAAGTAATTATCTCAGACAACAGAACTGGATTTGTGAGTGAAGAACTAAAAATACAATTTGGGAAATGGGACATCAAACATGTATTTACACCTCTTACCACCCTGAATCAAATGGTTTAGCAAAAAATGTGGTAGGGCAAGTGAAGAAATATTTAAGAAAAAACAAAAAATACCGATATGAAAAACATCTTACAGGAATTCATGATGTATCAACATATAACTCCATCAACAACGACTGAAAAATCGCCAGCTGAAATGTTATTCAGTCAGAAAATACAAACTAATTTAGATTTTTTGCGACCTGATACACATGTATATAAATATAATCAAGACCCAGTGAAAAAATTTAACATTGGAGACATGGTAATATTCAGAGATATACTACGTAAACAATGGGTTAATGAAAAAATTGAATGGGCATGATCAAAGCAAATTTATGATATTAAAGACGAAAATGGAATTATATATAAGCGTCACAAAAATCATATTCGTAAAAGTGAAGATGACATACAACTAGATATGTTCCAGCAGTTTCAACATGCAAATGAAAAGAATTTAGATAAACAGATGCTACTGACCAACATCCAAGTAGATGCAGTAGAAGAGGATAAAATACAGACAGACCAATACAATGTAAAAGAAGACCTTTGTACTTAAAAGAATATGTATAAGACGGATAAACCATAACTTCTGGAGTGGGGGAGGAATTGTTATGTTGTAGTATGATTAATATTAAGAAAAATACGTGTGAAACTGTGTGTACTCCAGAAGTTAAAAGTGTTAAATAATTACATGTGAAAGTAAACGAGTTGATTTAATAAAAACGAAAATTAGAAATTACAAATGGTTTTTCATATATATATTTTATAAAAAGCAAGGTGTAAAATATGATGGAAGATCCGAATAAATAATTAATTAAATGAAGGAGTAAAAATGTAAAGAACAATTTAATTAATTAGTTCAGAAATAATCCCAGAATACTTTTGCGAATGAAATTGATAAGGAATAAACAATAGAACAAAAAGTAGATACAATCTAGTGGGAAAAAAGTCAAGTCAGCATCAGTCCTGTTTTTCTGAGAGACTTATGTGTAGCATGAATTTCGGAACAGGACCAATGATGGGAGGAGAACCAGATATTTGGGTTTGAAGGTACTAAAGACCACCTAGGTGTAATGTTTATTTATATACGTTGCAAATATATTGGCATTTGGTAAAAGCTAAAAAATAAAAGTAAATTTAGATTTTTTTTTGACTAATTTTTTTTTAAAAAAAATAATGTACAATGAAAGTTAAATTATTCTTTCGTTTTTTTTTATGTAATTAGAAATAGAAGTTAGAATTGGAGAGAACAAAAGACACAAATTACCAATCTAGATAAGAGAAAGTAAAAATATTTCAACTAATTAAAGATGGCAGAATTATGCTGAAAAAAATAGAGACTTTGTAACATAAATTTTGTAAAGAATATATAAGATTATCAACGGATATTTTGACAAACGAAAGATATGCGCAGAAGTCGGAAAACTGGGCCGCTAGAGAGTATAAAAGGCAGAGATCAGTTTGAAGAATGTCTTGGTTTAGCTGATATTCTTTTGGTTGGTTTTGGATTAGAGAATCCAGACCACTCTATGATGAAAAAGTTATTCATACGAGAGTAGACCGGAGCTTTAGCTGACATCATTACCGATGGACACCAGAGAAGCTTATGCGACTAGCCTATGGAACCAGCACCAAGATCAACTAATAATCAAAGGCTGTGAGCTCAATTCAACCCCGAAAAAATATGCATAGTTATCTACAACCTTCGTGAATTCACAAAACTTACCGGTAAATTAAGAATAAATTTTCCTGATAGTGACTTAAAAGTTTGCAAACAATTATTTATCTAAGCTTAGACTACCATCCTGATATAGACTTTTCTTTTCGTATTCAAGAGACTTTCTAATAAAGAATTTTATACAAGATCTTGAGACAGTATTAAATTGCTTTAATTGCTTAATCTAACTGTTTTTGTTAATCGATTCATTATCTGGATTAGTGTGTGTGTATTTTACTGTTTAGTTAATTCGTAATTTAACTTATAAATATTTTTAGTTTGTTAGAATAAAAGAGATTTTACTTTTATCAACCTTTTCATTGTGCGTTATTAATAATAGTTATTTTTTTTTTAGTATTAAATTTATTATTAGTTTAATAAGATTTAAAACGGAATTTACCTTGCCAATATGTTTAAACAAGCCCAGGAATAATAATCAAAAAGGAGAAAATAATTCTCGTTATGGTATGATGTAATACCGATTAGTTTAAAAGTATTTTTTTTTATTTGTGAGATGTTATATGATGATTTCAGCGAATTCTTAGGAATTCTGGCACCCCGATTAAATAAATTAAAAGCTGATTTCATCAATAGCACAATTCTCAACAATTAATATGCCAAGTTGATCAGGAAATATAGCTATGTTTTTAGAATAGAAATATAACTTTCTTCTTTTTTGACATAGCTTGATCAACTCACGTGCAGTTTATATTAGCGTGTAGAGGCCTAGCAAAACGGAAAACGTTATATAGGGTAATTATACAGACTATACCTGTCTTATTATTATTTTTGTAAGCCTTACAGGCACTAGTAAACTACTGATAATCCTGTTTATAAATGCTTGTTAATTTTTATACTAATAAAATCTTGTATCTATTAAGTGGGATATCTTAATTTCATGCAATAAAGTTATAGTTACTTGAATTGGGTGTAAACGATTATTTTTCGTAAGTAACATTAAATCAAGTACATCACAACTATTTAGGTGGATTTTTTAGTATGTGGATGTGACAAATGGCAATGGACATGGAAATGTAATTAAAAAGTAAAATCTATCCTTGTTACAAAAACTAAAATATATTTCTTTTAACCGCCTCTTACAAGGCATCTCGTCGACATCTGACATCACTCTAATTCTGCTAGTTTTAATGGTAGAATATTCGTTTGACAGTTATTGATTAGGTTTTTAAAAGTTCTGTAAGATGGTGCCCTCTTCCGAATTATTTTACAAGTAAAAAATCAAAAAAACCGCATTTAAAACTAAACAAAGAAGAACCTTGTCGGTGATTGGCTGTCAGCCAGCTCTCAGCCAAAAAAGACATTCTGATTGGCTGGAAAGAACAAAGAAACTGCCTGATCAAAGAAAATAAAGAAAAACGCTGAGATTTTCATTTCGAATGTAATTTAAGTATTAAAAAAATATAAAATGAGAAATTAAAATAGGTTTTTAAAAAATATACTAAAAAAACAAAATTATTTTCGAAAAATATTGAAGATTTTAGTAAAAATATTTAAGATTTTTAGCAAAAAGAAATCTTTACTTTTCCATAACGTAAAATTGAAAAAAAGCGTTTGCGTCAGCACTTTTTTGTTTAAACATTCGCTTTATATTTGCCGAAATTGAATATATTTTATAATAAATAAATAGCAATTTATTTTTGAAAAAACTTTCGTTCTCTTTCATAACCTGAAAAATTAGTAATATACTTTTTATAAACGTATCTGAGTTGAATTTAATATTATAGGCGAATATGTTTTAACAATAGGCTTTGTCTTCAGTTTGTGAGTTGGCCAATTAAAAGATTTGATTTTTACCTCATACAACCAATAATATAATTAGCGGTTAAAGGATTAATTTGTAATTAAAACAGTTAAAAGCAAGCATAAGAAATGGTGATCATTTGATGTTTAATTTATAATTTGACAAAACAAATATATATATATATATATATATAACTTAATTACTGTTATTTTCAATAAAATAAATTAAAGAAACTTTTACATCAATCAATACTTAAGTTGGATATAATACACACATATAATATACCATGTCTGCAGTACTTTCAAATTACAGTCATAAATAAAATAAAGAAAAACTTCTTATAACCTGAATTTAATAATCAGTAATGCATACTAAGGTATTGAGTGCATTCGAATGGAATAATAACATTTTTGTAGCTGATAATATAATAAAGTATGCACAATTTCTTAATATGTAATTAATAATTTAAATGATGTAAAATATAATAAACAAATTGTATTAGAATTAGATAACCAAAAGCTCATGGAGTAGAGGTGTCCAAACTCAATACTTTAATCAACACACAACCATTTTAAATATATAATAAGAATAGCAGAATATAATCACGTAAATGCCTTTCATGATACACAACATAAAATGCATAAATATTTATGGGTGATGACGGAGACCTTCACTAAAATGAGCAGAACAGTACTGGTTCCATGCTACACATATATAAGTGCACTGTTAGTATCTACCACTAACATAAAGAAAGACCTAACAAATAATATCTAAGCAAAGTGAAAAACCATCAGTATAATTGCCACAATAAATACATCATTAAAGATTGAAATACTAATAATAAAAACAAAGGCATTGGGATAATTACATATCAAATCTTAAAGCACATCTATTCATATTTCTAATGCATATAGCAAAAACATAATCAAGAAGACCAATACAAACAAATGTACGACAGATTAATAAATAGTTAATTTTAAAATTTATAATAATAATAATAATAATAATAATAATAATAATAATAATAATAATAATAATAATAATAATAATAATAATAATAATAATAATAATAATAATAATAATAATAATAATAATAATAATAATAATAATAATAATAATAATAATAATAATAATAATAATAATAATAATAATAATAATAATAATAATAATAATAATAATAAAAAATTATAAATAAAATGTGGCTTAATTCACGGCACATGCACCTTATCCCTTTAGAACCAAAAACCGTTTTTTTCCACAAAAAAAAGTGTTTGCAATTTCGACCGCAATAGCATGCAAACCGTATATGTCACAGTTACAGTTTTTTTATTTTTCTCTGCCATTTTTCTATCTTTTTGTATGTCTAAAAATTTTTTCTGTGCAATGAAAATTAGATTTTTTATAGCAATTTTTGTAAAGTACGTTATTAAAATTTTATAAATTTTTTTTCTTTCTAAATTTTATCAATGTTTAAACAAAATAACTGCACAAATGGCTTCTTTCACCGCTGAATGTAATTTTGATTGATTCTGATGAAGACTTTTTTGTTTGTGTTTGATTCTGAGGTATCATCATATTTCACCATTAGCCATGAGTATTCAATTCCTGATCTATTTCATTTATTTTTTATACAAAATTATATATTTGCAGCTGATCTATTTCATTTATTTTTTATACAAAATTATATATTTGCACTGAAAGCAATAGAGATGTTTCAGAGTGGAAGGCATTACCAAAGTGGGTTCGTCTGTCACCCGCTGAGTTGAATGCATTTTTTTGTATGATTATTCATGTTTGTACTATATCACGCATACCAAAACTAAAATTTATTTGGTCTAAAAATGAATATTTGCATCAACGGTACTTGCTAACTTGCTAGAGTTATGACCTGAGATCGATTTTTTGGTATTCTAAATAATTTACAATGCCTCCCAATGCTGAATCAACAGTCATCATCATCATCTCCCACTGATATATAATAATTGCTTGTAATTCCTTTGGGTTATTTATTTTATTTTATTTACTGTTTTTATTCATTTCATTGTAGGTAAGTTTTTAATTACTTTGAAACATACTTTGCTATTATGGTCTCCTGTGAAATAATGCATAATTTAGCTCACCCTCATGATATTTCAATATAGTAATTATTTTTTACACCCATAACTTAGAATTTACTATGTTTTTATTCATTTTATTTTAGAAACAAATTTTTAATTTATTTCATCACATACTATGTTTTTATTCATTTCATTGTAGATAAGTTTTTAATTAATTTGAAGCATACTTTGCTATTATGGTCTCCTATGAAATAATGCATAATTTAGCTCACTCTTTCTCCCATGATATTCCAATAATATAGTAATTATTTTTACCTCCATAACTTACACTTTACTAAAGTTATTACTGTTATTTTTTTTGATACACACTAAAATCTTGCATTTCTAATAGATATCCCACATAGAGGGCCTAGAAAAACAACTGCTTGCAAAAATTGAACATATAAGCTGGTTAGTAAAAAAGCGAAACTGAAATTGTCACCTTTTGCCACATTACACCAACAAACTGTAACTCAGGTAGGTCATGTTATATATATTTTTTTCTGCATTTTATGATGAATATGATGAAGCTGTCTATGAAATTGTAATTTTAGGTTATACATTTCAAAATTGAGAGTTTGTGAACCAATATAAAAATAAAAATTTGAAAAATATCCTTTTTTTTTATTATTTTTTGTGGTAATGACTACTTTATCAGCTTCATTACATTCTTTTATATTTGCACTTTATAAAAATGTATATATATATATTTATTTATTGTAATAAATTAGACATTTCATTTAAAATTGTATGTCCTGTAATTTTTTCTGGGAATTCAAAATGACCATTCAGGTCTCTAAGGATTAAAGATGGAATGCTCGATTCAAGGTAAAATATAATATATATATATCAAAATAGCAACTCTGCTCTTAAAGTGTATTTATAAAGCATATACAAGTCTTTCTCTGTGGTCTCATTAAACACAATAATATGAGTAAAATCATTTACATATAGTATCTTTAAATATATGATTATACATTAGATATACACCTGAATAAAAAATAAAATGAGATTAACAAAATATTGGAATTATATAACATTTCAAATATTGTAATAATAAAAATAAAAGACAAAAAAAAAAAATCTTAAGCAGCTTCTTCCTTTTCTTCAGAGTAAAATGGTTTCTCCCCAATTATAATTTTAATTACTTTAATGATCATTTTATCTTATTTCATTAATTTAAAGAGCATATTTCCAGGAACAATTCCAAATGAGCACATATATATATATCCTCGTTAAGAAGTCGAAAATTTTTTCATAAAAATGTGTCCATGTTTAAAAAATAATAATATAGCAGAGTAGCATTTTTTTTCAAGATTATTTTTACTAAAATCAAGTTGATTTTATAATAGAATGAGATTCTATCTGCATGTTTTTTTATTTTTTTTTTTTAATTAAAGTTTTTTATTTATATCAAAATTCTAAGAAATTTACAAGTAAATTATATATAAAACTTATAAAAAAAAACAAGTGGAAATAAATATAATATTATATTTTGATTACATCCCAGGTAGCTTTGATGATATCGTTATGAGAAATAATACTGTTTCTATTTTTAATTTCTTTAATTTTGTTTAATAAAAAAAATTGTTGAGTTTGATATATGTACATTTTAAAACAGATGTGACATCTTAAACACCACAATGCAAATATGATAAAAGTTGATATTCTAATTTGTGGATAAATTCCATTATGTAAACTGATAGTTAAGGTTTCTATAATATTGTTAGTTAAATTAGTTATATTGAGTAAGAAATTTTTAGTGTTTTCCAGCACACAGCATTCTAATAGAAATTGTTTAATTGTTTCTTTTTATCTTGAACATACCCCTTCACTCATAAAATTTTATTGAAGAGATGTAGATAATTATTAATAAATGTTGAATAATTCATATTAAAGTCACCAACTAATAAAGTTGGAAAGGGATTTTCTGAAAGAAACATATTGATTTGATGAATTAAATATATAATTAGATTTTGATTTTTATATAGATTGAAGCAGTCAATCTTTGCTTAAGATTGAGCTTCATAGTTCTATCTACTAACCTGTGTTTAAACCCTATATCCACCCCACTTCTTTAGTCGTGTATATATATTTTATGTGTATATTTGAGATGCACACCTAAAATTTATAAAGTTTAACTTTTCAATATTTATTATTATTCTTTTCTTTACATTAAAATACATAGGTGCGGCTCAGATATATATATATATATATATAGTATAGGAGCAAAAATACTAACAAAATATCAATTTTTTAAAAAATATTTTATTATACATCATTTTTTAAAACTTTTTCTTTTTAAATTGCTTTTCTTATTAAATTGTATATTTTGTCAAAATCCAAGATGGAAGATGCAATCGTTAATTGTCCAAAAATAATTAAAGGGTTGGAAACACAATATTGTTTTAATTTTGGGAAGGAATTTTTAATTTAAGTTTTACTTAAAATAAAATGGGGATTAGTAGATTTTACTTTTCTATCAAACATTTTTATCAAATCTATTTCCAATCTGGAAATAGATTTGAATATATTTTGGAATGTTATCAAATGATTGCATCTTTCAAAAACAATGTATAAAGAAAAAGTACGAATATTTTAGATCAGAGATTAGATTTAGAGCTAAAAATAAGAAATGGAAAGCATTCTTCAAATACCTGGGCAGGAGTATAAATGGGCTAATTTTAAATACCAAAAGATTAGCTACTATTGAGAGAACTGATTGTTACTAGACTTTATGTTGCTTTGAAATCTTAAAAATGATAATCCAGTAGAAAGCCTTTCCCGACCGTTGTGGGTCATCTTCCACTGCTATAATATCCTGCTGCTCTGAAATGAAGGAAAGCCTAAAAAAGAACTCTGGAATGGTGAATGAAAGCTGGCTGTCACCAAAAAGAACTAATATGGATATCTGAACCACTATGCATGGGCTGACTTTGAAAAATGGACTCATAATTAGGGCAAGGTAAATTATTTCAAACCACCATCATTAATACCAAATCTAGTTTGCCTAACTAATCTCAAACTCTATTAAGATTTCTCCTAATGTATTATTTATTAACTTTGTATCTTACTAAAACGTAAATGTAAATTGCTCTCAAAGAATTTTATGAATCTTATTCTCTCTCTCATATGCTCCAACTTTCTTTAACTTTGGTGCAGTCATTTATTTATATGTATTTATTACTTGATTTTATATCTATTTTAATTATTATTAATATGCCAATCTCAAGCAATCTAACGAGTTGAATTTTTAAAATCTTTTCTTCTTTTTAAGTAAATCTTCCTGAGTTAAAGTTATTAATGTCCCTTTAAAATATAATGCATTATTAATTAATATGCTTGCCAGATTGTTTACAAGTCAACATTTTGTTTGTTTTAGTATAAAAAATTTTATTTGTTTAACTCTGGATTCTACCCAGGGTGAATCCAGAACTTAGGCTAATTAATGCTCTGAAATTTTAAAATGTAATTTATTAAATTCTAAAAGAGTGATCTTTTACTTGTTTCCTCTATAACTGCAATTTTATTTTATTTCTTCATACTCTTAAAATATCAAATGTTTAAATATCCTAGTTATCAAAATCCATGAAGATGGGATTGTATTATTTTAAATAGCAGAAAAAGAAGGGGGTCAAATCTTAATGTATATTTTATTAAATGAAATCTAAATCTCTCTATATATATTCTAGTGGAATAGCATATTATTTATATAATTATGGCATTCAAACAAGGGTCAACTAATTTTAAAGCAGTAAATCATATTCAATGTCATTAGTGACATCTTTCCATACTGCATTACTGACATTTGGCATATCTTTATATATATATATATATATATATATATATATATATATATATATTATGTGCTTTTAATCTGGGGGTTGCAACAAGATTGAACCCATAGATTTCTTCTCACACCTTGTCCTGTGGATAGTTGACTTTCCCAGGACCACTTTCTTCATATAAAAGGCCTCTGCATGTTGGTGATGACCATGGCATGCCTTATCCACATTTCTTTAAGCACTGCCCAAGAAGGTCTTAGATTTCGTTTTTCATCCAGAAGCATGACCTTTTTCTGTTATTTCTTTGCCACGATGTCAGTACTGCAAACTTCTTTGTATTATTATTTCTTTTGCTTCATGGCCCTGTTTTGATGTTATAATCTTAAAATTGCACTCTGCTCAAAATATATATAACTGTCAACTACTAGTAGTTTTATTAATTAAATTTAATTCAATCTTATACAATCCCATCGTTGTAATTTGCTATTTACATATTTAAGAATATTTGCCTTGGGGAAAATAAAGCGTTCTTCTTACCAGCTCGAATTAAAAAGAATTTTCATTAAGTATTTTGTCATAAAATCAAATATGTTTTCAAATGTATTTTACTTATTTTCACGACCATAATGGTGTGAAAATAATTTTCTTATATATATAATAAATCTCGGAATGCTCCCCAAAATAATGTTAATCACCACGTTTCAGAACTGTAAATCAATGCGTAATAGCAATTTTATGTAATCTTTTTAATAATTGATTGGCATCTTAAGATCGTACCCACCAAAGATGTGTGTTAATGTATATCTCTTATTTAATTGATAAAAGAGCATATGAGAACCATTAGCATGAATTTCACTATGTAATTATCTACCATTTGGTAGACTGCTTGCTCATTCACACACATACTAATGTATGCAATTAATTCATAAATGTTTATAAATAATTTGTCATTATATTAAACTAAGTTTTTTATTGCTTAACTTGTTTGAGTAGTTCAAATTCCTTTTTCGCCACTTCCACATGTATAACCATGCATATACATATTTTTGTTAAGTCATAGCTAATAGATGTCTTATGTCTCTTCACTCTGTTAGTGGGCTGTACTTAAGAATAAATTCTTTTGTGCCATCATTATATGTTATTCATTAGGTGTTTGATCTGGGGCTTATGGAATGAGTTCGAATTCAGGTTGGTCCCTGTCCTAAATCTTGGGCTTGACTGGGATTGAAGTATATTTCATTGAGTTGCAACTCATGTTAGATGGATCAACATGTTTTGACCGGTATAAGATAGACATATATTAAATTAAAAGAGAAAACTTGATGATGCTGGTAACAACTAAAATATTTTGGTTGATAAGTAATAATTTATAAGATGAAAAAGGAGAGGTTTTAGGTATTAATAAGGCAGTATCTGCTGCTGGAGTGTTTGAAATAGAATATTATAACAGGCCAAATATATCAAGAAGCCTTTCAAAGTCTATTTTTGAATTACTATAAATTTTTGTTTCTCAAAAACAAATAATGTGTGGTTTAAATTTATCTATTCATATTCTATCTGCATGTTATAACTTTGCAAATATTAAAATGATTGTTTAAATTAAAGAGCAAATTGAATATATTTTGCAATGAAAACATAAATTAAAGTTGCAGGCAAACAAAAGAAATTATATATTTTATATAAGCAGTCTATAATCATGATAATTGTAAATGCATCAAATAAATGAATTATTTTAACTTGGTTGTAAATATATCAGAGTGCGTCATAAATATAACAAATCCATTATAAATCAATACATATATCCAAATATAATTAATTTCCGTAATAAAATATCATAAAGCAAGGCATATATATATATTGTAATGAGCACAGACGTTCGTTACATTGTTGTTGTTTTTTTATTTATTAAACATGAAAGTAAATTAAAAAGTTCGCATTTAAAAATTTTCTTTTAGAATTAAAAATTGAAATTAAATATCATCTTAAACTCTTATATATTAATTAAATCGCACAGATAATGAAAAATTATTAAAATAAAACTTTATTAAAGAAAAAGTATTTTAAAACTAAATTTTAAAAAGATTTGGAGATGAAATTATATCTTTAAATTTATCTTTAAATATATTTTGATTTGGAAAACAGGTTAATTAATCAGAAATGGAAATGATTGTTAATTAGTTAAATGTAAACCAGCCTTCGGCATTTAAATGTAAAAACACCGGTCAGATAAGAAAACAATAGAAACTGTTAGCAAATAAGAAGAAATCCCTATGGAATCGGACCTCAACGAAAAGGATCATCTCATCGATGACGTAATGTAAATTCAATCCTTCACATTAATATAAAAGGAAGATTACGTTAGTACCTTTCTCCGGATTGTTACAACTGGCTTTCCCAATCTGGGGCCGATCTTTAATAAACCACAAATACCCTGAGCACATTTTGTCAAAATGAAATATTTTTATCTGTTTACATAAAGTCGTATACTTTAAATCTGATAAAAGCACTGCCAGAAAGAAATAGCACATATATTAAACACGAGAAAGTATAAATAATTTTAAACTGTAGTTCGTTAAAAAGAAAGTCAAAAGGTTGCGATTGATATTTTGTTGTTAATATAAATTATGCTTTAATGTGTATAGGAGCGCACAGCCACGCAAGTTTATGATGGTAAATGTGGTACCTTACGATGAGTACCGTTGGGAATTTACTTCAGTGTAATCCTATTTAAGCATTTTAATCAGTCATAAATAAGTTGGTGGTATGAATAATTGTGCTGCAAATATACACGTATAAATCCATTATCTTTCAAACTATATTTACTTCAATGCAACCTTCCTAAATAATTTGCTTGTCATGCCGTGAGTAAAAATAAAATGTATAAAATAAAATGGAATTCTCGGGGGGAGGAGGTGTAAACGTAAACGGTCCTTAGGTAAGCGATAGTCAACATTTTCTTTTTCGTTTTGTATATAGTCTTTTTGTAAAATTATTAACCGGATGTTTGTAAATGTCTTCGTCAATCGTGTACCGTAATTACTAACCCTAAGTAAAATTTTTTTTTTTTTTTTGATCATTTTTTTTTAAGTAACTTTACTGATATGTAACGAGCACAGACGTTTGTTACATTGTTGTTTTTTTTTATTTATTAAACATGAAAGTAAATTAAAAAGTTCGCATTTAAAATTTTCTTTTAGAATTAAAAATTGAAATTAAATATCATCTTAAACTCTTATATATTAATTAAATCGCACAGATAATGAAAAATTATTAAAATAAAACTTTATTAAAGAAAAAGTATTTTAAAACTAAATTTTAAAAAGATTTGGAGATGAAATTATATCTTTAAATTTATCTTTAAATATATTTTGATTTGGAAAACAGGTTAATTAATCAGAAATGGAAATGATTGTTAATTAGTTAAATGTAAACCAGCCTTCGGCATTTAAATGTAAAAACACCGGTCAGATAAGAAAACAATAGAAACTGTTAGCAAATAAGAAGAAATCCCTATGGAATCGGACCTCAACGAAAAGGATCATCTCATCGATGACGTAATGTAAATTCAATCCTTCACATTAATATAAAAGGAAAATTTTGGAAATTATTAATCAGTGACTAATTATTGATGATTATTACGATGTAACAGCTAGGTGTTAGTGCTGAGGGGATTGAAAAAGACGCACAGCTTCAATCCCTTCAGTTCTGCTAAGAAAGGAAGAAAAATGAGCCATCGTTTCTACATTGAGGACCAACTACACTAAAAAATCTCTGGATGGATAAATAAATCGGCCAACAGGATACCAATCTTCGGACAACGTGGGAATTCACGTTCAAATGGCAAGGAATATATGAAGATGAACTATTTAAATAACCGAAAGAACTTTAAAATTTATGAACAGTAAATTAAAAACTTTTCCAGATTTAAATGATTGCAATATTATTCTGTCTGACCAACATCATTTATTAATTAGTTATAATTTTATTTAATGTATTTATTTTGAATAATCATTTCCATTTATTTATTTTTTGTTCTTTAAGTTTTATTATGATTTTTGTTTTCCGTTAAATTAATTATAAAAATGTTAAACTTAAGTCGGGCGTGAATGGCTGTATAGATTTGTAAAGTTATATTAGGGGAGGGTAATCTTAGGTTATTTGTTTCGTGGTTAAATTGGGTCAATGGATTGGATATATTGATGTGATTAGTAGATGTAATATTGATTCGCTACGGGCAGAATCGCTTCATACGCCGCACACTTCCGTTTGCCTATGGAAGGAATTATAAGTCGGATACCGCAGTTCCTTTCTATGGAGTTTTTTGTTTTATTGCTCTTCTTTGCAGATAGATGTAATATTCCTATCTCATAAGAGGCAATTTCTTCTTTTAACCTTTTGTGCTGCCGTATTTTATTACATTGAATACATCGATGTATCAGATGAATTGATGCCAGTTTGACTACGAATTTTAGCCTAAGGTTAAATAGGGATAGTATGTTTATTTTCAAAAGCAAATTTATGTGGTCTATTCATACTCGATCCTAAATAAAAATGCATTAAATTTAAGTTGTTTATAGACGCTTGCATGGATTGTTTATTGGTTAACTATGTTTTGCGTTTCCATATTTGATCAAAATATATAGACATTCGATAAATAATGATACCTCACGGTGAGTATCTAAAATGTATTTATTCGGATGTCTTTTAAGTTATTGGTGACAATGCAAGTATCTTATGGTGAATACTATTGGGTTACATATAAATTTCCCTCCGCAATTGTCAGTAATCAATAATTTTATATTTTGATCGCTTATGTTTACTTTGGAATGTTTTTAACCATGTAATCTATGTAACCGATCTATAGCAACTTATTATAACAAGCTTTTATAATCCCATCTGTGCGAACTTAATTAAAATGTAAAATTAGAATATAATAGTAATTAAATGTAAATTAAAGTCAAGAATCAAAGTTAAAAATAATGTTAAAATGTAAAACTAATACTAAAATAATTTTAAATCTTATATATATGTGCATAAATAAATGTTTGTAGGATTAATTACTGGCAGTGGCTTATTTTATTTATTTTTTTAATGTTGACATCTAATTAGATAAGATATTATATTATTTAATCTCTGCTATTCCACTGAGCTAGTGACATGGGCTAACGACCGGAATCAAAATTTAAAAAAAAAAAAAATTTTTTTTTTTTTGACTTACGTATCTGCCTACTTTATAAATTTTTCTAGGTTCAAATGCCTAGATGGCGCCCCGTAGTGCAGTTTACGTTAGTACCTTTCTCCGGATCGTTACAATATATATATATTCAAATACATGTATGAAATAAACAAGGTATAATAAATGTAAATCCATAAGTATATTTTGTGACAATCTATAAACATCTTAGCCATAGATTAATCGTGTAAGATCAATATAGTTCATGGGAAAATGATATGATAAGTCTCTAATTTAAAAAAAATATATTATTATTAAGATTTAGCAAAACTGACAAGATTTGTACGAATATAAGATATATAATACCTCAAATTGCATCATCGAAATTTCAGCTTCTGTCTCATACAAAATTTGCTTTTCTTTTCTCCATTTTTAGACACTCAGAGAGATTAAAGTAAAATAGCATAACTTGAAAATTGATTTATTGAATAAAGTTTGCTTCTAGCAGCACATATTATTTTGTTTTCTGAAACAATTAAAACTTAATTAACTTAGTTGTAGAATTCAGAAACAAAATAATAAGACCAACTGTCAGTGATGATAAAAAAGAAGTTACCATTATGCTTTTCAATACTGCTCTTTTATACTCATTATTAGAGTAATAAATGATTGCAATTAGCATAATTAACAGAAGGAGTTCATTACAATTGATAGGAATCGTAGAACATTTGTACTGGAAAAGATTTATGTAACATTTAAATAACTATAGTGAAAATGGTTTTAAGTATTACATGTTACTAAAAAATTATCTAATTTCAAACATTAATAAGAGAAAAGAAAGAAAAAATAACTCTTTTTAACAGATAACTTTATAAAAGTTAGGCTTAACTTTTCAAAGTTAGTGGTTGAAAGGATATCAACCTTAGCATTGACATATTCTTAAATAAATAAAAAATGCAATTATATCATTTCAAATACATAAAATAGAGCATCAAGTTATCTAATTGAGATAATACCAGCTAATCTTTTAAAATTACAAAAAAATTTCTTAATGCAATGGAAAGTTCTTTTTTTATATCCATGGTTTCAAATTCAGGTGAGTAAATCTTAGTTATTTTTAGATAACAGACTAAGATTATTTTATAGTTAAAAGACAACAAAGTTAATATTATTAACCAAGTGACAGTGGTCCATAAATATCTGGCATTCTTCATTGGCAGTAAGTTTCCATATGGGTCAATGAGAAGAGCATTATTGTTTTGATTATGGAGAGGTATTGTATTGCTATAAACAATAAGTTTGCACTTACCTTGATCATATTGCTAAATTAGAGCTTATTAAAGATTAATATGTGGTCTAAATAAAAGATGCATATCTTGTATTTTTGAGTTTTTATCCACATAAAGTTTGGCTTCGCTATGTAGATGATACATTTGTTGTATGACCACATGGCGAAGCATTGCTACAAACTTTCTGGACACACATCAATAACATATCCCCTTCAATTAAATTCACAATAGAACCAGAAAAAGAACAAAAATTGGCATTCTTAGATGTTCTTGTGACAAGACTCCCTCATGGCAAAATCAAAACTACAATTTACCGAAAACCTACACATACAGGAAAATATCTAGCCTACACATCTAATCACACCAGAAACACAAAAAATGGAGTTATACTATCACTGTGGACCATAGCAAAAGAATTTTGTTCAGAAACTGGTGATTTGGAAAAAGAAAAGATCTATGTAGAACAAACTCTTAAGAAAAACGGTTATCCATCAGCTGTTATTAAGAAAACATTAAATAGACAACAAAAAGAACCATCAAGAAAAAAGACAATTATTGATACTGTAGTGTATCCATGCATTCCAAAAATAGCAGATAAATTAAGGAAAATCTGCAATCAGTATAACATCAGAACAGCTTTTCAGAGCCATACCACACTATGTGGAATTTTAACATCTATAAAGCCTAAACATGAAACGCTGCAAAGAAAAAACTGCATCTATGAAATACCATGTGAATGTGGAAGAACATATATTGGAGAGACCAGCCATCCCATTCAAAAGCACTTGCAAAAACATAAACTGATGATTAGAAGAGATAAAACAGATGTGTCTAAGGTAGCAGATCATGTATGGACCAATGAACATATGTTCGATTGGGAAAATATAAAAATATTAGATAAAGAAGAAAAGGTACAAAGAAGAAAATTTAAAGCTGCTCACATGACAATGGCAAAAAATCCCATAAGCCAACCTAGTGTGACTATACATAATGTATGGAAACTACTAATCAACTTTGCTCTGAGGAAAAAGTGGAGAAATAAGGAGGAACCTCATAGATAAGTATATGAAATTACTACATACTGTTGCCTTTGGCAGGATGGCTCATTTGGTTAGAGTGTTATCTTAAAATTCAATAATCAAGAATCTAAGGACCCAGGTTTGAATCCCATGCTAGTACTGTCACTGGTCACATCAGCAATACCTGAAGAAGAGGGGAGAAAAATATCTCTCGAAACATTGTGCATATACTAACCTGTTTGCTGTGATATTACTAACAGTTAGTGCATATACTAACCTGTTTGCTGTGATATTACTAATATTTGTTTGCTGTGATATTACTAACAGTTGGTGCATATACTAACCTGTTTGCTGTGATATTACTAACAGTTGAATGCATTTAGAATATCTAACTAAAATTAAACTTTTCTAAAGACATTCAACACACATATTAGATGATGGAAATAGTCCAATATAAACATACAGCTAGAACACCATCATCACAAACCTTCAGAAAAACACTCTTATCACTAATGATTAAGTATATTGTTGGTGCTGTTGTATTACTGTATTATTTTGTACAAATAACTTAAATACAAAGAGTGCATATATTACATTATTTTCCATTTATTTTAATACAAAAGTTATACTAAAATAAAATAAAAAGATTTAGTTAATTTTCAAGCTATCAATATACTTCACTATTATGATTGAAATGATATTTAAAACAGGCTTAAATGGTCAATATATGACAATCTTAAGGCATTAAAGGGTTTTAAGAAAGTTGTTGAAGCATTTCAAATTTCTGTGTACTAAAAACTTTTAGTATTGTATCGCATTATAAAAATAAATACTGCTATGCAATAAATAATTTTCTGAAAAACATTTTGTACTTATTTCAATATTTGAGTTCAGTTGTCGATAACATATTTTGCAGTAATAAGATTTTCTCCAATGTTTCAGATAAACATTTTTTTTCTATTTGAAAAGTGAATTTTTGTTTTATTAATAATAGATTTAGTCCACTTTTATTTGCCATCAAATTTTTCACCATTTTTGTAATATTGGCATTAAAATTTTTGAGATATGGTCATATTTAACTTCAAAATATAAGATCACTGTAAACCTGCAACTTTCATTAAACAGTTTCAACAACCAAAATCCATTTATATCAATCACTTTTAGTAAAAACTTTCATGAAAATTTTCATGATTACAAATTATTTAATAATTAATATTTTAGTTATAAATTTTTGTGCATAGATGACCGTAATAATAAAAATATCAGAAGAGAAAAGTTTCCAGAAAAAGATATATTTTATTCTAAGAGTAAACACATTCTGCCATGAAACACATTTTATTTTTGTTTACATCAAATATAAGTTGTTGTTTTTTCTATGTTCAACAGTTCTTTTTTACTTTGTCAAATTATTAAATAATTATTTTTAAATAAGTATGTGATATTTACATCTATGTTATTAAAAGATATTAATAAATATTAAAAGATAGTATTAAGGTTAAAGCCTTATATGTATTTATGTGTTGACCATGCACTTAATAAAAATTAATGTTTAAAAGATATATGTAATATTTATATAAAAACACAGCATGACAATAATATATGTGACATCAGATAGAAGTTGGACTTTATTAATATCTTTATTATTGTTTTTATTTATTTTTTAATTGAAAAATTTCATATTTAGCCTGAGTGCATATATATATATATATAAGTGTATGTAGTTTTAAAAAAAGTTTAAAAAATTCTGCTTAAGAGAAAATCAGTATATCAATGAACATAATTATATTTGCTAGGTATTTCTTTAAACAATGTTAGGTAAATAATTTTAATTTTAAAAAAGGAAATTGTTTTTAAATATTTTCTTAAATAATTTTTTTCTTAAATATCTATCACTTTAAAGGACAGTTTAAAATAAGTGTGATAGATTTAATACTGGAATACCTATGGATTTAAAAAAAGAATAGAGAACTTTATTAAATTGTTATTTTAAAGAAATAAAAAACTTAATTTAAATATTGTATTTAGATATTAATTAATTTGAAAACTGAATTATTACAATATTGTTAATACATGTAATAAGATCTAGTTTATTAACCAAATGTCATATAAGATATGTTTAAAAAAAAAAGGAAAATTACTTAAAAAAGATATTAATTTGAAAAATAAAAAACCATATGTAATAGCAGGGGAAGAAAAGCATTTGTGTGTGTGTGTGCACAAAATACAGATGCTTGTTTATTTATAAATAATTATTAAAAATTTAATACATCATTTATTATAATTCCTGTTTAAAAATATTATACTGTGATAAATAACATGTGTGCGGTCATGTATATCAGTGGTTTAAGATGGACTGGAGATTAGATATAGATTGAAAATCCTAAGTTCTAATCCTTTTATTTACTATAGTAAACATTCAGTGTATTGAAAGAATAAGTTAATTACATATTACATTGGAAGTAGATTATATCATAGTATAAGTTCATACCATCTTTTCCCTATTAGTATAAATGGATACTGTGAAGGTATACAATACTATCACATAGGTATATATGATTAGTATATACTTTTGTTATATAGTTGTTTTAATAAAAGTAAAACAACCAGAAATAACTATTTTCATTCGTTGATATAATATTATTGTTTAAACTAATAAAATTCATTAACCAAAACGTTGACATAGAGATAACCTTTAAAGTCAAGTCGCAACCTATCAATTAATACAAAGGAAATGGAATTAAATTTCATTTATTGGTTATTAAATATAATTAATAATTATAGAATATAAAAATTGTGAAACCCAAATGACATGCAGTACATGCTATGAGAAGTTGATTCTGCTATAAATACTGAATCAAATTTTTATTAAAATCTTTTATTTTTTGCCAATGTGCTAGCTACTTCGTACAATAATTTTTACTGTGTTTGAATATAGAATTATAAAAGATAGATAGACAAATTGAACAATTTGCTGATTGAAAAAAAGTTTTATTAGATAACAAATTCTAATATTACCCAAATAGAAGAGTAAATAAATTACTCTCTATTAATATTATTCGTAATTCTGAAACAGAGAAAATTTTTCAGAAAACATTTATATATTCAAACCAATATTAATTTAAGAAGATTATATATATAAAATAATGCCTTGTAAATAAACTTCACTGTCATAGGATACATAATGATATAGTTTTAACTGAAAATAAATGTAATTGCTTATTCCTACTGAAATGCCTAAAAGTTATATGAATTTCATCTATAAAATCTAAATGAAACTCCAATTGGTAATGAAATCATTTGTGGAAGAAGATGTCAACACCATGCAAGAAGAATGTTTAGGAACAATCGGATACCTGGATAGCTTTCCAATGATTGACCTCCAAAAAATAAAGAACTTTATTCTTAACGAACATTACTTCCAAACATGGAAATGAATAAGATAGTAATATGAACTTTTCATTATATCACATCGTCTTCGTGAAGCATCATTTAAAAATATTTAATTTTATTTTCTTTGTTAATAAAATCCTTTGCCTTTGGAATAATTAATTTATGAAAGACTAAATGAATATGAACAGAAGATCATGAAGTTAATTTTATATATATATATTTAATAAAATCTAGGACTTTTATAAAAGCGACTTGACAGGGATTTAAACTAAGGTACATAAACTTAATATGAAGGTAAGAGTTTATCATTTTTCATATTGGATTTATTTATGACATTGTCAAAATATTGTTGTTACTAATTTAATTAATGTGATAATGTTTATTTATTATTAGTTGTGTAAATAAATCTTTATAATTAGTTTTGTGATATTAAATAAATTTGAATGTTGTTTATTAATAAATATTGTTATTGTTTATCTTAAATTTAAAGAAGTTTCTAATTTATTTAATTTATTTATTCATTTTATGAAATCAAAATAAAGTCAAACACATACCCACACACATATATTATGTTTATTTAATATCCTAATAACTGAATTGAAATAAATTTTAAAAATATATTGAGATTATATTGAGTATGGTTGCTTGCTGTAAAACTGATGGAAATCCTTGAAGAGAGTTAACTGTAACTTCTCCCTGAGTTTGAATTCTGAGCATAAAGGAACAATTAGTAAAGGTGAAGGTTGAATAATTTATTCTATATTGGATCTATATTACATATTTAATGTTAAATTATTACTATTGAAGTAGATTCAATTTTGCATTAAATTTAGATCATCTTATTCACAGCATCCTACTTGAAGACCCAAAATCTAATTATAGTGAGATGTGACCACCTTGATGTTTCCTTAGAGAAATTCCTGTACAATACATAATGGTCCAATAATTTTAAGGATTTGATTGACATAATGTCTACATGGGTATGATTACAATATTAAATCCACCAAGGGCTTTGAGCATTCCATTGTTGGTTTTTCTAATGAAATGAATGATTGAATTTTTGGAAGATAAGAAGATTGAAGCCTGTTCATTAAAGTTTAAGGAAATGCTACCTTAATATAAGCTGAGCACTGATTGTATATATATATATATATATATGGGAGATTATGATTGGCCTAGCTGATGAGTGATGGTTCTGAATAAAAATTGTTTATTGGGAATCATTTATCTTTTTCACGTGTATGTGATTATGTTTCGGTTGTTTAAAATGGAGTGGAGGATAAACATAAACTGAAAATCCTAAGTTCAAATCTGTCTATTTATTGAATGATAGGTTAATAGTAATAAATAACAACAACAACAATAATAATAATGATGATGATGATGATGATGATAATAATAATAATAATAATAATAATAATAATAATAATAATAATAATAATAATAATAATAATAATAATAATAATAATAATAATAATAATAATAATAATAATAATAATAATAATAATAATAATAATGAACTATGACAATAACAAAAAATTTTAATGGAGGAAAAAAAAGGAAAATTTAGAAGAACATGGAGAATTATATATAAAAGTTAAACAAAAAAAATCAAAGGGATAAAAAAGAAAATATTAGAGGCAAACATAAAAATAAAAAAGGACATTAAAGAAGCTCAAAAAAAAATTAAAAAGATCTCATATTTACTTACAAAAGTGTTGTTATTAATAAAAGAAAGAATTAATAATGAATGACAGCAATTTATGGAGAGCCAGGCAATATATATACTTGACATAAAATTAATATATAAAATTATAGATAAAAAAAATCACTGTTGAACTAACATAAAAATAAAATCCAGCAAAAAGCATGTAAAAGGAGTCAAGTAAATAAATGACACATTAAATACAAGACAAACAGTTTGCATTTAGTTTCCTATAATAATTGAAGCAGTAACTACAATAAACATTAATAACAATTAGGGATTAATAAAAAAAGCTACTTTATAAAAAAAATAATTCAGATACAATAGAAATCAAAATATAATGTAAGTGATAAGAAAGAAAAATTGAAAAAATGTATTAAAAAATGAAAAATATATTTTAAAATAAATTAGATAAAGACTCAAAGGAATAAAGATATTTGTTGATTAGTGGTCGAGAAACAATTTAATAACTTTCACAAAAAATTGGTGATATAACTGAATTTCTAATAATTATACTTGGTATAGCAATTCTATTAAAAATAGTGTAAATATAAACATAAAAATATTTATAAGTAAAATTAGTAAAGATTCAATAGAAAACCTATAATCTGGAAAAATCTTCATGTGTAATATACAGACAAAAAAAGTTCACAAAAGTCTAATTTCTAAAGATTGGTTGGTGCAAATATAGAAAAAAGATTTCTCAGCACATATAAAAGGATTTTTAGAAACTATTATTTTAGTAATTTTAGTCAAAAGGAGTTTATCAATGAGATTGAGTGTAATATTTTTATAGTGCAATGATTTAAAAAATAATATTGTATTAGAATGTTAAACGAGCTTAATTACTCGAAGAAAAATGGAAAATACATCGGCAATAATTAGATAAAGTTAGTTATAGAACAAACTACAGCTAAAAAAAAAATCACACAAATTCAAATAAGTAATAAATATTGGTTTTAACTCTTAATTTAACGGCACTAAATTATATATGTATATAAACATATATAGGTCTTTTATAATATTAAATAAATTAAGGCTAATAGCATTTATAACGGGATTTAATAAAATGGTATTTACTACAAAATACTTAAGGTTATTTACTGGAAAGAATATCTAATGTAATTAGAAAGGATTTGAACACAGACTCTTAAACTCTCCACAGATATACACTCCATCTTATACAACCTATATACATGACCACATCTATGTGAAAAAGGTAAATGATCTCCAATATAAGTATTTCATGATGAACCAGCACTCATCAGTTGGTCCAGATCATCATCTCCCACACACACACACACACACACACATATATATATATATATATATAATCAGTGCTCAGTTTATACAAAGATAACAAATCTTTGAACTTTAATGGACAGGCTTAAATTTTCTCAACCTTTCAACTCTTCAGCCATTCATATCATTGAAAATCTAACAAATTGTATGTTCAAAGCCCATGTTGATGGTAATCTTATTGTCATACTCATATTAACCCCATTACTTAACAATATTTAAAATATTCAGAAATATATATATATATTAAAAATGAAAAGAGCTATCATTTAAGTAGTCAGTATAAGAACAAGTACAGAGGGGAATTGTTTTAAAATAACAGACAAAAGATCAGTTTAGAATTAAACAACAAAAAAAAAAGAATAAAATTCTGATTAAATTATACCAGACTTGATTTAAAATAAATAACTTAAAACAAAAAATAAAAATAAAATAAAGAAAAAACCTATAACAATAATTTAATGGTTTTAATTAGATTTTTTATATGAAAGAAATTGCTTATCTTTTCTTTACAAATTACAAATTCTAAAATGTTATCTTTAAAACTACAAAATAAGAGAAAAAAGGGTAACTTAAAGTTGTATTCAATAAGCTAAAGTATTAATTTGAAAAAGGAAAGGGAATGTAAATTATTATCTAATCAAGATGGGATTAGATAGTTTTACTGTAATCAGTGAGTCAGTCAACTAAGTAGATAATTAATACTACTATTAAAAAAATTATTTACTAAAAAAGAGAAAAATTGAAATACTAATTAATGTGAGTGATTCTCTCAAAACAATAGTTGATCAAGGGTATATAAACTAATACATGTTTATTAGTTTACTTATAAATAGTTATTCACATATTTTTAGTTATCCAGAATTAGTGAAGTTACTCAAGTAATGAAATTCTTCTGCTGCTGTTAATTTGAGATTGCTGAGTTTTACTATCTTCATTTTCATGGACTTCTAGTTTTGTTGCTACAATGATGTATAGGAATCTCTGCAGATTCTCTAACACTACCATGGCCTTCTAGACTTGCAGAAGGGGTATTGATTTGGTTTATCACTATGCAGTTCCTATAAATTATCAATATCCTGAGATATGACAAACTGTGATCTAATGAAGATGGATGCTGCCCTAGAAAGGAGCTACAAGTTATTAATGAAACTGAAATCCAACACAAAAGCATTGTTTATGAACTCTAGGACTTGTCAAAAAGAAAATAGGAATGATCACCTTAAGAAAATCTCTAATCTAAACCCAGATCAATGTAAGCAAAAATCAAAATTTAAACTGAAATATGAGAGATAAGATTTATATTTTCCTTATAAACTTTGCTAAAAGTAGAAAATTTGTCAGCCCTTACATCCTAATTTAATATGAAATTAATTATTCTAATGTAATTTTGTAATTAGTTCAGTTTTATTTTATTATTTTTGTGGTTATAATTTGCTATGTGTTAATTATGTAAATCAATATGTAATTTAATTGGTAATTTGGCCTGAATTTTCTTCTCTCTGAATCTCATCATATGAAATTTAGTTAAGATAAATTTTGTTAATTGTATTGTTTTGTTTAAAATATTCAATATCTGAGTGAAAATGTGGGAGTTTCATTGAGCTAACCAAGGAATCAAAGCACTAGACATGTTTAAAATCTTCTCTTGTGGATACTGCAGTTAATCACTAGATAGCATCCAGATTGGATACCCACTGTAAATTAAAAGTGTTCACAAGAGTGTTTTTTTTTTGCTTTTAGAAGCTATAGAATGGCTGCAGTCTGGGTATTTATAGACAATACCTGGTTTCCCCATTATTTATAATAAATATGTAAAGTATTGATTATAATTTTTTTTCTGCTTGTATATCTGTTAGGATATAAAATTATTTTTAAAAAAATTAATAAAATGATGATTCATTATAATGCTATACCATAAAGATCATTTTTTAAATAAATAAATGTTAAGTAGATTAAGGGAAGAAAATGAAAAACCACATGTGTTAGAAAAATTTCAACATAGAAATTATTTAATTATATTAACTTAATTTGCAAAATGTATAATAAATAGCAGATTAGTGACAGTGTTATAAAAGTTTGATAATAAATATATTATAATTTAATATCTTTAAGGACTTGGTGAAAATGTTTATATATCATAATTTAGTACACTTATTTTGAGAAATTCTAACAATATTTATTTATAACTTTAAATGTATGTATTTTTTGCATTGCATTAAGTATCTTTTCTTCAACACTAAGTTGGTCATTGTTATAGTATTAATATAAGTCTTGCATATGTAATATTTACATAAATTATTGAAATTTTTAAAGCAGCTACTCATATATACTATACAGTGATTTGATTTTTTTTATATAGCTTGGCAGTCATAATAAAAAATATTATTATGGAAAATAATTGGCACTGATATATTTATACATTTATTTCATAATAATAAGAATACTTCATTGAAATTATTTTATTTAACTTAATTTTCTATATTATATTTAATTAATTGGTTATCTTTAATTATTAAAACATAGTCAAAGGTTTTTTATTGCTTAGGAATTCAAATCAAGTTTGAACACTAGAGGTGATGAAGCCAAATCATAAGCCATGGACCTTGAGCTCTAGAGTATATCCATGCACAAAACCATGCAGGCATTATTTTTATGATGATTGACTTTGAAACCTTGAATTTTGAAAACAATATTCAACAAATTCAACAAGAGAAAAAAATTATAATTTGAAGTGTAATTGTTGTATAAAATATTATTTAATAATAAAATAATAATTATAAAAGAGATATAAAGATAAAAACAAAAATAGCTTTATCAATGACTTACATATATTTTTTAATTTTCTTAAATATATTACCAAACAAGCATATAATTTACTGCCTTTATATACATTATCAAACATAAGACTCAAACTATATGTTAAGTGCTATTATTTTACAACTTATGAATTAAAAAACTTTCAATATTTGAACACTTTTAGATCAACCATCACATCATAATAAAAATATACTCAAGGATTACAACTTTCATGGCAAATCCATTTATAAAAATGTTGAACTGTTAAAGTCTAATCAGAGCACATTTATCTATAAAGTGTGTAAATGTATTTAAGATATATTTATTGTGTTTAAAATATCAAACAAAAAGTTTGCAGTTCTATTCTAAATATTATCCCCCCCCCCCAAAAAAAAAAAAAAACAAATTATGACATTAAGTAAAAAAACCCATAATTTTCTAATATTCAATCACATTTACATCCATAATCATAATGTAGGAAGCACTTGCATAGATTACTAATTATATAGAAAAAAATGTTTGTGAAAAAGTTGAATTAAGGCTGGTCATTTTATTTATTATTGTTTTTCATTGTGTATAAAATATAAAAATTAAAAGTTTGTAACATTATTCTAAACAACAGTATCATCAAAATATCAATGATAATTAATAACTGTAAATCATTTAATTTTCTGTCATTTTCTACATTTTCAGATTGTCCCAGAAAGCACAACTTGTAAAAGTGTATATAAAATGAATTATTTCTGTTATCCTGTAATCATTGCAAATTTCTTTTATAATCAAATATATTTAAAAAACTTTTTAAAATCTTTTAAATTCACTTTCTCTTTTTAAATTATGGGTTTGTTTTATTTTAAGAACCATTTTTTACTTCAGTTTTACTCCAAAATTTTGACAATATTATATGGTTATTCACAAGAATTATTCCTATAATATATATATAATAAATTATGTTTGATATCTGTATTCTTTCCAAAATATATGTATTATATACTGTAACAGTCAGAATCGTCTATCTCACTAACACACTGTAGAATTCAAACCCCAGACACGAAACTGAACATTCTAGGAGGGGTTACCTTCTAGATATACTAAGTTCGAATCTAAAGTCCAAATTTCACAGCGCCATCTACATGATAACGCATCTGATGCCACTACTAGTATAACCTTTGACCAGTGCCTGGTGGTCAGAAAGAAACAAAAGACTCTATACTAAAAGAAGCTTGGGTGGCTAATTACCGTCTATGGATTTACAAAAGAAATGCTGAAAAAATATATATATATATAGACCGAGACAGTGATAGGAATCAAATAAAATAAGAGATCAAATTTAGTTTTAAATAATTTCACAAAATTTATTTATATAAATTATATATATAATGCCACTGTCTGCTTATATGAGACAGGGATGCATATTAAATAATTGTTGGCATTATATTTCAATAAATGACAAAAGGTTTTAAAGCAAAGTGATATATTCTATTCCTTGGGTTAATAGCATTATGATAATGTGCTTGATGAGATAGGAACATGTGCGAGGTGCTTTGAGCAATTATACAAGTTTAAGAAAATATTTGAAAATTAAGTGTTCTAAAATATTTATTGATTTCGAGAATAGCACGGACAAAAGCTTACTAAGCAACAAAGTGAGAATGTGATCAAAGCATTTATCTGAGAATAATAATAATAGAGTTGCATTGGGAGGTAAGTATTGCTGATAATGAATTTATTAAAGTTGGAGGGTGTGACACATTTAAGTTACGGATGCTTTGTAAAATAAATATAAAATAAAACAATATCGAATATCCAGAATGATTATGAAGGGTGTCTCGCCGCTAACCCGTAGGAAAGTATTTTGATGAACAGCCAAAACTTAGCGACTGGGTGATGATTGCGTTTAATTCCCAGGTGTCTCACTTGGAAACACACTCTGCCTGGAAACTGCAATCAAAGAGAATGGACTTGGCTGTGTAAAGAATCCTTGGAAAAGTAAAACAAAGTGGTTTCAACAACCAAGTCATGTACCAGCAATATGAGACTAGTATATATAAAACATCTAAACGTGTTTTACTTGGATTAAGAGAAATTCCCAAGCAAATTCCCCGAAATTCATTTAAAAGGCTCCACACATTCTTGACGTCAATGATGAACTTTGTAATTAAAGTAGAACATGGTAATTAAAATAAGAAAATGCATGCTTGCGAGTTTGAAAAGTAAGTATAGATTTATATACGCAATCATGCATTTGGGGACACATTTAAATCATTGACCTCGCACATACTCTCATATTAGATTAAAATCAATAACATGTAGATTTTAAACTATGTGATTATATTATATATTAAAGAAAAGACTCGCCCTTGAACGAGTGATTTGCAAGATAATAAAAATTGGAAATTATTTAGAAATTTAAAATATGCCTTTATAGCGGCATCTTAGTTTCAACAAAAGGAATAATTCACTCGGTCAAAGACGATTCTGACACATATTATCATAATAAAATAACAGAAAGCTTAATAAATAGAAAATATTAACCCAAGGATAGAGAGCAAAATGATTATATTTAAAAGAAATACATAATAAAGTTATGTAAAATATTAGAAAACAATTTTAAATAGCTATAGCATGTTAGTTATCACAAGATCTCTTAGATTAATTTAGGTTACCTCTGGAGATGCATTTGCAGGTAGATGTTCAGCAGGTTTTATAATTCAGCAGCAAAATCTGGAATGTTCATATTTTTGCAGCAGCAGCAGCAGTTCCGGGGTTCCTTATGTGATAGCTTCCGATGGTCTGGAGCAGCGGCTGGCTATTCCGAGGGGACATAGCCATCTTGACGCCTCTACTCTGTCATGTCAAGGTTAGCAAATTATTAGAATAGAACTCAAAATGATTTCTCTTAGAAACATTAGAAGAATGGAGAACAAAAGAAAAACCTCCTTTTTATAGTAGAATTTAACATTAGAACTGCCCTGGAGCATTACAAAAATATATCGGACTTATCAGCTGTAATCATCCGAATGTCTAAAGGAATTCAACATTAATTAATTTCTTTTGTTACTTTCCCTGTCAACATTCGAATTACAAACTAGATTTAATTAAAAATTACTTTTATTAATTAAAGAAAACCTTAAGTGGACATCTGCTGTTTTTAGATAAACTTATATAACATTTACTAATTAAACTATTGTCCCTCATTTATTTTAACAGAAATATTTGGAATGACTTTTATTAAATTAAACAAAAATTACTTTACTTTTAAATTGCAATATTTGAATCAATTTACTAAACGAATATTTACTAAATGAATTTTATTTTAAATCAAAAATATATTAGGACGGTAATATATCTTTGTAAATAGATTCAAACAAAATAACTTTAACAGTTTATAAATTTGATATGTTTTAAAATGCATATCATAGTGTGTGTGCAATTATGACTTATATAACCTACTTTTTAATAAATCAAAATTATGTGAACATATACATAATCTATAATCTTTTATTTATTTGGGAATGAGTTATATATATAATATGAGCATTGTACTCGTGGTTTAAAATTAGGCGGGATTTTCGGTATATAAGCGTATTGCAGACACACTACGATAGATTGGGGTTCAAACTAAGGTATGAGGGTAGGAAATAGGTGAGAAAAGGTGAAACGACCTGCAAAGCAGACCTTACTGTTTCAATACATATGTTTACAAAGAAATTCCAAAATAATAAAAAATACTTTATCACATGAATTACATTTTTTTTTAATTTACTTACTGCTTACTTTTTTATATGTTTACATTTTATTATATTTAAAACTAAAATAAAAAATGGTTCATAAAAATAGAAAAACAAAATTTAAAAAGAAAAAGTGTGATAAAGAATTTAAATTATTTTTTTTTAATATATTAAAATTAATAGACCATATTTGTAAAAAAAAATATTGATTTTATTAAATCAAATAAATAAAAATAATTGATTTAATTTTACCTTCCTTAAATATTGATTTTATTAAATCAAATAAATAAAAATAATTGATTTAATTTTACCTTCTCTTGTATGTTATTAAATGGCATTCACTAATATGTTAAATTTAATTAATTATACTATTATGGTAATTATCGTTATCACTATTTTTACAATTATCAAATTACTGCAAAATTCCAAACTGAATTCAGTATCTTCATTTTATAGTTTTTTTCTCCACATCACTTCAAAAAAAAAATCTTTTTCATAAATCTATCTTTTATAACTTTTTGAAATTAAGTCTGAAACTTCAGGTATTTACCAGCATAAAGAAGTTTTAATTAACTAAAATATACCATTTAATTCTTGCTTGATACATTAAAAAATAATGGAAACAAATCTCTAATATCTATTATATATTTTCTTCTCATGGCATCTGGTTATTTATAATTAAATGAACATACATGAGATAATCACCAAAATGCTTCTGCCATTGTTGTGAGTTTACTAGCTTTTTCTTCTGAATTTAAGATTGACAACCAAACATCATGTGATCACTATTTCTTATGCTTTCTCATAACTGTTATTAAAACAGGCAAAACTCTCCATACAGTAGTCCCACTAAGTGCAAGCCAGAGTGATCAATGGATGCAGGTTTGTGCATAAAATCCCTATCTAGTGCCTACTCACCCAATATCCCCAGACTAGTTTCTGGCTTGTAACCTTCATCATTGAGAAGAATTAGATCATAAGATTTAGGTGCAGTGCTCTCAGATCCAAGGCTCCTCACTGATAAAAGCCACAAGCCAGAAACTAGTCTGGGGATATTGGATGAGTAGGCACTAGATAGGGATTTTATGCACAAGCCTTCTGGCACCCACTGAGTGGCTTGCACTGAGTGGCACTACTGTATGGAGAGTTTTGTCTGTTTTAATCAAGAAACAACTATAACTTTTTTTAATTACTTGATAATTCTTTACTGAAGCATCAATTACATTTTTACAAGAACAGGGTGAATGTGTATGAATGTGCATGTGCAAATAATCATTTTAATTTATATTTATAATCATGACAGACACAACTAAATTATGACTTTTATTTTCATGAATTTGTAAAATTGTCATTTAAGATAGTAATTGTCTATCAAAAGTAAGGAGTATTAGGAATTTCTTGATTGCAGACCTTGACTAACTTTAGATGATTATCTATAATTTCATTAACTTACAAATGTAGATCACTTTCAAATTAAAAAGTCTTAAAGAATTGAATGCAGAATGATCTAATATCAATGAGACATTGCCCATCTTTGTAAAAATATAAAAAAGATAAAAAAATCAATTGATTTGAGCAGTTATTGTAGACTTTATTTCAAGATTACAATTATTGAATATATATAAAAATAAAAACAATAACTTTACAGAAATTGATTACTATATCAGGCAGAACGATAAGATTCATTATTCAAATTAATGAAATATATCAAGTGTATGTAACTCATTTATATTGCAATAAGTTATCATCAAGATTAAAAAGTAGAGGACTTTTATTTTAATGTTTGGAATGCTTTTTAGACCAAATAATATTTTTAAAATTGTCATGGTAGATTTTATATACCTAAAATTGAAAAACAATTGAAAAACCAAAATACTCTGGCTAAATTTGGATATAGTGATTGAAAAGAGATTGTAAATAGATGCATGTAAATTACTGAAAAAGAACATCTATATATTATTTTTTGGAAAAAAGTCCAAGGTGGACATGCTGATGAAACAACCAAATAAAAAAATAGTAGAGTTGAAATAAATATTTCAGATTTCTAATGTACTTAATAATTTAAACACAAAAGGATAACATTAATGTATGATATATGTAAATGCAAAACTAAAAAAACAAACGTTATTAAGAAAGACAATTTAAAAGTATGAATGATCTTCAATAACATTTAAGTGTTTAATTATTTCGCTAAAAACATAACAGATCTATACTAAAGTCAGAGCACAAACAAAAACAGCAATTCACTGATAAATATTCAATTGAGATAAAATAATGTATGAAAAAAATAAGTAAATATATGGAAATATTGAAAAATAATTTATTTAGTAAAATCAAATATCAGGAATTCTGGAAAATGGAAGAAAAAATTAATGATAATATAATATAAATGTAATATGGCAAATGAAGCTATAGAAAAAAGTAAGAATTTAATCCAACATCTTGTAATTGAAAGATTGCTCTAGAAATAAAAAGGTGGCAATTATTAATTTTTTTTTTTAAAAAAACTTTATGTGATGAATCAATATTCCATTTTAAGAAAAATAATTTATTGGGAGGTCTATAACATGACTCATTTCATTAATCAATCTCAACCTCAACCGCGGCTTAATCTCAATAATAATCATTTCAAAATTCAAATCATGGCATCTACAACCAAAATACCTAGATTTTATTATTAAACTCAATCTAGATGTTCTACTGACTAATTACTATTTTTTTGCAAAGAATAGCATATACTAATATTGACTCTACCAGCTTGTTATGTCATAAATGAGAAGAAACAATTCATTGCCTGTTATTTCAATGTCCAGGCCTTCTTGTATATAGAAATATTATTGAATCAATCACTACATCACATATTTCATCAATCACCAACCTCATAGATAGTACAAAGCATGGTCTCTTTCCTTCCATTAGAGTCACAATTTTCATCATGTTCAATCTTTGGACCCTGAGATGTTATTCTTGTTTTAACCCTACATCCTAGAAATTGCAATCCCTATTTTACAATCAGATATATAAAATTAAAAACCGAAATGTACTTGCTCCAGCTGATATATATCATACCACATATAGCTTTATTGCTATTCTTTCTCTTTTGTAATAGTAGGTTATTAACCAAATAATATATATTGAGAATACCAATAGTCACATGGTATAGGTATGTTTTGGGAGGGTTGTTTCTAATATATAATTCCATTTGAAACTGTTTTTAATAACAAGTAAATTATATATATATATATATATATATATATATAATATGGACTATATTACTCATCTTTACATTGCCTAAGCTGCAACATGTATACATACATATATGTGTGTGTTTGAAAAGAATGTTTTTAATAAATGTGTTTTACCAATTCTTATTTATGGATCTAAGACTTAGACACTTAATAGAAGAGAATTCAAAGGCTTCAGACCACTCAAAGTATAAAGAGATGCATGTTAGAAGTAGCAAGAAGATATCGAAATTGCAATATATGAGTAAGAAAACAAGCAGGTATTACTGACATTATTGAAAGAATTAAAAAACTGAAGTGAAGTTGAATTGTACATATTGCTAGAAAGATGATGATAGATGGATAATTAAAATCTTAAACTGGATTTCATGGGATTGTAAAAGACCCAGAAAGTGACCACATGTGAGATGGATTTGGAGAAGAGAGGCTAGAGATCAGAGAAGATGGATTGAACTTGGAGAGACCTTCATCCTGCAGTGGATTGATAATGATTGATAATGATATATATATATATATATATATATATATATATATATACATTGAAAACAATATAAACCATGTAACCACAAGATTTACTCCATTTTGTCCATCTTCAGAACTATTCCACAACCTAGACATCTGCTGGAAAAATCACCATCCTCATTAATAAATATGCCCCCACCACCTTTGTCATTCTACATCTCAACACTCACTCTATTATCTTAGAGGTGCAATTTGGGCACATCAGAAGTTTTATGATTTTATTTATATCTGCCCTCCAAAGACACCCTCATGAAATCTATTATTCATTGAATCAACTACACATCATAGCTGCCACTTCCCTTTTTCATTCTTCTTCTGTGTGACTTCAACATAGGATACCAGTTCTTTCTACACAAATATCTACATCTCTTCTCCAGGGGCTTAATGTGTGGCTAGAGCTTTTTCCCAGACCACGTCTACTCTTTCTACACTCATAAGCATCAGACCCGCATTGATTTAACATTATACTCTCCTGATCTCCATTTTGTGACTGTATCAGCCCAATTTCATACCATACCTTTCTCGGATCACAAAACATTACACTTTTCCCTTGACATTGACTCTGGCCCTCCAGAAAACTTTGGCCTCAGAAGAACAATACAATTCCTCAACAAACAAAATACACTAATAGCCCTGCATTCAGAAATTTACATATACTTTTATAAAATCAATATTCTTCAAATCGAGCCCATCTCTGCATGGATGACATTTGTGGAAATCCTGCAAGCTGCCATCCACAAATACACCTGAAATTCCCAAGGGCCACTCAAGTTGCTGGCTGCAATGGACAAAATTTCAGAGCAACTAAATGATCAGGAGAGTTGACCATTAGACATTAGCACTATCATCCAACTGAAATGTCAATACCATGATGTTCAAAGGGCCTTGGCCAAGTACAGATCAGTCAAATTTACCCAGAGGTATGTGAAGAATAAGCATTGTTTGACCAGAAGTTACCTGGGGTAGGCTCTTGATTCCCACAGGAACCAAACCACCCCCTTGTTCATCACGGTCAGCAACAATTCCTACCTAAGTCAGGAATTGCTTCTTTTGAGAAATCATTACAAGCACAAGCTTCTCAAGGCTGACATCCCTCCGTTCACTATACCATCAACCTCAAATGTCAACTCTGATTCTGGCATCACTCAGGCTACACTACTCAACAAACTGAAAAGTTTTCCTGACCATATCCACCCTGATCCTCATGCTATCCCCAAGTTCCTCCATCTTCACCTAAGTTTGTTCACTATTTCCATTACCCTCAATATGATTAACAGGCTGGCCTTGGGCATTTACATCATCAAGGGTCTCTATCTGGATGAATTGGTCACTTTCCTCAAGAAATATTGGCTGCTCACTGAGCTCAATAGTCTTAGGCCCATTTTGATGACCCCTTTGCTCATAAAACTTATTTGAGTCTACCATCAGAGAGTCACTAGAACAATTCATACTTCCTGCCCTTTTAGACTCACAGTTTGCTTGTAAGGGGTTCTCCACTCTTGGAACTGCCACACTCTTTAAGATGATCACCAAACATGTAAGACAGTCTCGATGTGGCAGATCTATCATTGTCCAGCTGAACATCCAGGCAGCCTTTGACTCTGTCAGGGTTGACCTGTTCTTTGGCATCCTCAGAGACCTTAACATTCCAGAGACCCTCCTGTTCATCCTCCACAATCTCTTTTCCAACAAAGAAATCCTAGTTACACTTGATTAGAAAGTTGCTCCTGGCTCACATCTAATGTATCCATTCCTCAGGGCTCTACACTGAGTACATTGCTGTCACCACATTTCTGAATCTTTTCTTGCTCAGACTGGAACATGACCTCCCTTGAATCCTTATTCCTGGGCTGATCAAAAGCATCAAATGTCTTGCTAACATAGACAACATGACCCATCTTTCTTCCCTTGGTCAATCTCAGCCTGAAGCTTCGAAAGATCCTCACCTGGTACACCAAAACACACAGACTGAAATTTAGCAGTGACAAATCAATGACCTGGCAACTTTCTTCCAGTAAAAAAATCCCTTCCACCTTCAACACCAAGCCACACAATTTCCTCAGATTCCCCCTCATGTTATCTCCCAAGGACAGGAGAGTTCAGGTTCAAACTGCATTGTATCAAAACATATCACCCACCCTCAGCACAGGCATCTACCTCTTCCTTTATGAGAAAGTCACCCTCCTCAATCTTCTAGTATTTCCCCAAGATAGAATATTTCCTCCCCATCATTCTACCTACCCACTCCTTTATATCCAAAATAAATGCCCTTTGTACCCATTTTTCTTTGGGGCAGAAAGGTGGTGATCAGCCTAAAAAGAATTTGGTTTTCCTAAAACTTCAATGGGCTGGGCCTGTACTCCATTGACACTCTTCTGATCCAGAAAACTCATATTATACTCATGCTCATAAGTCACTTTCCTGCCATTCATCATCACTCCCACCAACACTCCTTCTCCCAATGGCAGGCCCAGGTCATGGACCTTACTCATCACCAACATCCTACAAAAGGCTGGCTTTGCTATACTTTTCATCTGAAGCAAATTAAAGTACTGGGAGGTTTTCAATCAGACCATAGACTCCTCCAGTGTCTCCCCTACATTCCTCGAACTTACCAATGCTCAATTAGTCTGCATTTTCAAAAGGTTGGCCCTCAAGGCAAAATTCCTTGATTTTCTTCTCAAAATCAACCTTCACTCCATTCCCACCAATCAATTTTTGGTCAACCATAGGGGTTTTACCAAAATCGTCCCATATTCCAGCTCTGTAAAACCAACAATGAAATCCTCCAGCACTTCCTATTCGAATGTCCCTTATTGCTTGGAGTGAGACATGTCATCAACTCCTGCCTTTTCTTGCACAGGAATACCACCTTCAACCTCTGAGGATCCATCAAAACAGGGGTCTTTGCAACTATCAGACTATCAGTATCCCTTATCTATGCACTCTGGCTGCTCCAATGTGCCATTATTTTTGACCAGAGAGTACACTCAGTGAATCAAAAACTATTGGACCTAACTTGCTCTCTCAAAACCAGAGATATCAAACTAGCCCCATCTCCACTCCTCACAGACACGTGGGCAATCCTCCAACTCCCATCCTCTCAGCCTCTGTCACAGGACTCATTCAATTAAATGTTTGTGACTCAAGCAATCACTCGCTCAATGAGGATGTGCATCTCTGACTTGCAACCTTAGACTTTTCTTGGCCTGGACTACATACCTTTCCACATTCCTTTCCCTTTTCATATGTATCTTTCCATTTTCACCATGTTGTTCCCGAATTTCATTTTATCATGTAATCACTTCTTTGTAAACCTTTTTTTTTAACTGTACTTGCATCTGTACTTGTGTCTGTTTTCTTTTGATGAACAAGCTTTCATCACTAACAAAAAAAACTATGTAACCATATACTTCATTATAAAGATTATGTTAAAAGTATAATTGCATTTTATTTTGAATTTCAAAGTATTTAAATGAAGAGGTGAAGCATGAAATTAAACCTAAGAAGGATAGAAAAAATCAAAAAATGATGAACTAATTAATAGTTTAAAAAAATCAAGTGATGAAATCAAATGTTAGCAAAACTATATATCAAACATCTAAATGCTTGAAGAACAATTAGTGATACTATTATTTAGAAAAGATGAAAAAAATATCTTAGAATTTGCAGATGCATCATTAAAAACAAACTGGATTTTAAAATGATTTCAAGAATTGCAGATTACATTCAAAAATTAAATGCATTTATAGAGAGAATCATCTCTCCAAGTTCAATCCAATTTTTTAAAATGTAGTCTCTTATCTCCACATCACTGCCACAAATCTTTTTATTTCATCAATGTATTTTATATATGATTCCTTCTATAACCTTTTATAATCTATTGGAATCCATATTAAAACTTTAATTGTTTATTTAATATCATCTCTTCTAGCAAATGTTCATCTTAGTTCTAGTTCAGTTTTTTTAAATTATTCATTGATGTTAGTAATATCTGTTTGTTTGCTCATTTACAGATTTTTTTTCAATCTCTTCTTGTTAAAACTAACATATATCTCTCCAAGACATCACTGGATGGTGTTGAGTATGTATATTGCTCTTTTGTTAAGTGTCCACTTTTCAGATCATGAGTAAAAACAGATAAAATATAGTATTAAACATTTTTCTTTTCAAACACATAGATATATTTCCTTTTAATATAAAACTATTTTTACCAAAAGCACCCAATCCAAGTTTAATGCTTTGCATTAGTTTCATTTATTGTGTATACATATGTATTAATAATATAACCAAAGTATTTGTAATTGTTTACTTTTTCTGATTCATGATTATCAATATTTTTTTCTCCTGAGAAAATTGATTGAATATTTCTTATACCATTTTAACATCTATCATTAGCCATGATTTCTTATTTTCTTCTGATAACTTTGTAACACTTTCTGAATCTCTGAACATTATTTACAAAAATAACAATTTTATCTGCAAAATCTTTATTCCTTTAGCTTTTCATTTTAATCCACAAAATATTTTCTGTAAAGCTGCTGTAAAAAGTTTTAGGAATATAAATCACCTTGTCTTTCATCGTTTTAATGTTAGATTTTTTTAGTATTAATAAGTCATCTTATTATTGATGTTACATTTGATAAATATTTTGAAAAAATGACAATATCCTGTGACTATGTTTTGATAATTCAATGTTTTAATCATTATAGCAATGATTATAGAATCAAATAGCTATTTAAAATCTGTAAATATAAAGTATAATGGCAGCCCATGGTCATGGGGTCTTTTTAAAACTTTTCTCAATACTTGGACAAGATCCATTGACCTAAAACCATTGTTAAATTCATCTTCTTTTTATGATTTGTTAAAATCTTAAGTTTGCTGTTGTAGTGATGAACTACAACCTGATACACCATCCAATTATTTAAGACACTCTACCAATTGATGCCACATAGACATATTTGCTTAAACAATAAATTACCAAGCAAATTGTCATATTAACATTTTTTTCTTTCCAACACATACATTTACATAAACATCTTTTTATTTTTAAAAGAAGTAATAAAAACTATTAAATTACTAGGAAAAGAAAAAAATGAACATATAGGTATACTAATACTGGAATAAAAGGTGTTATATGTTACTAACTGGGGAGAACTATGCCAAAAAAACTTACACATAAACTTAAAAAAATAAATAAAATAAAAACAATGACTGAATTAAAATCTAAACACATAGCAACCATTTGTAGAAATGAAATTTAAAATATTTATAAGTTATTATTTTTTATTTATAATCCCATTTATTTATATTATGTCTGTTAAACAATAGGAAATGTCAAGGTTAAAATGCTTAAAAAAACTTCACGCGACCTACAACGCAGTATTAATTGTTATACTATCTTCTGCATTCAAAGATAGAACTTTTTTTTTTCTGCTTAAAAATAAATTCAAATACAAAATGGATGTGAATGTCCAAATTTAAATATATATATTTTTTAATATTAATCAAAATGATTGAAAGCTGAATTTTTTGAAGCAATCATTTGAAATGGAAGAACTAATTTGAAAGTAAAAATGTAATTATTTGCTACTTAGACAATTTTAATTAAATTTACGTGTTGCAGTAATGTTCAATAATTAATTGTTTTGATATATAATAATATCGTCATTGAAATCTTGAAAAACAAATGAATAAATAAATATATATTATTTTTATATCATGATTGCTTGCTGAAAAGTTTATACCATGGGGTAATAATACGTCATCAATAAAGTCATGAAAAGTTAAAGATTTTACCTGCCCATTTAGAGGAAACTTGAAAACCATCTTTGCTTTAAATAAAATGCCTAACCAAATCCATGACAGAATAATTGGAGAACATTATTTTTTTTTTCACTCAGACAAGAAATTTATATTCTTCACGGAGCGTAACTTCATCTCCAATCATAAGAATTTATTTGGCAAATAAACATTTTCCAGCAGACTCATCGGACTTTAATTAACAAAATGGGATAAGAATTGTGATTTTTGTTTTATTATTTTGTCTATTGTAAATTTTATGTATTATTTTTGTTTTCTACAATTGGAAGCTAATGTGTTATAATTTTAAAAAAATTCTGTATGAGAGTAATGAGGGGGGGGGGGGAATATTAGATTTAAATATATATATTTTTTTATCATCTTTAATTGTATAAATAATAAAAAAATTACTAGTTTTGATCTCCCCATCTGACTGACTTTTGACAACATATAGGAAATTGGAAGGTAAGAAATTTTAATATTATCTTATAGTAAGCAACACACAATGATAGAGTTTTATTTCTTTATTATTAATTAAGCTTATTTTTATATTACTGTTAAATCGATGATTTATAATCATTGATTTATCTAGACAACAAAGATTTTTTGTTGTTGTTATGTTTGTATACATATTTTAAATTAGTCATCTAAAATCGCAATCACATATACATATTATAATTTTACATATTTATTGTTGTAAATAATTAGTCAAGTACATGAAGTTCTACCATTGGGTTTAGGGCAAGGATTCTATTTTTATTAATATCATTATAGATATCAATATGATAGAAATTCATCCTTGACAAAATAAATTACAAGTGTATCAGATTTAATTGTTATTCATATTTTTTTTTGTTAATCAATAAATGTTTATATAATTTGTTATTTTAATTTGGTCTCTAACTCATCATTATTTCCATATCCACCATCAGCTCACATACCCATCGTAAACATTATTATCTTATTTAGTTTTACACTTATCAATATTATTAATATGATAGAGGAAATACATATACATATTTAAGTCATTTATTATAACTTTTAGTACATATATACTTATACTGCACACACATATTATTTATATATCTTATGTTTAATTGATTTTTGGTAATTAATTATCATCTATATAGAGGTGCAATAACTACTATTAGTGTGATCTCCTTCTCTGTTAAGAGAGATCAAGCAATTACTCCCTGAGTTCGAATACTGTGGTATAACATGGCTAAAAAGAGATGAGAATTGGATGAACAGACCCTAATTGTATCTAGGTTAATAAAAATAGGTAGAGCTAGTCTATTAGAATTAAGTACAATCATAGGTTATGTATTTCATTGCGTAATCACTTGCATCCTATCCAAAGACCCAAAGTCCAACCATAGTAAGATGTGCTCCCCTATCTCTTCAGGAAATCACCAGCCCATTACATCTAGTGCCCAAAGTTTCAGCATGAATATAGTGTCTCCAAGGAGATGCAGCTATTGAACTCATAAAAAAAAAATAATAATTTTTTTAGTTTCGTTTTTGCACATATATATATAACCTCTATAAACTTACACATCTAACACATAATTGATTCATATAATTACAGCTTTGAAAAGTGTATTTAATATTTCTTTTTATTATAAATAGTTTTATCAAATAAAAACTATTATCTAGAATGGTAAGTGAAATTTGAGGGATATAAATAATGAAATGAGCCGAGACCAACTATTAAATAAATAATCGTTGATTAAATCGTAGTTAAAATAGGTGAGACAGGAAAAATAAAAGATCAGGTTTTTAAAATGGGAAATAAAAGTTACATACATAAGGGAAATCTAAACTAAATGCAAATGGCAAAAAGATGGTGTATAAAACCCTATGGTATATATATATATATATTCACTTGTATTAATAAAACAAATAATATATTTTAAATTTAAAAATAAAATTTTAATGTTATCCAGAAGCATGAAATCTTATGGCATACATATATTATAACTTTGAATAGAAAGTAATTTATATAAATAAATTTAAAAATTTTTCCATTAATAATAATTAGGAGTAAGAGAAAATTATTTACATGGAATCAAAACTTCCTAAAAAATTTTATCTGGTCAACCTTATCACTGGCATGACTGGCGCATTGTTTGCAACCAATATTATCTATATATTTGGAGTGATGCCGTAGCTTTAGAGTTACCCAAAGATAGTATAGGATGGTTTCAGTTTGTCAGATAAAAATGTATTACTATAAGTAGGAATGGTAAAACATATGATACAGGTGATTAGAAACAGGTTTTGGAAAGACTACGGAGTGCATGCAACCAAGTTAAACCTGGTACTCCTAGTCAATCTATTCTATCTTCACTTGATTCAATATGTTTAACCATAGGAAATTGGTCTTTTACTTGTAAAGGGGTTGATGAGATTGTCACTAACTATTCACATAAACAGGGTCAAGTTATTATCTTACAAAAAAATTTATCTGGTTTTATTTGTGAATCTGATCTAGATAATAAACATTTTTTTACGGCAAAAATGTTATTTGAACCTGAATTTCCTACTGGTTGGAAATCTCAGATTTCCAAAGGTGAAAAGAAAAAGTGCTCTTTTAATTTTGATTTAAGAGAGATTGCACCAAGTACAAATGAAACTAACTCAGGTATTCGAATCACACCATCACAAGTAAATCCTAAAGAAGCTAATCATTCTCCACAGATACATGTTGAAAATCAAGTATTTTCTCAAATTCGTGAGACCCTTTCCAATGAAGTCAATCAAACACCCAGAGCTGAAATAGCAAAAACTACTGAGAATATGATGATCATGCAACAAATATGCCAAATGATGAAAGAAATGAAAGAAAGTTTGTGCAATTTGGAAGCAAAAATGACAACTAAGACTGATATAAATAGCATGAATATTGATCTGAACAGCAAAATGAATTGTATAAAAGCAGATAAGAATAATATGGAAATGAGGATAAATAATAATATGGAAGCCAAGATGGATAGTATAATGGCTGATATGGATAGGATGAAAACTGAAATGAAAACTGATATGGATTGTATAAAAACTGGTATGGATAGGATGAAAACTGAAATAAAGGCTGATATGGAAAGTATGAAAGGATATTAAAACTGAGATGGCTAGTTAGAAACTACAATAAATGATAGTATAGAGATTAAGATGAATAGTATAGAAACAAAGATGGATAACATGAAAGAAGAAATAAAAAGTGAAAAGGAATACATTATTAACAGCATAAAGAGTGTTATGAATAGTAGGATAGACAGCATGAGTGAAAGTATGAAAAGTTTAAAAGTTACCATGGTAACTAAGAAAGAAACAATAGAGTTAAACAAAAGTATGAACAGCATGGAAGCTAAGTTAGATAATATAAAAATAAAATTGGATAGTAATATAGGTAGTATAAAAGAAGAGATGAATGGTATGGAAACAAGAGTGAACTATAAGATGGATGCTATGAAGACTGATATAAATATTAAGACAGAGAGCATGAAAGCTACTTTTGTGACTAAGGAAGGAATATCAGAAATAAACAATAATATGAATAGTAAGAAATAAACAATAATATGAATAGTATGAAAGTAGATATGAACAATTTAAAGACAACTATGGCTACCAAGGTTGATATGTCAGACATAAACAATAAGATGGATAGTATAATAGTTAATATGGCAACTAAAAATGACATGGATAGTATTGAAGTCAAGGTGAAAGAAAGTATAAATTGTTTGAGAGAAAATTTGAAATCAGATATAGAAAGGGGTGAGAATTGGATGAACTAACCCAGGTACAATCATAGATTATATATTTCATTGCGTAATCACTTGCATCCTATCCAAAGACCCAAAGTCTGACCATAGTAAGATGTGCTCCCCCTATCTCTTCAGGAAATCACCAGCCTGTTACATCTGGCTCCCAACATGGGGCATAAATATCAAGTCTCCAAGGCGATCAGCTATTGAACTCATAAAAAAAATAAAAAAATTTTTAGTTTGAAATCTTTTTTATCTTAAATCTTTTTTGCACATATATAACCTCTATAAACTTACACGTCTAACACATAATTGATTCATATAATTACAGCTTTGAAAAGTGTATTTAATATTTCTTTTTATTATAAATAGTTTTATCAAATAAAAATTATTATTTAGAATGGTAAGTGAAATTTGAGGGATATAAATGATGAAATGAGCCAAGACCAACTATTAAATAAATAATCGTTGATTAAATCATAGTTAAAATAGATGAGTCTGGGAAAATAAAAGATAAGTTATTTTTTTAAAATGGGAAATAAAAGTTACATATATAAGGAAAATCTAAACTAAATGCAAATGGCAAAAAGATGGTGTATAAAACCCTATGGTATATATATATATTCACTTGTATTTTAATAAAACCAAATAATATATTTCATATTTATAAATAAAATTTTAATGTTAATCAGAAGTAAGAAATATTTATTAAATATGGATCTTAAGCATTAACCAAAATCAGAGAGTAGTAGTGATAGTGAAATAGAAAAGACTACCACTATTGTTGAGAAAGAAGTGTTGTATAGCCAAGCATCTGGGGGGGTCTATAAATGAAACTGAACACTTGTCACAGGTGCAAGAAGAAAACCAGTTGGTTTATCAAACTCAAGAGACTCCTGCCAAAGAAGTCAACCAAATACCCAGGGTTGAAATAACACAAACTACAGAGAATATGATGGCCATGCAACTAATATTCCAGACTATGATGGAAAAAATGAAAGAATGTGTATGCAGTAGTTTAGAAGCAAAGATGGATAGCAATAACAGTAGATTAGAAGCAAAGATAGATAGTATGACAGTAGTTTAAGAGAAGAAATGGCAACCAATTTCAGTAATTTAAACATTAATATGGATATAAAAATGAATGAATTTGAAAGTAAACTATCTGCAGATATGAAACAATTATCTCTTGGTTTAAATAGTGTCCAAGAAGATAATAAAGAATTGAAACAGTCTATGTTTGAAATAAGGAAAGAGATAGATGAGAAAGATATAAGGTGTCAACAGAGATTGGAAGAATTCAAGCACACTATCACCAGCCAACTAGACACTAAATATGAAGAAGTACAACAAAATCATGAACCTTTTAAGGAAGAAGTATCTGCTGAATAGGATAGACGCCAAATCAAAATTCAAGAAGAATTTAATATCATTAGCACCAAAATTAAGCAACTTCACTCCCAATTAAATAATGAAGTGGAATTGCATGACAAATCTTTTGAAGTGATTGATCAAAATCTGTTAAACCCAGAAAGAACTGTGGAAATGAATGAAGTAGAGAGTTTTCAAGATACACAGTCCTTGGGAATGCAACAAATAGAAACAAGGCACGAGACTCAGGATAGTCAAAAATTAAAAAATGAAGTAGAGAATGATCTGGAGATTGTTGCTAAAAATCTCAGTGGAATAAATGACCACAATCCAGAATCCATTTTCTCACAGCAGGTAATACCTTAGATAAGGGATGATCCTCTCAAAATTAACATAGATATTCCAATGTCAATTACACAAGTGCCTACCCAGCTAATTAACCCTAGGAAAACAATATCAACATTGGCAAAAAGTCATCTATATTCACAAAGTCAGATAGAGAGTTAAAGCTACTCAACAAATCTATCCTTAGATAGTATAAAGTATGAGATAGATTATGAATCTCATAAAGTGAGACAAGAACAGTTAGATGATATTGCCACATCTCAAGGACAACTAAGCTCTCAAATTTTTATGGCTAACTACCTTAATAAATTCACAATAAGTGAGACAATCTTATATTTTAAAGGTATCATGGAAAAATACATGAAAGAAGATGAGATGGAAAATGAATTGGATATATATTTAAAAAGATTCCATCATACTCATATTTTCCATGAAAGCAGAATTAAAATATTCTCTAAACAAGATACTGATGAACTATATAGTAGCTATCGGAATATAGTATTATTAACACACAAGACTGCTGCCATGATAAGTCATCACAATCACCTCACTAGTTTAAAAAAATTTGATAATGAGAAAGTATATAACCATTTTAGATGTTTGTTGTGGCATTTAAATGCACTCTACTATCAACATGATGGCCCAGATAGGCAAGACATGTGGGAAATAGTAGAGAATGCCACATTAGAAATTACTAAACAAAGAGATTGCCAGTTTCATAAACTATGCAATACATATGAAGGTCCTTTTACATTCTTTAGGCATAGAAATGTTAGTGCTTAAAAAACCAATAAAGGAATGGACTTCAAAGATTGCAACTTGGAACTTGTACACCAGACAACCCAAAAGTTATGAATATAAATTTTTATTTTGAGACAATATACTGTTTAAAAAAAACAACTTAATACTAGAAAATTAATGCTAATTTAGTTACCTTTTTATATAATTATTATTTTTAAGAATATATAAAATTGTTTTTATAAATGTTTCAAAAACAGTTAGAGCATAAATAGATGCAACTACAATTTTTTATCACTAAACCACTATTTATGGTAAATAAAAGCAAATGTATGGTATAAGTTAACTTAGTAGCATTAGAGTGCAATGAACCCCAGTATAATATTTTTTTTCTTTAAATAAAATTATACATATGTAAAACGATCAATGAGTGTACTAACTCATACCTATACCAGTATATCCCACAGAAATAAATGTGGAACAGGAAATATTACAAGCATATGAAAGGCTCAAAAAAATGGCTGACCAAAGAAATAAAAAAAAGGTATATCATAATTTTAAAGTAGGGGACAAAGTCTTAATAAAAACTCCACATATAAGTAAACTGCAAAATAACATGTACCATAAGTTTTTCAATCAATATGAGGGAGCATTTACAATAGTAAAACAATCTGGTCATAATGCATATTGGATTGATATTGGAGGAGAGGTACGAGGAATATATAATGCCCATATCTTAAAACCATATCTTGGAATCTTCACGTGAACATACAGTTGTCTTATAGAATGGACAACCCAGCTGGAATAGAAGTGATAATTAAAATATAGTAAGAGATAAAATCAATATCAATGAAAATGTCTATATTTATATCTAGGTGATTTTAAAAAAATGAGTATAACTAGGGATATTATATTTATATTTTATTGTTGATGAGGGTATACCCAGGTAAATGCTTTAAAAGCATTGTGTTATCTTGACATTAACCAAGATAGCAGCGTCAATCCATACAGAGTAATGGATGCTCTGATATTTAGTTAGACCTTCAAAAAAATCCAGTAAGACTCAAAAAAGGAACAGGATGAAGGCTAATAAATAAATTTATGTGTTGTCTAAATAGAGACACATTACTGGTTAATTGTTTGGTCCACATAACCATCAATAAGGAGAAATGAAAAAAAACCCTAAGTTGAAATCACATTTTAAATGATATATGATTTAACCATAAAAAAAAGTGTAAAGTAATTTTGAAAGACTAGCTTATAAAATTAAGCAACATTGGAGTAAATTTTTCAAAACCCTTCATTGAAACCTAACTCAATCCAGCATTAAACAAATACATACTTATATTCTAGTGATAAAATTCTATCCATATGTCAGAATTTTAACCTTGTAAGTGGAAGGGTGTTGTAGTGATGAGCTACAACCTGATACACCATCCAATTATTTAAGACACTCTACCAATTGATGCCACATAGACATATTTGCTTAACCAATAAATTGCCAAACAAATTGTCATATTAACATTTTTTTTCTTTCCAACACATATATTTACATAAACATCTTTTTATTTTTAAAAGAAGTAATAAAAACTATTAAATTACTAGGAAAAGAAAAAAATGCACAGATAGGTATAATACTGGAATAAAAGGTGTTATATATTACTAACTGGGGAGAACTATACCAAAAAACTTGCACATAAACTTAAAAAAAAATAAAAACAATGACTGAATTAAAATATAAACACATAGCAACCATTTGTAGAAATGAAATTTAAAATATTTATAAATTATTATTTTTTATTTATAATCCCATTTATTTATATTATGTCTGTTAAACAATAGAAAATGTCAAGGTTAAAATGCTTAAAAAAACTTCATGTGACCTACAATGCAGTATTAATTGATATACTATCTTCTGCATTCGAAGATAGAACATTATTTTTTTTTCTGCTTAAAAATAAATTTGAATACAAAATGGATGTGAATGTCCGAATTTAAATATATATATTTTTTAATATTAATCAAAATGATTGAAAGCTGAATTTTTTGAAGCAATCATTTGAAATGGAAGAACTAATTTGAAAGTAAAAATTTAATTATTTGCTACTTAGACAATTTTAATTAAATTTACATGTTGCAGTAATATTCAATAGTTAATTGTTTTGATATATAATAATATCATCATTGAAATTTTGAGAAGCAAATGAATAAATAAATATATAGTATTTTTATATCATGATTGCTTGCTGAAAAGTTTATACCATGGGGTAATAATACGTCATCAATAAAGTCATGAAAAGTTAAAGATTTTACCTGCCCATTTAGAGGAAACTTGAAAACCATCTTTGCTTTAAATAAAATGCCTAACCAAATCCATGACAGAATAATTGGAGAACATTATTTTTTTTTTCACTCAGACAAGAAATTTATATTCTTCATGGAGCATAACTTCATCTCCAATCATAGGAATTTATTTGGCAAATAAACATTTTCCAGCAGACTCATCGGACTTTAATTAACAAAAAGGGATAAGAATTGTGATTTTTGTTTTATTATTTTGTCTATTGTAAATTTTATGTATTATTTTTGTTTTCTACAATTGGAAGCTAATGTGTTATAATTTTAAAAAAATTCTGTATGAGAGTAATGAGGGGGGGAATATTAGATTTAAATATATATATTTTTTTATCATCTTTAATTGTATAAATAATAAAAAAATTACTAGTTTTGATCTCCCCATCTGACTGACTTTTGACAACATATAGGAAATTGGAAGGTAAGAAATTTTAATATTATCTTATAGTAAGCAACACACAATGATAGAGTTTTATTTCTTTATTATTAATTAAGCTTATTTTTATATTACTGTTAAATCGATGATTTATAATCATTGATTTATCTAGACAACAAAGATTTTTTTTTGTTGTTATGTTTGTATACATATTTTAAATTAGTCATCTAAAATCGCAATCACATATACATATTATAATTTTACATATTCATTGTTGTAAATAATTAGTCAAGTACATGAACTTCTACCATTGGGTTTAGGGCAAGGATTTTATTTTTATTAATATCATTATAGATATCAAAATGGTAGAAATTCATCCTTGACAAAATAAATTACAAGTGTATCAGATTTAATTGTTATTCATATTTTTTTTTGTTAATCAATAAATGTTTATATAATTTGTTATTTTAATTTGATCTCTAACTCATCATTATTTCCATATCCACCATCAGCTCACATACCCATCATAAACATTATTATCTTATTTAGTTTTACACTTATCAATATTATTAATATGATAGAGGAAATACATATACATATTTACGTCATTTATTATAACTTTTAGTACATATATACTTATACTGCACATACATATTTTTTATATATCTTATGTTTAATTGATTTTTGGTAATTAATTATCACCTATATTTAGGTGCAATAACTACTATTAGTGTGATCGCCTTCTCTGTTAAGAGAGCTCAAGCAATTACTCCCTGAGTTTGAATACTGTGGTATAACGTGGCTAGAAAGGGGTGAGAATTGGATGAACAGACCCAAATTGTATCTAGGTTAATAAAAATAGGTAGAGCTAGTCTATTGGAAGTAGGTACATTTATAGGTTATGTATTTCATTGTGTAATCACTTGCACCCTATTCAAAGACCCAAAGTCCGACCATAGTAAGATGCACTCCCCCTATCTCTTCAGAAAATCACCAGCCTATTAGATGAATTGTAATTATCTTGGTAAACATTTTATATACTAATGATAGGTACTAAGTTAATAATTCTTAATATATCCTTTATAAATATTTTTATTGCATTCTTCCAATCTTTATCATTTAGACATTTGCTATACAGCATTGCAAAAAAGTGTCTATTTTCTTCATCTGCTTCTTTTAAGATCTCAATTAAAATTCATCATTTTCTGTGATTTCGCACTTTTAGTATATATTGTATGTTTGTTTTTTTTTTCTTTAAATACTAGATAATTTAGAAAAAGTAATAATTGCAAGGGGTACTTTGTTTTTTTTTTGTTCTTTATTACCATATCATTGATTATAGAACTCTTCCACATATTTATTGATGACATCTCTCTTTTTATTAATAATTCCATCTTTTTATTGCAAAAATTATGATACTTCCACTACAAAGATATTGATTTGAAATTCTGATTCTTTTCTAAAACGTTCTTATTAATTTATAAATATTTTCTTTTATCATATTCATTTATTTCTGTACTATTTTATAAAATTCTAGCTACTCCATTGTTCTTGCTGGAGCATTTTTATATATTTTCATATTCTTTTCTTTTTTTATACATTGTATGATCTCAATAAAAAATGTGCTGGTAAAATAATGCTTTTTTGTATTAGCTATTTTGTTGCAGTTCTTAATAGTCTATCAGTTTATCTTCTTATTGATTTCATTCAAATCTGAACAATATTCAAAAATTGCTAACATCATAAAACAATTTGCAATATCTAATATAAAATCATTGGAGTTTTTCTGAAGATTAGGAAAATTATTTGTTAACACTATTTTTTCTTAATAATTTTTGTCTGTCTACTTTTGCATTATTACATATCTTAAAGTTCACTAATTCATTGTCATTCCCTGCATTGAATCCATTAAAGTCATTACAATCTTGAAATATATATTTTTATTAAACAAAATATAATCCAGTTCTGCTGTACCTTTGTTTGGATGTTTCTTTGCCCATTTCCATTTAGCATTTTGTAATAATAATAAAAAGAGTCATAATAAACAGTTTTTTTTTTTGCCAACTCCATTAATTTGTATCCTCTCTCATTTCTGTCAACATATTCAAATTTCATCTTTCAATCATTTACTAATCCTAGCATTAAAGTCTTACATCACAATTTTAAATATTATTGGACTAATCAAAATCATTTAGTACATTCATACAAACATCTCTCACTTTTTATTATATTGAGAACTTGTCATGATATATATTAGTTGTAGAATATGAAATAAATTTTATTTTAGAAGTATGTCTTGGAAAAAAATATTAAATAAATAATTAAACAATTATATTGCTTGAGAGTTTATAGGAAATTCAAAAATTGAAAATAAGATAGTGAAATCTAAGAATTTTACACTTGTGACTCTGAACTTCTACCATGGCAATAAACCATTCAGAACATTTCGATGGTGATAAATACTTAATAATAACAGCATACAAATGAAAAATATTCCCTAGATCTGAAAAAAATGTGAAGACAATTAATATTAATATGTGTGTGTGACACACTGATTTTATAATTTCATATATTTTATAGCAATTTTTCAGAAAGTATATTGAAGTTTAAAAGGAGATCAAGAGAATGAAATTTAATGGATAGTATTTAAGTCATCAAGATTATCAGTTAAAAATAAAAGCCAGTAAAACCAAAGATAAGACTAAATAAACTGTGATAATATTATAATGAGTTTTTTTAAAAGGCAAAAAATTAAGATTGATAAACATGAAAGAGAAGAAAATTAACAATTACAATATTATCAAAATATCAATACAAAAGATAAGATAATAAATGAAATTAATCATAGTAATTAAATTTGAATGAAATTCTTTTGATAAAAAATAATTTATATATTAAAAGAAAATATTTCTATCTTATTAAGGTTATTTAAAATCAGCACATTACATAATGATTTGGTTTTTTTTTTATTGTCATATTTTAGATGAATTTATTTTAATGAATAAATTAATAAAATGAAAATATTTTAAATTTTAAAAAAAAACAATAAACAAAAATCAACATAAACAAAGGGAATAAATCACCCTAGTCCAGGCCATGAATTAAAAGCATTCTGAAAGTTGAACAAAAAATTAAAAATAGAATGAATCCACTTATTTGTGAAACACTGACATTTATTAGCTTATCTTTGTCAACATTGTTGATAATTTGGGATAAAATTAATTTACCAAACAGAAAGAATATGACACTTAAGAGTTTATCATTCTTATAGCTTCTCCTTTACTTTTTTGCATTTCTCTTCATATATTTATATATATTAAAATTTTCTTATCATCTCCTCATATATACTTTAATGCAATCTTTTTGTATTTTGTAAACAAAAATAAAGGAATTATATTTAAAAAATTGCATTAAAGTGTATATGGATGATAAGAACCCTTTAGAGTTATTAAACTCATAATCAATTATGCAAAGTTGGAGACAGAATCTCTCTTTTGACACATTGATTGTAATAAATAAGTAAGATTTAACATGTATGTATACATTTAATTAAAGATAACTCAATGTGTATGAAAACAAAGAGAGTAAATTAATTTCATTCTGAATTACTAACAATGTTGACAAAAGTATGATTATCAACATCAGAGTTTTAAGAATAAGTGGATTTATTTTATTCTTGATATATTGTTCAACATTTAGAGAGTTGTTAATTTATAGTGTGAGGGTATGTGAGAGATTTATTCCATTTGTTTGCATATACATTGAGTTGTGTTTAATTTAATGTTTACACATTAAATCTTATTTAATTATTAACTGAAATACAGGCTTAATATATATATATATATATATATATGCCTGTATCAATATATGTAATATATAAGGTATATGAGCACAGACTTTCACACCACCCACCATTCACCACTCTATCTCAAATCACTGATATACTTGATCATCTATATTATTTATCTTTTTGACATATAGATGTTCAAGTGTATCAGTGATATGAGATAGAGTGGTGAGTGGTAGGTGGTGTGAAAGTCTGTGCTCATATATCTTATTTAATTATTAGAATCAAGGTATTAAAACAGAGATTCTCTCTCCAGCAATGCGTAATTGATTATGAGTTTAATAATTCTTAAGTACTATATTCCAACTAGTTGATAAATTAATTTCACTCTGAATTACCACTAATGTTGGAAAAGTTATGCTTATAAACATCAGACCTCCAAGAGTAGGTAAATTTGTTTTATTCTTGATCCTTTGCTCAAAATTTAAAATGCTTTTAATAAAAACTCTAATTCAGGGTAATTTACTCTCTTCGTTTACATATGTATTAAGTTATGTTTAATTTAAAGTTTACATATTAAATCTTATTTAAAAATAAACATAAATAAATAGGCAAAAAAGTAACAATACATTATTTAAATTTATACATTTTATATAAAAGTTGATAAAGCAGGATTTCAAATAAAAAAATCTTTCTTTAAAATATTAAAATTAACCTTCTAATTTAAAACAACAATACAATAAAAAAAAAAAATCATAAAAATGATATTGGTAAATGGCATTTCTATTTTGCTTCTTCTCTGATAGCTATAAGGTTTTATTTGATTAATTTTCTATCAAAAAGGTTCTATATTTTAATAAAATATAATATCATGCTATTATTTAGGAAAAAAAATTAATTGATTTGCCTGACACTACATAATAAAAATATAGTATTTTATTTTTATGATATAAACAAAAATTAATGCAGCGCGTATATGGTAATGTATATTTGTCTCTGTATAACATATATAATTTTTTTTCTTATTGTTTTTGATTGGTTTCAACTCTCTATAATTATTTTTTTTCTCTCCATTATTTCCTACAAATAGGTATTTTAATTAAAATTAATAAATCACAAAAAAATTATATATATTTAAATAAAAATATCTATTACTAACATTTTCAATTGGATTTTAATTGCTAAAATATAAGTGCTAATGATTGGCTCTTTGATCAATTACAAGATTAAACTTTTTTATGTATTTTAAAAAATTATAGCTTTTGTGATCATTCTTTAATCAGACAATGTATTCTTAAAGTGCCAATTGATCTAAAGAATTTTTAATATAGACAGATGCTTCTAAAATATTTATTCCAGTAAACTATATTTATGACTGCAGAAGATAATTTGGTATCAAGTGTAAAAATATCCTTTGCTTACTTTTTGACATTTTAAAGGAAATGAGCTGGAAAAATTCTAATGGACACTCTTTATATTGTTGTCATTCATCCTGATATTATGTTTTTATTCATATATAAATGAACATGTGTGAGCTGCTTTTCAACACATATCAGCCAGACATATGAGTTCATTGTGATTTTTATTCTGACATTTTCTTCTCAGTTGCCTCATAGCTATTACTTAAATATTAGTTGAATTTTATTGAAAGCGAAATGGATTGTGTGTCTGAATATTTTTATTTTATTTTATAAATATTTGAAATCATAATATCAAAATAAATTATGGCTCTTATTTCCAAAATTCTATCAAATTTCCAGCCATCACTGTAATTGTTACTTGAAAACAGAGAATGGTTAGAATCCCATTATAGCAGGTTCAAGTATATACAACTGCAGATCATTTTCAAAACAAGGATGATTATATGTATTGGAAGAAAAACTGTTTTATACAAATTGGGACATTGTGGCACTTTGTGAACTTAATCAACAAAAGATTAAATTGAATTTAAAGGCATTTCAAAATAATAGATCAAGTTGTGCAGGGTTATAGAAATGACTAATAAATATTAATTGCTGTAATGCTTTAAATTTGTAGATTATAAAAAGCATTTGATTTTATAAGCATTTCTAGTGTTTTAAATATTATATCAAGATATCAACTCAGAATACGATTATATTCTAGCTATTTTACAAGAAGTACATTGTGAACTAAAGAAATCGAAGGGAATAATAGTAAATAAATATTATGAGTGATATAAATTTTGCAGATGATATACTTGGTTTTTTTTTTTTTTTGCAAATAATGATTCAGAATTTAAAAAAATATATCAAGTGTTATCAAATGAAAATAAAAAATTAGAACTGAAGATAAATGCAAAAAATGCTACAATATTGCTAAATTTCAAAAAATCACCATCACAGTTTTCTTTTCAAAATGATTCATAAAATTCAATATATATATAATTCAATATTATATATAGAGTTTGCAAAACAAACTCATGTGACTTGATTTTTTTGTAATATATTTTAATATATCAATGTCTTCTTTTTAAATCTTGTTTTTATATGATTATTATAAAAATATATAAATATACACCAACTTTTTGAATTTTTAATATTATAGTCTTTATTTTTATAATAATTATATAAAAACAAGATTTAAAAAGAAGACAGTATATTGAATTATATATATATAAATAATAACGTTCAATGAATTTTTCAAGAAGAAAGTAAAAACTGATAATCATAAATTAGAAAAAGTTGCCCAATGCACGTGTCTTAATACATTTTTAATACATTCTTAATACAAATGTTGCATGTAGTAGTTGAAAATAATCATAAAATTAAAATTAAATTGTAACCAGTTGGGTTATATAAAACACACTAATATAGTGTGTGTGTGCATATATATATATATATATATATATATAGTTGAAAGGAAAACTAGAAATAAACACAGACAAAAATTATAGTAGATATTTTCTACATTCATTGAAATAAAAAAAATAAATAAATAAATAATAACTCTGATTTAAAATATCATTTTATAAATTAAACTTTTAAAAAGTCTGAATAAATATATATATTGTATTATTATTATTCTGATTGTGAAATGTAAAAGCACAATACTTGTTTTTGAAATTTTTTTAATTAATTAAAACATATGTTTTCAAAAGGATTACAGAGCTAAAAATAAAAACTCTGTTTTCAATCAAGATGTTATTATCACCTTAGATGATTCTATAAAAAATCTGATAACAAAATTAGCTCCAGTCTGGATAATGATTAGCAGTTTGGGTAGTGATTTTTGAAGAGAACAATCTGAATTGTAGTTTTTTGTAAGAGCTGAACAGAACTGAACAGCTTGGCTACTAAAATGGATAGCTGCAGTTTGTTTTTAGCTGTTGTAGAGATTTGGAAAAATAGTTACCATAAACTGATGTAGCTGAAGGCAGGATAGTAGATTCAAGTGCTGCTAATGTTTCCTTGCAGAAGTTTGAATTTACGTGGAGAAAAATGACCCACTTCTTTGTGCTGAAATTCATAGCCTTAGAGAGGATGATTGCTTGCCTGAAATCTATCAAACCAAGACAGCTGCTTGCCTGGAATAATCCTAGATAGAAAGAGACCAACTAAAAATCAAGATTTTACATGGTTTGCATAATTTTACCTGATGATGACAACAAACATTGATTATATTTTTCTAATGGACCAAAAGAACCAGCTTGCTAAATAAATAATTATATATATGCTGACTATCTAAAGGCAGAGAAGCCCAGATAAACATATATACAGTGGTGGTGAGTAGAGTTATATATAATAACAAAATTTTAAATACTTTCTTTAGTAAAATTACATTTTAAAAGTGATGCATGAATTTGTACTTTTATGTTTATGGTGGGTGTATAGTTGAGCAGGGTTGTCTGGATGCAGTGTGTTCATGATGCTCCAAAGTATAGGCTCAGCACTGTCTAGGCCTAGATGTTGAGCTCCCAGAGTAGTACAGTGGTGAATATATATAGGCCTCATGAATAGGCTTTGGTCTCATGAATAGACCTCATTTATACCCCTAAGTCTCACAGAGATGAGCAGGGTTGGCTCAATGCCTTTTTTTCTAGATACTACTCTTTGAGGATGATCTGTCTAGGTACTTAGAAGGGGCAGTGCTTAAAATGAAGTATTTTCTCATGACATCATGGAGCATTGAATGCTTGATAGGCCATGCTTGGCTATCTACTTATCATGGCATGAAGAGATGCAGTTCATGTATTCACTTTTCCTCTCTCACCTTGTCTACTTCATCAGCATTAATTAATCAAGCAGAAAGACATTTGAAAATTTATATTTTCTTAATTCTATAAAACGATTGTATCTTTCATTTATTAAAAAAAAAAAAGAAAGAGACATTTTAAATCAATCAACAATCATCTGTTAAAAATTTGATAGGGAAAAAGACTATTCAGCAAAGAGAATTAAATTGCGAGAATAATCTTTAATAATTTTATTGTGATAAATACAAATGTTATATAGATAAATTAATGTTTTGCACATCTGTGCAAAGTGTATATATATATATATATATATATATATACTATATACATACACATATATATATATATATATATATATGTGTGTGTGTGTGTGTGTGTGTGTTTCAGTAAACCTAGTATGTAAAATGTATTTCATTTAACTGAAACTTCAATCATTTATTGTATTTTATATAATTTAAGATTTTGATAATTATTTTGTAGCAAGTCAAATAGGTTATTTCATGCACACACATGTATATGTGCATATATTGTCAATTATAACACATATGTAAATTTTAATCAGTTTTTGTTGTTATTAAATATCAATTGAAATAGATTAATTGTATTATAGAAAGTGCACGACTGTGTGCATGTATATGTAAATCCATGTAACAATTAAAATTTTGAATAGTAATTATGTAAATCACCAATGTGGTATTTTTTTTTATTGTACAAGACTTAATTTTAATATATAGCCATATAGACCTTAATTTAAATTCATTTTTTATTGTTATTAATAAACTTATTTAATTGTTAAAATTGTTTTCATCATCTCTTGGTCACATACAGTAATACAGCTTGTGTTCTCTTAGCTAGATTTGTGCATGGGATGAATATATAAATGGCGATGTGTATATTAGTGCTTTTGGGGCATCCAGAAATGATCAATCATCATCATCCTGGTTGGCACAAAAGAGAATACTCTTTCAAGCCCATGCACTATATTTTATTTTAGTTTAGTTTTATTAGGAGTTATGTTTATAGTTGGCCAGTATAAGTGGCCAGAGCATTGATGATGATCAGCATGTTTTAAGTGTCCCAGCATTATTGTTTCAATTTCTGATTATTGTGTATTGTAATGAATGGGCACTAAGTTGATGTGTCCAAGTTATGCTTAAATAATTGCCCAAGGTGGCAAAGGCTCAATGATTGGCCTGGTCTAAAGAAGACCCATTTCCGATCCAGTCACAATGTTGACTGTTGATTTATATTTTTATGGTTCAAATCCAGCCACAAGATGGTCTGTTGATTTTATTCTGATTTAGGGTACTAATTTGTTTATTCCCATTAATGATGATGAATGGTATATTGAATTATACTTACTTTGACTTATTGATAATGCTGTTTGATATATGATTGATGTATAGTTTTTTTAGTTGCTCTTCTGAGTTAGCTGGAAGGTCTTTCAATGATCTCTCAGAGATTTTGTATTTACTTGGGGTTGATGATGATTTTGCCATCACTCCAGGTTCACTCATTTCTTTTACCCCCCCCCCCATCCCATTTCAAAATGAAATGCTTTTAGTAGAAACAATTTAGTATTAAAAAGATATATGCCTATATATCTTTAAAAAAAATTTAATATACTAATTTACAAAAAAGCAATAATGTTACTTTAAACCATTCAATAAAGTTTGAAGAGATCTATATTATAAATAACAAAAATATATACACTGTGGAAGAATAAAATAAAACCATAATTATGGTAAAGTGGAAGTTATAATTAATTCATTAAAAAGAAATGTTTTTATGAACATCAATAGAAAAAAATTGTGAAATATTTATAATAATAAGAGCAATTTTAAGTTTTCAAATAGAATTTCATTGCTTTATGAAGTATTAATAATCATTCATTTTGCTTTTAAAAAATATTTTAAATAAGTAATTTGTTTACTATTTTTTTAAATTGCTAATATAGAAATAAACCAATAAAAAGAAGGTTGCTGTTATTTTGTATTTTGCAAAGTTAAAATATGTTTTAGAATGTTTTTATTTGTAAATTTATATTTTTAATAAATAATGTGAAGTTTATCAAAATATGCCATAGAATAAAGGTTTAATTGTAAAAATAAAATGTTGCAAATATAACTCAAACTGCCATTAACATGAAGAAGAGTGGGATGAATTAATTAGTCAATGAGTTAAATTTGGAAAGACTTTCTGAAGTGAGCCAATATTAGTTTAAATAAAAGCAATGATGAATTGCTTTTATATTTTCATTCATTTGGCTAATACTGAAATATTATTTAAATGTTGTGTTGGAAATTCATATATTTTCAGTACTTTTTTCTTCCTTGTGTATTCTAGTAAAAGTCTTCTTGGTTTCCTTTTTTAAAATATTATATATGACTATACAAATTGCTTAGATATTTATTTTAAATATAAGCCATCAAAATATTCTTTTTATTTAAATAGCCTAACAGTTAGTTAAATGAATTTTACCTATATTCTTATTGTCATTAAGAAAAATAGAGTTTTTTAATGCAGTTGTGCACTTATTATTGTGCATTATTTTCCTTTTAACACAAAAATTTTCTAGGCACTTCCTTTATAGAATGATATTAATAAGACTTTTATGTATAAAAAAGAATTTAAAAAACTGCTTAAACTCTTTTGAATTACTACTGCATCTTAATTATTACTAGTACTATTAGAGCAGTATTGTGACAGTAGTGTTTTAAAAAAAGAAATTGAAATACAATATTACTTCAGTTTTTATATTTACTTATTTTTTTGGGTTTTTTAAATTCATTTAATTTTCTTTTTGTTTTAAAAAAATCCTATTATTTCTAGAACAGCTCTGATATATTGGCAAATAGCAACTCTTTATTTTGCATCTAATTAGCTATATACTAATTCTAAGGCAATAAGTAATTTGCTTATACTGAATATTTCTTATATATCTAATTAGAGAGATTTGAACTCAGAATGTTTCAGTCTATTCATCCTCCATTTCATCTCAAGCAACAGATACACATGACCACACACATGCAATAGATACATGATTTCTAATATACATATTTTGTGCAGAACCAGCATTAAATCATGCTTTTTTCAATGAAATGGATGGTTGAATAATCGGAAAGATGAAAAAATTGAAGCCCATCCATTAAAGTTTGAGGAATTGCCATTTTAATATAAACTGAGCACTGATTGTATAAGTGTGTGGGAGATTATGATCTGGTACATCTGATAAGTGCTGGTTCTGCTGAAATATGCATATTGGAGATCATGTATCTTTTTTGCATGTGTGTGATCATGTGTATCAGTTGCTCAAGATGGAGTGAAGGATGAATAGACTAAAAAATTCTGAGTTCAAAATCCCTCTAATTATTTATATAATAAAAGTCTGTGTTCAAATTTCCTATACTATAGTAATTGTAACTTAATTTTTTGTATTTGTGTTATATACTAATGAAAGAAAAACATTTGGACACAATAATAATAATGAAACATGTTTTTGTTCAAAAAAAAGACAACTAATTTTATATAATTTATTAAAATCTTGTAAATTAAAAAAATAATAATAACATTTCATTTTCTATAATTATAAAATAATTGATAACGCATAAATAATTAATCCAATGTTGTGCATGCATGCATATATAATTTTCTATGTCCTATATATACAAATATTTGAAGAGCAATATTTCTGTTAATAACTAAATATAAAGAAATGTGGGATATAGATTTAAAAAAAAATTATTAATTTTGAATTAAAATTCTTATGAATGTTAGATACGATATGTTGAACTATTTCCATCATCTGTCATTAAATGTTGAATATAGAAAGATTTAAACTTTATTTAAACTTTTCAAATACAAACAACACACAAATAGACACAACAGATTAGTAATTACACAATATTTTAAGTTGTATTATTCTTCACTCTTCTTCAGCTGTTTCTAGCATGACCAGTGACAATATTAGTATATGGGTTGAACTTATGCTTTTAGTTTCTTGAATATTGAATTTTAAGGCAATGGATTGTGTTGGTTAGTCTGTTGCCTTAAAATTCGATATTCAAGAATCTAAATGTGTAACTTTGTCTCTTATGCTAAATTTGTCACTGGTAAGGCTAGTAACAACTGAATAAGAATGGAAAATAATACTATTTGAAACATTGTGTAATTACCAACCTGTGTTGTCTAGTTGTGTGTTATTACTAAGTTGTTTGTATTTGAAAAGTTTAAATAAAGTTTAAAAATTTTTATACATTCAAACTTTAATGATAGATGATTGAAATGGTCCAACATATTATTACATCTAATATACCATCATCTCAAACTTTCAGGAAAATCATTAATGTTATTTTGTCTGCAGCTAAAAATATAATCATCACAATTGTAAAATATAATCATCCATAATTGTAAGTCAAGTTGAATAAGGAAAAATGACAATGATTTTATGGATTTTAAAAACAATAATTAACTTTAATTATATAATGAAAGGTTACTAAACTTAAATTTAAAATGTTATTTATTTGTTCAATTATTAATCAATAATTTGTTTCTTTGTTTCTGAAATATAAATGATAATGGAAATTTTTATTGTAAACATAAAAAAATAGAGTATCAGCAAAAAAAAAACAATAACATAAAAGATAAAATCATTTATATTATTGCAACTACAATCCTTTAAATATTATATTTCTTTATCTAAGTTTATTTAATTTAATAGTGTTTATGTAAAATAAGTAAATTTGTGAACTAACGTTTTTAAAAAAATGTAATGGATCTGCAAAAAAAATTCAAAATTGTATTTGTTACATATTATTTAAAAAAAGGAATAAAACATAATGTTCACCAAAAATAAATTTTAAAATATATACATTAGGTAAAACATATTCACCTAATCAATTTTGAATTAAAATTCTTATAAATGTTATTTTTCCTACAACTAATAATACAATTATCATAACTGTAAATTATAGTTGCTTGGAGGGAAAAAAATATTTTTATTTATTATGCAGTTAATAATCAACTTTATATGATGAAAGATTACATACATACATTGAATTACTTAATTTTAAATCAATAATCTTATAAATGTTTTTGACTTTTAAGATAATGGCAACTTTTATTGAAAACATAAAAAAATACAATATCAGCAAATAAAAATGGTTTAATCATTTACAATATTAAAATTACAACAATCAATTATATATTATATTTTTATCTAATTTTTATTTTATTTCAACTACATTTATGTAAAATAAATAAATTTACAAACTGTTGTTTGTTTTAAAAAAAAGAGAGAGAATAATATTGCAAAAAAAAAACAACAACAGACAAACGTCATTACAAAAATTGAAACATAGATGATAGAACATAAAGTGCACCAAAAATAAATTCTAAAATGTACATTATGTTAATTTTTTGTTCTACATATTTTATTTTAATTTAAAGACTTGTGATCCAGGGAATATTATTATTGAGCTATTTAAGAAGCAAAATAATTCACTGTCAATCAACAAATTCTAATTTAAAAATATTACAATTATTAAAATGTTTTATACATTATATTTAATCATAGATTAACACTTTTTTTATTAATAATATGGTTAATAAAATGTTTACTCATTTAATTTCAAGCTTTATATTTTTAATTGTTTTTTTAAAATATATTTTGAATTTAAGGTAACAAATTATTTTTATAGACACAGAAAGCCATTATTGTTGCTTATTTTATATATGAGATGTTTGATTTATAAGCATTTTGGAAGCTCAATTGAACTCATTGTTCATGGTAAAGATGTAACTAGTTTTAATTAAATGTTATATAATTATAGATTTAATATGTATGATTGAATGTCATTATCTTCTCCTTGATATATTATTCTTTTTTTCTATAAATAAGATCTCATTATATATGTTTAATTTCAACTAAAGAATGACGGTTCGTAAATTGTAAAGATTTCGCAAGATGTCATTCGTTCAAACATAACAAATGTAATATAAAGTGATCATGTAACATCTCACGCTCTTATTTCCACACACTTTACATATACATTTGGGTCGGAAAGAATGGGTGGATTCATTCCATTCTTTCTAAAATACTATATCTCATGTCTGGAAAAATTGAGTATTTATTTATATAATCTCTTTAAAGTGCATGTGCATTGGCTTAATCGCTATTATTACTATTACATAAAAAACACAGCGCTATATAAGATAATATCTCATTATATAAATAAGATAATAAAAGCAAAAGTATATATCTCTATTAAAATACAAAAACATGTATTAATTATAGCTAGCTTATGTTTAATATCCAAGGCTGCCATTTGCAGTACTATTTATATATATATTCTGTTTATATATGCACATGCTTTAATATTATTACTTTATCTTTCTTATTGCATTGACAAATCCATTTAATAGTAATACCATCTATATTGTTTATTACTTTATACAATGCTTTTTTTACAATCCACTAATGACAGTTTCAATTGTCCTAGCAATCTTCTTCAGAATTTCTACTTATTTGGGAATATAAGTAGAAGTTCTGAAGAATATTTCTGGAGCAATCAAAACTGTCAATAATGGATTGTACAAAAGCATTGTATAAAGTAGTAAAGAATATACATGATATTAATATTATATGTTTTAATATTAGTATATTAAATTTTATAAAATTAATTTCAATTTTTATTTACTTTAATTACTAAACCATCTCAGAATGAATACCTATATGATTGTATTTCATTATTCAGAGATGTATTGAAAATAATTTGACAGCAGCCATTGCTGAATATTATACTTCACTTTGGATGATTTAAATATTACATTGAGAAATATTACTGGGATGTTTTTACAATAGTTTCATGTTCTTTTGCATATTGTCCACTGGATATCAGATGATACATTTTTTCATAAATAATTTGTAAAATGCTATTAAACAGATTATTTTCTTCTAAATCAACCAACAATTTTAGTGCCTAAATTATGCTTTATGTCAATATTTTATTTTTGAATTTTTAACCGAGAAACTTCTTCGGTTTTTTATGAAATGTCAAACTGCTTTTTAGATTTAACAATTAGGATCACTCTGAGTACTTATCTACTTTAGAAGTTGTATTTGAAATTTTCTCAAAAACATTAACCAGAAGCTACATAATTAGTTTGTTCCTGTAATGGCAGAAGTGAAGACCTGGTAAATGCAATAGCAATCTATGTTCATTGGAATATCTCCATATTCTTTTATAGTACTTAGCTGTGTCTAAAGAGATTATATACTAAATAATGTCCTTAACTTCTCTTAATCATATTACTGTAATAAACTTATTTAACTCATCCATCCTTTTATTGCATATGTGATTTTTTTACATCGCTTAAGATATCAGTTAACATTTCACTTGTTTAGCTTCTATCATCACTTTTAATGGAGTAATATTCCAGTTGCATATACTTTTCTTCAATGATCTCAGAAATATATATTTATTTTATTTACCCATGTATTTCACTTTTATTTCCAACACACATATCTCTATTCTTTGCTGTATGTTTCAAAATCTCTGTATTGGTTCTTGTAATATGTATCCAAATGTCAGAGCCAAAAATAAATAGTATTATAAATATGTTTATTAAAAATATTTTTTAAACACATAGACATATTTTATTTTAATATTGTATTATTTCTAAGAAAAATAATAACTCTTTATTCAAGTTTAATTATTGTTTATATTTTCACTGTATTATTAGTCAGATTGAGGTATTAACGATTGTGAACTTTTTCCTTTATTATTATAAATCATTATTTTAAATTTTTTAACATTTATATGTAGGCATATTTTTCTGCTTTTATGTGATAGCTTTTGTAATATTTTTTGACAATATACAGTATTACATCTGAAAAATTTATAGGATTTAAGTAATCTTAATTTATTTATTTTTTAAAATATATTTTTACTTTAATCCAGAAAATATTTTCTATTAAAATGGAATCACTCTATTATTCATCATTATTATTATTATTATTATTATTATTATTATTATTATTATTATTATTATTATTATTATTATTATTATTATTATTATTATTATTATTATTATTATTATTATTATTATTATTATTATTATTATTATTATTATTATTATTATTATTATTATTATTATTATTATTATTATTATTATTATTATTATTATTATTATTATTATTATTATTATTATTATTATTATTATTATTATTATTATTATTATTATTATTATTATTATTATTATTATTATTATTATTAATTTTTTGGCATTAGCATGTAATATAATCATTTCTATCACATTTTTTATAAATATAATTGAAATTTGTTAATATATAGGGTTTTATGTTCGATTGTTTAAAGTGTTAATCATAGGCCAGCTAAAATATTTATAGAATCAACTGCTTTATCTTAATCTACAATTCCAATGTATAATGGCAATAGCAAATTAAATGTTTAATCTTTTCTAATTTTTTTAAATACTTGAATGGGATATATTATATTACAGCTACTTTTAAATTCAGTTTTTTTTTGGATGGTATTAGTTAAAAGATATTCTGTGAGGACTTATAATAAACTTTGTAAATATCTTACATAAAAGTGATAGATGTCTGATATATCTGGAATTTTACCTTTCTCAAATAATATTATCTAAATATATTCCATTTTACTCTGTTTTGCATTCTTATTAGATATCTACATTTTATGCATTCAACATGAAAGTGTATTGAGTTAAGATTAGTCCTGCATTCTTTCAATTATTTAATATACCTTGGTGCATTTTCTATTTAGCTTTCACAATAATTTGTCTACTTATGTACCTTCTTCCTTTGCAATATCTACAGTAATTCTATCATTATCTAGAACTTTGAAATTATTAATAGATTTAATAGCATGTTTCCCTCCTTCATTAAAATATATATTTTAAAAGTTACTATATTTCAGAAGCTATTATTATTTTCTTTTTTAGTACTATTTGGATCTTAAGTGTTCAGAGACACCTTTTTTTTTTTTTTTTGCAGAACTGACTTTTTCCAAATATCAAAGGTATTCTATACTTTAGACTTATGGTTTTTTTTCCCAATATAGCGTTTTTATAAAACATTTTCTATGTGTTATGGCATCATTCAGTTGCTTTCAATAAAAAGTCATTTTAAATTCTTGAAGTTAATTATCTTCTTTAAATTTTATTGTTAATTTTTAATTATATTTTTTTGTGCAATTATTATAAATTCTAGATATTAAGTTCCTCTAAATGGATCGTTTAAAACTATTTTTATGGCCTTTTTGAGCACAATTTATTGGTGAATTGCATTTCTTTGTGTGTGTGGCTGTAGAGCTGTTTTTAATAGAGTATCTACTGCCTTGTTACTGACATCATATTTTAGAATTTTTTAAAGTTTATATTAAAATAATATTTTTGAAAGTTAGAAATACCAATTGTTTATAGTTTTAATACTATCTTTCTTAATACATTTTATCTTTTTAGAAATGCAGTGACAGATGTTTACACCACACTAATCAATATTATATTTTTTAACTGATTCTTTTAAGTATTTTATAATTTGGAAACCAATATTTCTTGCTAATCAAAATATAATGCAACTCTATAACATAATCATTTGTCTTCTTCTATAACCAATTCTTCTTGAAATATTTTCGCTCCAAAAATTCACAAATCTAAGTTCCCTCTTATTTCTGTTTCGGTAATTATTTAAACATTTTTCCAAACTAAGAACTAAAATTTCCCATAATAATCTTAAATTTTCTTTATATTCTTCAAAATCTTTTTTTTTTCTCATGTGTCATAGCATCAGCCGGGAAGCGAACCCGCTAACCCGGGACAACTGCTTGTAAAGCAGCTGTAGCTGACCTCTCTACCACCAATGCTTGACTTCTTCAAAAATCATTATAAACATCTGCATCATTTTTTCATTGTTTATTCATAAGAATAAGAATTTATTGAGACCTAAACGTGAACTATTTTTTTATTATTATCTTTTATTAAGTTGAATAATTAACTTTATTACTATGCCTAAAATAACCATTGACTTAATTAACAGTAGCTAACTATAAAAATTAGACCCTTAAGTAAAAGTCTCAAATCCCTCCCACAAGTTTAAAATGCTAATTTTTTATTCACATTCTTTACATTAACATTTTTAATTATTTATCACACAAAGTAATCTAATAAACTTAAGCATTTTTAAAATCCTTTTTCCTCATTTTTGCAAAATCATTAAATATTTCTCCAATACTTTAAATATTGACTGAATATAAGCTACTCATTTATATATTTTATTTAGTTATTGGTTATTTGTTTTTTTAAACTGCAGAGTACATCATTTCAGAAAGAAAAAAAAATTATACAAACAAAATATTAACATAAATAGCTATATATATATTGTTATTATATATAATATAACCTTTTATAATATAGTGTATTGTTTTTTCCAAAATACTGTCTAAAATAAAAAGAATTTATTTATTTAAAATCCATCATTCTTCTTCAAAATAAACTCAAAAAAAGTATTAATATTTTTTTTTAATGTAATTTTAAAAAATCACATATTTATTATTGTTCATTGATATATTTACACTGGTAAATATTAGTTTGTTTGTTTTTTTTTATATGTCAAATGCGTTGACCGGGGAGCAAACCCGGGCCAGCTGCTTGGAAGGCAGCTATGCTAATCACTAGGCCACTAACATTTGACTATTAGTTAACCGCATTTAATAACAGTTATTTCATTCTATTTGTTTATTCGATTTACGCTTTAAATGTAAAAGTATATGTACAGTTTTCAAATCATATATCTCTTTTTTTCTCTCATTTCTCAAAGTAGACAATAACTATATAATATCAAATAAGGGTTTGTACGTTAATGTATCTTATTTTACAAATACAATCATAATCAAATTTAATTCCATAAATTCATCTAAGTTTTTAATTAAGGAAAGTCTTATAAATTGTATATAATGTCAAGTTATTTGTTCTGCAGTTTTTATCAATGTGTACCAGTAGGATATATATATTATTTAAAACTTACTAATTATTTTAATTTTATCATAATCCTACACATAAACTGAATAAATTTTTGAAGTTGTCTTTTTTAAAAAATCAATATTTTATATTGCATCTGCTTTGTTTTTTTTTTTTTTTTGTAAAGACAAACGAAAATATCAATTATTTTATTTGAAAGAAAAAGCATATTTATAACTTTTTAAAAAAAAAATCATTTAACACATATTTTTAATTAAAAAAAAAAAAAAGGAATCGGATGAGATTCAAGTATCTCTTACATAAAATAAATGACTAATAAAAATCTTATATATATATATATATTTTAATGTATTATATAGACATTGTAATATTTAATGCTAATTATAACATGTCAGTTTTAAAATGATTACTATAACAAAGCAAAAAGAATGTGAACACTTTTCAAAGTGACAGTAAATAAAATGGATTACGAAAGAAAAGGTTAATCATAAAATTGCGACAAGGTTGCGATTTGAGATGTTGTGCATTATTTTTTGTAATATTACGTTTTTTTCCGGAATACATTAATCTTGGCCTGAACACCTTCAAGAATTAATGAAATTGGGATACTAGGGCAATGTAATTGGGAAGTGACCTACATATGTTAATGACCTCCACTACATCTTTCTCTCTTAATGCTAGTATAAAAAGCAACATAAAAATTATTTTAAATATTTATATTTGCATCCTCCTTAAGTCTTGTCTGGGTAAGCGAACTTAATTTCTAGAAATAACAAATAAAAATAAAATTTTAAATGTAATTCCCGAAAACTATAAAAAAAATATTAACGTTAATAAAATATTTTTTTAATGTTATTACAGTTAATTATTTACCTGTATAGCGATTGATTTTTAGAACATTTACAATGAAGCTCCTTATTTGCCTTCTTGGTGAGTATTTTCTTTATTTCTTTGTAATAAATCTTATAAAGTTTAACCGTTGTTTAAAAAAGTACCTAAATGAAAGATTTTGTTTTTAATAAAAGGGAAATGCGGAACTAACTTTTATCCATTCAAAATAAGTTCCTCAGGGTCATATCAATTTAATATCAATGTGAAATCTTTTAATATATATAATAACAATATATATAAAAAAGATGAAATTTAAAAGTTCATAAGGCTCTTTCGAAGGCATTTATTTATCTAGTAAATTATCCATCTTATTTGTCTATATATCGTATAAATGACAAAGTAGTTTTGTAAAAAAAAGTTAGTTTCGTAGCTAAAAATCGTAATAGTGATACGTTGTTGACATCTCAATCTATCATTTCTATGAACGGGTTCAGTAAAATTGAAAATGTTTTCAACAGACTTGATTTGTTTTTTAAGGTAATCGTCACATAGGCAACTTACTTAGCCGTTTATTCTCTGCCAGCAAATAGATATCTAGCTATATTTAGAGAGTAAAACGAAATTACAAATTGCCAAACTGTCACCACTTCAGCTTTTATCAAGTTTGATAAATATTATCTTCTCTTTCACTAATCCTCTGTAAATTGTGTACTGGGTTATTTAAAAGTTGTCTTAAAATTATTTGTTTAGTAATTTAATTTTTTTTTATTTTTTCAAAAGCTTTATTATCTTTGTTTAAATATTTTAAATTTACATTCTTACATCGTGTGTTATACAAATATTAACTCATGATTTTATTAAGTGTGTATTGTAATGTCTAAATAATTAATTGCTATAAAAAACAAAATTGTCATGTTACATAAATCCATGAGATGAATAACTGCTGATACAAGTCCGTGATTACTATTCGGAATAATTTACCAATTTCATAAATCCAATATAAATATCATTCAATAGTTAATCTCAAGTTCCACCTTTATTCGTGATAAGATTCACTGTTAGTGACAGTCATATGTTTAAATTAGAGTTACTTTATTAAAACTAGTATTCACAATAACTTAGTTTGGTATGTATCTTTGAAGCCCCCTGTTCCTACTTGAAAACTCCTATTAATCAGCAATCTTCAATATAACCTAAGATCTTAATCTTCGAGTTGCTCAAAGGCCTGAATGTCCAGACTGGCAGTATTAGTAAAAAGATTTTCCCATATGTCACCTGTGGCTGGCGCTAGTGATATGCCAACTGTCTGGGCTTTTCTCTGCATTGATGAGGACCGACGCGCGTCCTGTCAGGATGAATGGTATGCTGTAGGGTTCCTTCCATAATTACCTTTCCCCTAATTAAAATACTAAGATAATTCGGCTGCGTTGCATATTTAATTTTTTTATCTGTTATTCCCTTAGAGATGATGAGGCGAAGCCATACTTCGCATCGGTTCTGCCCCCATCTACCCTTATATTATCAATGAAGATAGAAGTCTTATCATTAGTAATTTAAATTTTAGTAACTATTTGTTTCAAAGTTAACGAATTTCAGTTTTAAATAATACATTACGTCATTTTAAAAGAAAGCAATTATATAAAATATCCAAAAGAGGTATTAGAAATAAAAATAAAAAAAACTATTTTTTACTTATTCATTATATTTCTTGAATCAGCAAATTTTATAAATTATGTCAAGAGTATAAATTGATTTAAAATTTTAATTTTAAATCAGATTAAATTTTAAATGTATTTTATGAGCAATATTTAAATTCTATAAAGTGCTTGATTGTATCGAAGTTACATAAATGCATTTATATGTATCTTACACACTCATATATATATATTAAAACCTAACGGCGTGAAATACTATATAGAAATGTTAAGAATGAAGATTTTTTCGACCTGAAAACGGAATCGGATTGCACAAATAATAAACAGAGGTTTCATTTTACCATAGTCTAAAATCATTTTACAATATTTTTTTTTTTACCTTTATTAGATTATTATATTTAGTTTTATAATTTTATAAAAAAAAAAATAATCGAATGGCTTCATTACTTGAGAATTTATAAGAAGACCAATTTCTGGTAATACCAGAACTCTAATCGACCCAAGGACTTTATATAATTCTAGAATCTAGCACTCTACTGCTCCATTAAATACCCAGTGTATAGATCTATAAATAAATAATTCACGCACACATATATATCTTCTTCTTTACAAAACTTGATTTATTACATAAACTATTTTATTCCGTGACATAAAATATATGCGTTATTATTTATATATATATTAGTTGCCTTGAAAATGACTAAAATATAATATAGTCGCAACGTTCGTGGAATATTTTATGTTATGAAATAATAGTTCATGTAATAAATCAAGTTGTATAAAAAGATGTATATGTGTGTGAATTTATTTTTTACTTATTGAAATTAATGGACTATTTTTTAAAATAATAAAAGTTTGTGTTTGTGTATTAGCTTATTTATTTATCTATAAAGAATTTAATTATATAATTAAAGTAAGCAGTCAATATGCTGTGCAGGAAGGATAAATATATATATATTGGTAATTTATGATTTAATAAATATATGACAATTAAAACTTATTCGAAATGCTATCTCAATTTTCTGAATAAATTTTTAGATTAACTGTAGTATTATGGAAAATATGTAGCCTTACTTTTTTGCGCTTGTGTGCATAGAGAATAAGTTAAATTGTTATATCTAATGAATAAAAACAAAATTATTACTAATAACTTGTCTAATAATACTTTTTGTCTGGAGAAACCACTCTCAAGTATAAAGTGCACTAATCGCTTATTTGATTTAATATATATATAGTATATTTTATGAGGAACATTAAAATTCTATCAAGTACCTGATTGCCTCAAAGCTTACATGTATAAGTATATCGCATATATAAATATTATTTTAATTAATAATTCTTATTAATTTCTCTATTTTAGTGGTATTTTAATGTATTCGTATTAGTTCTGTTTATATTATTTTATATCTGTTATTAAAACTATTGAAATTTTTGCTTTATATATATTTTATTTCAAAATTTCTAGTTGATATGTTCATAATAAAAATATTTATAGTATAGAGGAAATAGAATTATATATGGTATATTTACAGAAGGGTTGATAAAAATCTGATTCTGATGTTCTAAGTATTTTGATTTGTTTATAGAATATTTAATATTCCTGAAGATCTGTTTGTAAATGATTATTACGTAAGAATTTTGGAATAAAAACGATATAAAACATAAAATTTCATTATTTTTAGTAACACTTACAAAAAGTGTACTCTTTCCCTTACACCTCCAAAACAAACAAAAAAAAATTGAATAAATTTTTGATTCCTTAATTGGTTTGTTATCTGCGAAAAAGTTATGCAACAATGTTTTGATTACAACTGATTGTTTCTTTAAACAGAGTTTTGCAATATCCATAAAATTAACATAAGAAGGAAGTAACAAATATTATATTAGAAGACTCAATAAAAACTCAATAGTTGTTAGATTATAAAGTATTTTGAATCAGTTATTTCAAGTGTGAGTAATGTAAGACCCATTTAAAACGTTTTATGTTACTAGATGTTTTTTTTTTTTTAATTTATCTTAATATAATTTTCCCCTCATACTTATATTGTATATATACAATACATGCTAAAATTTTTAAACTTAGCACTCATTATTATTTTTTATTATTGTATATAACACTAATGAAAATAATAAATATAAGGTGATTAACAATTATATAGTCTTTTATTTAATCCGCAGGAGTACTTTCAGATAATTACTTAACCTTCTTCAACTGCTGTTAAATTCAAACATAATGAAAGTAAATGCCATATATATATAGCATGCTCTTAAGTTTATATATATATAAACTCTCCAATGTGCAAATCTAATAGAATTAGTATTGACTGGTTGCCAATGTTTTTTGTTCATACTTAATTTAATCATCACAGCATATTTTGATAGCACCATCAAAGATAAATATTAAAATATTATTTACTCATTATTTTATTGCACAGAAGAAAGTATTAAATGAATTATATTTATGCTGGGATTTAATCCATAATTTAGTTTAATATTTATTTATAGCCTTACACATTAAATAATAATAATTTATTGTTAATAAAAGAATTAGTACATAATGTTTAATATTTATTCTAGGTCATGTCATCTAAATGAGTACATGCCAGGAATGCCATACTTGTATGTTAAAATGTAGAAGTTTCCATTGGCATGGGAATATATTTTTTTATGAACTTTATTTTTAAATACCATATTTTACTGATGCCACTATAAATATATTGACTAGTAATATAACTGTTAACTATGCTTCTGTGAAAACATGCTATTGGCCAGTTTATTATCATAGTGCACATAAATGTACTTTTATTATATTATTTTATAATTTATTTTAGTAGAAACTGTTGAAAATTAAAAGTAGCAACTTTCATTATACATAAAAATATTTTCTTAAAAAAATACTTTTATTTAATATGCCCTAAAAACATAATAATAATTTTTTTATTAAATATGAAATTTTAAATGAAAGTGTGGGGTTAGAAGTAGTGAATGAATGAATTAATTTATGAACAACCTATGCTTTTACTTAAAGTTACATATAACAACCAAAATTGTGGTTCAAAAATATTTGTTTTTTATTGCATTACTCATTAAATAAAAGCATTATTTAGTAAATATTAATATTTATATATATTATAAGTAATATATATATAATTATTTTTTACTTTTTAATATTTGACTCTATTCCTGTACTTCCATTTTTTAAAATCATTTAATAAAAAAATTATTTATATTCAATTTTAAAAACTGAAAGATGTTTCCAGTATTTGAAATTAAATTTGTGCTTATTAAAACTCTATTCCAAGATTATTGTGTCTATAAAGGCAGAGAATTAAAAAACAACTTTAAAATAACAAGAGAAATTAAGATTTCATCCTTATATTTTTTTTCTATGTTAATTAAATTTAAATACTTTTTGGCACAATAGAAATTAAATAAAAGCATAATTTTAAAAATATAATCAACTGTTGTGCATCACTCAAATCTTACCATGTCAATTTCACCTTAGTTTAAAATGCAACCTACCAACACTGTTTGAATAAACAACACTGAAATATTGCAATGTTATATTATAACATTTTAATTTTTTTAAAAATCCTTTTCTCAATTTTTGTTCACATAAATTGGAAAGTTATTCATATTCAAATGTAAAAAAAAAGAAAAAATGTACATCTAAAAAATATCCACTCAATAGAAGTAGTTTAAAAATTGATTACAAAATTTCTGGTTTAAAAAAGCCAAATTTTATGTAAACAATCCAAAGGGAAATTAAGAATGCATTCTAAATTTCTTTTTTTCCCTATTTTAATTAACTGCAAACACCCCTAAAATTTCTTTCCTAAACAAATTGAAATACTTGCTTAAAAAATTTCACACAATCTATTGTGCATGACTCAAAACTTATAAAACCTATTTGAATATGCTTGGAATAGTAGCTTGCCAACTCTGTCAGACTGAACAATCCTCAAAAATTGCATTATTATATTGCATTATCATTGAAAGTAAACATGTACAAAATTTTATAGGAATATGTTTAAGGTTGGTTACAAGATTCAACCCAAATAAACAGAAGTCTTAAATTTAATATGAGTATTTAAATAATTTTCAATGCTCTCTACACAAATAAAAAGTATTTTTTGATCAACTAAATATTGTATAATATTAAAATTGATGAATACTTACACTTTTAGTGGGAAAAGGCTTTTACAAATAGATTGGCAGACAGAGTGAAAAGTTTCTTGTTTCTAACTGAGTAAAGTAAAAATATCAATATAATCAATTAAATGGAACTAACTATTAAATTCAACTTATTAAAACAGGCAAAACTCTCTATATGTATTGCCATTCAGTGCAATCCAGAGTAATCAATGGATGCCAGAAGGCTTGTGCATAAAATCACCATCTAATGCCTACTCATTCAATATACCCAGAATAGTTTCTGGCTTGTGGCCTTCATCAATTTATTAAATTCAATTAGCCATTGATTGCTCAGCAATTAATATTATACCATTTTTTTAAATATTGTTTATTGCAATTGTAGAATAAAGAACATAATAGATTAATGTTTTTGAATTGATACCCATATGAGAAAGAAAACTCAATTAGGTTCAGTTCAATGCAATTGTTGTGGTCAGTCTAACATTTACTAATAATATTTATTGTATGTAAATGATTTTTACTGCTGATAAAATATGTTATGTTTAGGATTATAAATACTCTCAAAATAACCCCATCCAAATACATTACTGGTACAAATTGCAAGAACAATTTAACATTTGAATGTTCCACTGTCATCTGACCTGAGAAACTGATCTTTCACTTTTTTATTTATATTTATTAGTTACTAAGTTGGAAATTGATGACATGTAATTATATGACAAAATAAAAAAAGTTTTAATTCATATGAATCATTTTTATTAAATATATTAATGGAATACAAAAAATACCAAATAAATCATCTGCCATTATCCTTGCTTTAAATTTAATTTCTACATTTTATTTTAGATAAAATAATTAACTAATAATTTAAATGATAGAATAATCTATAATCTAATTTTTGTGACATGTGTCTCTAGTGGTAAAAAGTTAACTAGCCTTACTATTGAAGTAATGGTAAGTAAGATCCAATAAAATATTTCTACTATATTAGTAATAATGAGTATCCACACACACATAAATATACCCAAGGGTATTGATGACTGAACTAGGGTAAAGTTGAGATAAGGGATATATTAGTAAAAATTCAAAAAATTATATATATACATTGTAGCTAAACTTTTATTGAAATGAAAGAAGTTGCTAGAAGCTTATTCTTATATCATTAACCATACTGTATTATCAAGCTCTATGAATTGGGTAAAACAAAGTGCAACTATAAATATGATGTAAGCAAGCAATGAGAGCATTGGGAAGAGAGAGAATATCCAAGTAAAGTTTAGATGAGAAATACAAACAACAATTCTATGTGGAATAAAGAGTAATTTTATTACATCCAAATGATGTCTGAGTTCAAATGTATCCAAAATATGCCTTTTCTTATAACATGTTTATTAAATATTTTATGTAATCAATATCATGTGTATTTTAAACATATCCTTTCTAAATATATATGAGGGAAAGTTTACATTTGTTAAAAAGTCTGGTTAAACACCATGTCTAAATCCAATATTCTGTCATGCAAATCTAATATTCCTCTCCACTTAATATCTACAATCAAACAATAATATCTCAGGGTTCAAATAAGTATGAGGTTAATAAACTATTATGCATTAAAGAATGATAATCTTAACTGGAAAAATACAAATTCAAATTTAAAATAAAAATAATAAGATTTATTTATAATAAATAAATACAACTATGAATTGTAAATAATTGTCTTAATCTTTATTATTATTGGACAAAAAATTGTTTACTGGAATTTGTTTTGTTAGTATAACTTTTATATATATATACACGTGTATGTATTTCAAATGTGTTAATATTAAATCTGATTATCATATTTCAATTTTAAGCTTAAAATATGGCTCAGATGGTATATATTTTTTTATTCACTCAAATTTTTTATTAGCTAACACACTAGACAAATTTAGATTGGGTCTATTCTAACTATTGGTATAGAAATAAGTATAATACAACTTTAATTATTTAAACTAAATAACTATGCCCCAATATATCAAAAATAAAACAAGGGTAGCATTTTCTAGCTCTTCCCATTTTCATATACTTCATGACATGGATGTTAATGATAATAGTCAACATTTATATTAAATATCTATATCTGTAACGAGTTCCTTGTTTTGTCTTCAGATTAAGTTTCGTTCTTAGATACATTTAATTAAAAGAGAGAGAACCATATATTTACAAGACTATTGACCTTTTTGCATATTAAGTTCAATAAATACCCAAAAAAAAAAACCCCTTCCAAATGAACTTTAGAGAGTACTTCATATATCAAAATGTAAATTATAAATTATACTATTATGCATTAACATAAATAAATTAATAAATAATCAGATTTTAAACAAATATTACTTTCACACTTACATATATCAACCCATCATATAATAAAATATATGAAATGTTTATATAAATTTATATTAATTACTTATTCTGCATGACATCATTCTTTATGAATTTGTAAACTAAATATATATATATAAACAGAAATTCATATAACACAATATTACTAGCAAGTACTAAAATTTTACTAAAATTCTTCCACAATCATAGTTTCACATATCAACAAACAGATTTTTTCAAAGATATATATATACACAAAACAAAATAACCTTCTCATTGTTTATTTCAAAAACCAACTTCTTTTAACATCAAAGGATATCTTCATGAGATTGATGACCTCAGATTCAAAAAAAATTATTATCTAACTATTTTTAACTTTTTTTTTCCAATTCACTTTTATCATAAAAATATGACCTCTGCATTGTCAAATAATAATTTATGGTCTGTTTTTAGTTCATGAATAAACAAACATGAGTTATAATATCTATTTTAAGTTTAGTTTTATAAACTTTAACTCTTTTATTAAGACTTAATCTGTTCTGTCAAAATAAATTTTTTGACAACTGCAAGGAATAATATAAACTAACCCAGGAATAGATTTGCAATAAGTTGACTATTTTGAATTATTTAGTAATGAATTTCAATTCAGACCTTTCTTTCACACCAATTTCATACTATCCAATAAAAAAACTATTCATATAATATTCCTAATAAATTCATGATTGTATCATAACTCAATATAATCTGAAGCAAATTGGCTTCTCTAAATATAATTAATATTTTCAAAATTATTAAGCCTTCTATTCCTATAAAAAAAATTCAATAAACAAAGTATCTCATGTATAAAAGCTTGATAACTATTTGGTCTTATCATACTTTTTATTTTTTTGTTTTAATGAAATGACTTCAAAATAAAGCATTATCTGCTTTATCAGCATTTAAATATAAAAATTTTAACTAACCAAATTCAAATGCACCCCCTCAATAGTAAATTTAATATTAGAATCAAAAACATTCAGTCTATCAAAAAATTCTTCAGTTTATCTTCCTTTATAACAAACAAATAATCATTAACATACCTAACAAATAATTAAAAAAAAACAAACAGAAAAATTATTAATAACAGTACTTTAAAAAAATCATTCTAAAAATGGTATTGCCTTATATTGATTGACTGGTTTTGGCAAATTATCCATTATTTTTTGATGTTTTTGGGGTGATTCTCTATCAAAAAGTTGATCAGAAGGTTTTTTAACTTATTGATGCTGATGGATAAGTTCATTACCTTTGAAAGGATTATACATGAACAGTATGAAAACATTAAGTGATCAATTTACTACATCTAAACAAATGAAGTATTGATCACTTTCATTGGGATAATATTCTTGAAGACATAATTAAAGTCTTTCAGATAAAATGTTGTTACTAGAATAATTTTTTTTTTTAAAAAGCATCACAAAATGTTAAATAATCAGAATAATTTATGAACATGTGATACTTGTAAATATAATTAGAGTTTATCAAATATGTTTTTATAAATGTGTAAAACTCATTATTCAACTTCTTGGTAGTTGTTTTCTTTTCTCACTTTCTGGCATTAAAATGACCATTATTATTCACTGGTTATTGATAATTGATGCTATCTTGTACATTTTTATTTATTTGTATTTTATTAGAGAAAAAACAGGTTTTAAGAATCATATTCTTACATCTACAATTATCATTTTTAAAAAATCACGAAAATGCTTTGGTGAAACAGGCATACAGAAACAAGTGTCAGATAGATATATGGCTTTAGGTTTTTATGAATTTTCCAAACCTACATTAGGATATACACAGTAAAATATTATTGTTCACTTTCTCCAAACTTCTTATAATGTCATCTCTAAATCAAGGTATGTGATTTAGAGCAACATAAATTAGCTATTAAATTTTGTTTGGACCACATATTTAATTTCTCGTTTGCAAATAGAGTAGAAACAAAAGACTGTGATATTAAAATTTTATCTTGTGATAAATATATTTAAACTATAATCCTAAATATTGATCAAATTCAATAGTATAATTGATCTTAAAAAATTATATTTTTTTTTGATGCTGTTGATAACTCATATATTATTATCTTATGTAAATGTCTAAGCCACAGAAACAGTTGCATACTACTTTATATTTTTTTACTCTACTAATGTGAGCAAAGTTAATTTAAAATAAAAATTAATGCCATCTCATTAATCCATCATGAATTAATATATGAACTTTTAGTGTTGAATAGCTAAACTATATTGCCTGGTAACAAATGCATACATTGATTTAGAAATGGCACTACCAGCAGCTTGGAGAGATACTTAATCACTTTTTTAAATGAGAAACAATGTTTATGTCCAATTTTAATACTTAAAACAGACAAAACTCTCTATATGTATTGCCACTCAGTGCAAGCCAGAGTAATGGTGATTGTGTGATGTTTATTGGCTTAATTTTAATACTTCTGAGCAAAAGAACTTTATTAAATATTTTAGTTTTGCTATACTGTAATAGAAATGGTACTTTTTATCTGAAAATTTGATGCTTAATAATATAATGTGTTTGTCTATATCAGTGATGTTCAACCTTTTTACACTTGCTTACTTCATGAAAATTTGATGCAACTCATATGAGAATGTAAACATATTCATAACAAAATTATAGTAATTTTAATTAATATACAAATTTATATTGCTTAACATTCTAGAATTAAACACATAAAAATTTGAAAGGAAATTTTTAAAACAAATTGTATACTTACAAAAAAAAAAAAAAATCCAAAAACAATTTATTTTCATGTGATTTCTAATTATTTAAAAAAAATGTATAATTATCCAAAACTTAAGAGAATTCCTTAAAAATTTGGCAAAACCTCAAAGAATTTTTACATGATCCATGGGTTGGACACCGCTGGCATATGTAATACATTGTTATTTTTGCATACTTACTAATATTTATATGCACATTTGTAAGTACATAATATATTTTTATACATTTATAATAATTTAATTAGCATTTCATCAAAAATAGTATATATTTTTTAATTCTTTGAATCTCCTCTCTTCCCACTTCATTAGAAAAAAACATACTATTATGAATATTTTGATTCAAATTTTGTTCATCACTTTAGGATTTTATGCTATACTTAGAATGTAAAACTTTTGATGATGCAAATGTCATACAGTTTAAATTACATGCATATTTATTGTTCAACAGTATAAAATTATAGTACAGAATAATTTAGTAAAAAAAATAAAAAACAAATATTAGACAACTATTCTAAAGAAGATTTTGCACACATGCATTTGTATATGTTACAACTGTGGATTGTTATTATTCAGAAAGCAACAACATCAGCCATTATGCTGACAATAAGACATTTTTAACAATGTTTTAAGATGTGGTCTCTTTTTAAAAATGGGGTGAACACATTTTATATTATGATTTTACATAATTTTTATGCTACATTTATTTTTAAGAAAATTCAAATTCAAAACATCACTTCAGAAAGACTTAATTTAATTTTGATTGTGATAAATGATAATAAACTTTGCACATCCAATTTTATGCTTATAATCTGAATGTTAGCAATTCAATTTGAGGTAAATTTAATTTTAAAATCTTCCTAATCCTTTTGGCTTAACAAGCTTTGGTCTTATTGTTCTGCAACATTCTGAGTGATATAATGCATTGGTAGAATAAGGAATTTTGGACCTCAAAGTTCATCAAATAAAATTACCACTCCATCATTTCCATTACTTCAACTTCTTATAAACACTTGAGTAACAAACCATTTGATAATTTATTTATTTAACAAAAACAACTTTCTAATATACTTTTGGTAGTTATGGGTACTGATTTCATCAATTAACAATTGTAGATTTTTCTATAAAAATAACTTTCTCATGCCAATATATATGAAACATGAAAGAGATTGCTCATTAGTATTTTTTCAGACAACAACAATGTTTTATTAGAATAATATTTAGTTTACAAAATAAATGCAAATAACTCACTTTTCAAAATAATATTTGTAACAAGTTGCATAGTTTTTGTAATAAGTCTTACTTTATATGTACCAATAAATGATAATTTTTTCAACATGTGTGGCAAACATAAAATAAAAAGAAAAAATATGTCGCAGTTAGAAGTTCTATTTATATATATATATATATATAACCATCGAAGTGACAAATTCGTAGTTCAATGAATAATTGAGTTGCCCTCTAAGTGCTATAATTCAAATACTTTTTACTTAGTTTTTCTGAAGGTTTGTGATGATAATATTTTAGTTGCATTTATGTTTTGGACTATTTCCATCATGTAATATTAAGTATTGAAGGTCTTTTGAAAAATTTACCTTTATTTAAATACATTCATCTGTTAGTAATAAATGCAGGTTAATAAATATGCAACGTTTTGAATAGAATTATTTTCCACTTATTTTCAGGTGCCAAAGGTAACAATAGGTAAAAATTTCATATACTTATCCATAAAGAGGAATCTCATAGATAAATATATAAACTTTCTACTGACTACTGCCTTTGGCAGGATGACTCATTTGGTTAGAGCATTACTTTAGAATTCAATATTCAAGAATCTAAGGTCCCAGACCCGATTCCCATGTTAGTAAGGTCAGAACAGCAACATCTGAAGAAGGCGGGAGAATAATACCTCTCAAAACATTGTGCATGTACTAACCTGTGTGCATATTACTAACAGTTGAATGTAATAGAAACATTTAATAAAGTTAAATTTTTCTAAAGATATTCAACATTTAATATTAGATGATGCAAATAATTCAAAATATAAACACAATTTTTGACTGTGATTAATTTTTGACTGCTAGGGAGCAGTCATATCTTATTTGGCATTCTCTCACCTTTCTTCATTCTTTTTTTTTTTAGAGTTAGAATAGCTACACTCATTTACAAGTAATTGTTTATCATGATTACTTATGTAGCTTAAACTTATAATACATCAAGTAATAATATTTAGTTTAATGGATACTTATAATTTCTTATCAATAGCATTTTGTACTGTTAATTTGCAGAATATATTAAATATTGCTATTTTTCTATGATTTTAGCAATTAGTGTGGCATTAGTGAATTGTGGAGGCAATTATGGAGGAGGTGGATATGGAGGAGGTGGATATGGAGGAATGGGCATTGGATATGGAGGTGGTGGTTATGGAGGCTATGGAGTAAGTAATAGTGAAAATTTCAATATGAACATAACTTAAAAATTATATTATTCTGCATTTTTATTGTCAGTTTAAATATAAATATATGGAATATTGAGATGCAAATTAAAATTAAATTGAAAATATAATTAAATAAATATTGAATGACTTAGTAGTACTGTAGTTCGAATATCTTAGGCATGCCCATCACAAATAGTCTTAAGAATATTTTTAGATAAATGAGACAGACCAACTTTTATATCCATTCAATAATGATCAAAAAATTTATATTTAGTTATTCCTAGATAGATAATAAGAGACCTAAGTTTATCTCGCTGATCAGGTAAGTGTCAAGGCATTGATAATTATATGGCCTTCAGTATTAGTGGGAAAATCTCATATATATATAAACTCTATCAGATAATGAAAATTATTTTACACAAAAACATTAATTATAAACAACAATTAGCGCTAACACTAGTGTTCCACTGAGCATGCACTGGAATATTAACCGTTCAGTTCCAGTATGTCGCTATGATTCTGATATACAGTACTGAAAGCGCTTGGCTAATTGTTGTTTATAATTAATGTTTTTGTGCTCTGTTTATCACGCTTTATTCGTGTAGAATAATATATATATATAAAGTTTTTAAAAATCAAATAGTTTTATATTCAATGATAATTAAATTCTAATCCCTGGAACACTAAAAATAAGAAAAGCTTTCGTATAGACATATCTTAAAACTAGAGCTGAGCGCATTTGCTTTCTTGATTATGATATCATATTTATAGTAATGAATAATGGAAAGGAGAGTGATGGATATAAATAGGATGTAAATTTAGATAAATGAGTCCAAAGGAATTAGATAGCCCATTTTTAGAGAGGGGAAAACAAAATTCCTTTTTATTTATGGAGTTCAAGCGATTTTACAAAAAAATTTTTTTTACATCAATTACGCTTTCATGATTATTTCTAAACGTACAAATAAAAGTAAAACCTTTTTAAAAAAAATCAAAATTTAAAATGCAACCACCCACTACTTTCTTTTTATATATACTTTCCTTAATATCAACACTATTTATTCCATACATATCTAATGTTAATATTGTATTCATGTATAAAAACATAGCATTTAAAAACCTAAACATTACATTCCAAATGATTAAATCTGAACTCAGTCTATTCATATGGTGTAAGTTAAATAGGTATTTTTATTCTAGACTCCGTTTGTCATTAGTCTTTATTGTCTAGTGTATAATATCTCTTTCTGAAGTAGCTGAATAATTGATCAAAGTTTTTCCCATGTATTTACAATGACATGGATTTACAGTTGAACTCACCTTCATGCATTTATTGAGAAAATTAGACATCTGTTAATCATGTTTCTCAATGAATGCATCTAACATAGTTTTTGCAAGAAAATTAATGAAATACAGAGATGGAAGTTTTAAAATCTGCATGGTTTGTTTTATATTTTTAAATGCTGTTTTGGTAATAATTTTTATCTCTCTTTTCTTGATACTTTAAATAAAAAGGAATGATTCAGGAATTATTTTTGTTATAACTTTTCGTGTTGTGATTATTCCAATACCATTTAAAAATAAAATTCAGTTTGATATCTAAAAATTTCTTTGTCAGAATTATTCTATAATGCAGTATGTACTTATTATTACTTTGCAGGACTATACTTCATCTGTTGTAAAGATATTAAATAGAATTATAACTCTAGTCTGAGAAGTATAAAGATTGTTTTATTAATATATTTTATATCAAAAAATAATGAGAATTTTTTATATATTTAAAAAACTGAAAATGCCAAGAAACATACTGGATATCATTTATAACCATATAACCACTCCCACAAAATCACATTTAAATCCATCTAAATCTTGCAAACCATTGTCAGGACAATGTTGCATGTAAACAGAAATTGATAAAACATTTTGTATCAAAAACTACAATATTATGTAAATCACAATGCATATCAAGACAAGAACAAAATTATATATCAAATGAGAATTAGTAATTAATCATTTTAAGTTTTGAAAACAACTGAATAATAATTTTATATATAATAAAACAAAAAAATTCAAGAACTGAATTGGGTTGTCATATATATTTGTTACATTTCCACAAAATCATATCTAAAATCTTTAGTTAAATCTCACTGACTTATTTTTATCAAGGTTACATTATCTACAGATAAATGCTGTAAATACTTTCTGTTCATGATGAAATTGTTTTAGATTGCAGTTTAAACCAAGACAAATAATGAAATAAAATTATAAATCAGCTAAACTCAATGTAGATTAGGTGTGATTTACTGAAAAATACATGATGTCAAGTTTATCTGGAGATATTTTTCAATTCATTATAAATATATTTAATTACCAGGTATTTTTCAAGATTTTAAAATGATTACTCATTAATTGTACTTAAAAAATTTAATCTAGAATGACTTGTATAAAACTTCAATATTTTTTAGCCAGATTTATAATTTTGCTTTGTATGTATTGCAATCTATATAACATTATAGACATTGATTGAAGGAGGTTTACTATATTTTGTCTATATATAACGATGCCTTATCAACAATTGGAAAGATTTAGTTGGAGATTTTAGTTGTGTTTTTCTGAATAAGTGAAGTTAGTATTATAATTTGGAAATTTTTTTTTGTCTCTTACAGCTAATAATGAAACTGTGTATCTCTAAAAGTACTGCATTGTATATTTTCATCTCCATTTCTTGATGATTAATTTAAATAAAATCTTAATTGTCATTATTTTAATTTTTTTTCACTTCATATCTGAGTGATTTTTATATAACAGATGCTACTAGTATATGTATAGTAAATACTTTTTTAACACAGATTGATGATGAATTATCTATATATCTATATATGTCTTCTATATTTATAAACCTATTAATGCCTTGAGTAATTGGCTAGTTCTTAACTAAACTCCAGGAGCCATGAATATGGGACTATAAACTGTCCTGAAAGTGCTTGGCAGTAACTTTTGGATAATATTACTTATTTTTAACAACTTCAGTATCTGTGTGTAAAGCACACACACACACACACACACACACATATATATATATATATATATTGTCTCAGTAAATATATATATACATAATTTTAAAGAGATTGACAAAATATAAATATTCAATTATCTTGAATAAATAATAGGATTTATAAAATGAACAGGTTGTATGGAATGATCTCTTAAATCGTTTCTTCACATTTTAATATAACATTTAGATGGCACTAGATAGCAGTTCATTATTTATTAATACAATGGTATCAATAAGTTTATTTTCACACTTCAAAATATCATGCATATTGATGATTTAAAATGTACATTGAACATGAGTTATATTGGTAACTTTAACCACTCCATCAAAAGAAATAATAAAATAAATACAGAATAATAATATGAGAAAAAAAGATGGACACATCTAATTTAACAGATTATGCATATACCAATGAACACTAGTGATCTTGAGAAAATGCAAGATTATTAGGCAAAAAAAGTAAAGTAATTTGCAATGACAAATAACCCATAAATCAATCTTTTAAATTATTTTTTAAATTATTTTTTAAATTATTAAATTATTAAATCAATCTTGTGTGACAATCCATAATGTTAGGGAACAGTCAGTAACTTTGCCTTTAAAAATGATAGTCAATAGAATCATTTAGAAAAATATATAAAATTTCTACTAACTGCTATCTATAGATAGGATGACCTAATAGAATATAACATCTTCATAATTAAATTTAATATTTATGAATTTAAAGGTCAACATTTTATCCCATTCTAGGCTGTATACAATCTGATCAGAAGTGTTTGAAGAAGAGAGTGAAAAAAATACTGCTCAAAATATTGTGTTTAGGATTGTGTTATTATTAACAATTGAATGCATTTGGAAAGTATAAAGTTTGAATATTTCTAAAAAAAAAAAAAAAAAGCATTTAACATGTCAACTCAATAGTGGATATAATCTAGCATATAATCACAAATAAAATGTCATTATAAGAAAGTCTTCAACAAAACAAAATAAATATGAAATTTATATAAAAACTTACCAGATAATGATAATATGAAGAAATAAGTCAAGACAGATTTTGTAGTGAAACACCAAGTTCCTATAGAAGTTTTTATTTTGATAAAATATTATTTTTATGGCTTGAGAATAAATGTTGAAGGAAAGAAAAATAGAGGTAAATTTTGTGAACATTTAAATAACAGATTGAATGTGTAAATATACATAATTTTAGAAAATGAGGTAAATCACTGGTAAATAATAAGAGATATAAATTAGCTAAAAATTTAAAGTTTAATTGCAAAATAAAATCCTATATGTTATTAACAATGATTAACATAATAATAATATAAACAGTATATTTAAGGATTTAATATTCATTAACATAATTAAAATGTATAGAAAAGTTTATAAGATTATACTAAATACCCAGATTTGTCAATAAGACAAAAGCAACTCTCTAATTTATTATTATTTAGTATAAACTAGAGTAATTTCCTTACAATAGATGGCAGTTGAATAGAGAACTGCTTTTTTTTTTTACAAGATTAAATTCAGTTTTGTTTTATTACATGTAAAATTATATTTGATATATAATAAAACTATATTATGTAAATAACATTGTTTTTTTTTCTTTTATTTATTTAGGGTTTTCTAAAAAGTAATGCAGTTGATGAAGAAGCTGCTGATTCTTCCAGAGATTCTGCATACAAATTTACAGCTTATGATAATTCTCAATATGTTCCTATGGGCTATGGTTATGGAATGAGTTCTGGTTACCCTGGGATGTATGGAGGATATGGCATGATGGGTGGATATGGAGGATTTGGTTTTCCAGCTGGATATGGGGGTTATGGAGGGTTTGGTGGTTATGGTGGACTTGGTGGATTTGGTGGTGGACTTGGTGGGTATGGAGGTGGCTTTGGTGGGTATGGAGGTGGCCTTGGTGGATTTGGTGGATATGGTGGTGGTGGATATGGTGGTGGTGGTTTTGGAGGAGGTTATGGAGGAGGTTACAATACTGGTTATGGTTATTAATTCTAAATTAATTTATCTCTGGAACAAAATTATACCAAAAATATTCCACCACTTAAACTAAATATGTAAATAAGATAATTGATTATTAGAAAAAAAAAACATTGTTGTAAATAACATTATTCAAATTAACATCAGTATTTAATTAGATATTGGTCAACAAACAGCTTTTCATGTGACATATTTGTTATGTTTATAACATTACTAAATTATGTTTGTACATAAATTTTATTGTTAAATTGTATGAACTATGTTCGAAAATAAAATACAATTTTTATGAATATATAATTATGTTTGTTTTATTTTTGAAACAACTTATAAAAATTGACTAATAATAACTACTATTGTTTTGTCATAGTAGTCTTTGTTCTAGTTATTCTAAATACCTTTAAGCAGGGAACTTTACATAAATGTGCAAATTATTATAATATGCTAAAATATATATTTTTAGAGGTATATATTAAACTGAATTCTTTAAATCAAGGGTTAGACAAAAACGAAAAGGTTGATGAAACAACATTAATAGTTTTAGAAATGTTCATGACACAACACAGAAGACCTCAGGACTTTCATCAAAAAAGTTAAATATGAGAATAAAGAGTTATTGTTATATTTTCATTTACCATTGTCAAATCCACTCACAACTTCGACGCCATCTATTTCAGATAAATACACTAATGATTATTACTAATCATTTTCGAAACTAGAGATTATCTCTAGCACAAATATAAACTTTAAACCTCAGTTAAAGATTAATATATCTGATTTTTTAATTTACACCCGGAGTTATTCACCTTTCTCTGTCCCCGTATGTAATATCTTTATAGATATAATAAACACCTCCACACTTCCCCATAAGAGTATGAATAAATATATTTCTTTACTCTACATGAATAAAGCGTGATAAACAGAGCATTATTCGTGTAGAATAATTTTCATTATCTGACAAAGTTTTTATATTATTTATTTATATGTTTCTTTAGATGATTTTAAAATTGATAATAGAATCACTAATAAAGGATTCTTAGACAAAAGATTTGTTGCAAATTGACAAGGAACAACATTACAACAAAAATTATTAATAAATCATGTATAATTTTTGTTGTTGTTGTTGTTTAGAGCTAACAATTAGTTTCTATTCAACTTCTAAAAAATTTTGATAATCCTTTATATTGAAGATTATTCTTATGTTTAAAATAAAATACTTTAACTTTTCTTTTTTTTTAACTAATGGTTTATTTTTTTTATTTTGATTATGATACCAAATGAGTCTTTTTTTTCTGAACTTTGTGCAATCCTTTTAAAATTAATGTTATGCTTAACTTGCTAGTTTCAACAAACCTCAACTGCTCTCCTCAAAAAATATTTTATTTGTCAGTATTATTCGTGTGTGTGTGTGTTGATTATTTATACAATTATTTATTTACACCTTTTTCAAAATAATATTTCATTTTTATATATTAATTAATAGTATAAAGATCTCTCTATTGAACACAACTTATCAAAGTGCAATTGACAATGTTGAGGTTTTGCTGTTTGATAGATGCAAAGTCAAATAATCAGATTTTCATACATGCTACTTTAATATGGAGAGACCTTAGCAGAAAAGCCAGACAAAATATAATCAGTATATTGAATGCTTTCTATCTAGCATAAACTTAAGGACTGATTTGAGGTAAAAGAAAATAGCAACTGGATACAAATAAATGAACATTAATGAACTGCCTCTTACGAGGCTTCTCGTTGACATCTGACATCACTCTAACTCTGCTAGTTCTTATGCTAAAATATTCGTTTGACAGGTATTGATTAGGTTTTTAAAAGTTCTGTAAGATGGTGCCCTCTTCCGAATTATTTTACAAGTAAAAAATAAAAAAAAACGCATTTTAAACTAAACAAAGAAAGAACCTTGTCAGTGATTTGCTGTCAGCCGACTCTCAGCTGAAAAAGACATTCTGATTGGCTGGAAAGAACAAAGAAACCGCCTGATCAAAGAAAATAAAGAAAAACACTGAGATTTTCATTTCGAATGCAATTTAAGTATTAAAAAAATATAATTTGAGAAATTAAACTAGTTTTTTAAAAAATATACCAAAAAAACAAAATTATTTTCGAAAAATATTGAAGATTTTAGTAAAAATATTTAAGATTTAGCAAAAAGAAATCTTTACTTTTCCAGAACGTAAAATTGAAAAAAAGCGTTTGCTTCAGCACTTTTTTGTTTAGACATTCACTTTATATTTGCCGAAATTGAATATATTTTATAATAAATAAATAGCAATTTATTTTTGAAAGAACTTTCGTTCTCTTTCATAACCTGAAAAATTAGTAATATACTTTTTATAAACGTATCTGAGTTGAATTTAATATTATAGGCGAATATGTTTTAACAATAGGCTTTGTCTTCAGTTTGTGAGTTGGCCAATTAAAAGATTTGATTTTTACCTCATACAACCAATAATATAATTAGTGGTTTAAGGGTTAATGGTAAAAAAAAGTTCCACAAAAAGTATAATGTATAAAAAGAAACAAGAAATACGTTTTTAGAATAACTCAATGAAAGAAAAGTCAGCTTCTAATTTTCAGTTAGAGAGCATTTCATTATCCTTATTATAATACATTTAAATATTTATTTACCAACTAATGTTAAATAATGTAAACTGACTAAAAGCTGACTATATTCTAAACTTATTAAACCACTCAACATTATATGATCAACATTCTTTATGCTTATACAAGCTGTTTGCACTGAGTGGCACTACTGTATGGAGAGTTTTGTCTCTCTGTATTTTGAACTTAACTGAACTTAATTATTTTTATCTGACCAGGATTATCTCTATCCAATATAATTTTTATTTAAATAATATCTTATTTAGAGTGATATACGAAAAAAAAGATTAATAATTCATAATAAATGGCATGATAACTATAACCACAAATTTATATATTTTTTATTTTTTAATAACACTTAAGTCTTTTATTTATATTTCACTGTTGAATTTCTTTATATCAATGGCAGGATTTGTATTCACTTAAAATTAATTATCTAAAAATTGACTTAATCAGTATATTTCTATTTTAAAATTTTCTATTGTCTTTTGGTGAACGTTCTACTTTATTTTTATGATGTTCTTGAGATGGTAAAATAAATTATGAACCCAGTATTAGGATTTGATAGTATTATCTCATTTCCCACTTAATCCAGCCTTTATTTAGATACATAGTCATCATTCATCTAAAAGAAATTGTTGCATTAATTAAGATTTGAAATTTTAAAATTTTTGCTAGATATAAAGTAGTTTGTACTATATCCTCTATTTAAAATTCATCTCAAACTTAACTGAATGATAAACTAAACAAGGTATTCTAATGTTGTTTATAAGCACCAATCAATTTAATGATCTTGACGACTATAAATAATAAAAAATAAAAAAGTTTGGTATTGATTTCTATACATTTAATACATTTAATAAAATATTTTACACTATCTATAGTTAATAAAGATAAATTAAATCAAAGTGTGAATATATATATATATATAACAATAAACACAATCGTTTTTTAAATAGTAAATGCTATTATGATAAATAATGCACTCTCTGACTTCTGTATTTGATAACACTATAATAAGAAAATGGTTACACTTTTCTATTAGTTCTCTTTGTAAATAAAAAAATTATCTTGAATACATAAGGCAGAGAGTGTGAATAAAATATTAATAAGACCAGTTTTTTATTGTAAGATATTTATTAAACATATTTTTTTTATTTAATAAAGTAAAGAGATTTTTTTTATATATATACTCTAATATGATTTACTATTTAAAAATAATTGTATTCAATGTTATATATAGTGTAATAATACAGAGAATTTGGGATAAACCTGAGGTGATGAAAAATCATCATCATCAACCTCAAGTCAATATATTAATTTAAATTTAAACATAATAATATAATGAATAACTACGAATATGAGAGATCAGCATAGAACTATCTAATTATAAATAACTATAAGTTCACCGCTTTACACAAAAGCAATATTCATTCATTATCATAAATGATCAACAATAAAAATAAATCAACAGTCAATCTTGTGACTGGATTTGAAATAGGTCTATTATAGACCAGGCTAATTATTTAACTTTTATCAGATTAGGGCAGATTATTTAAACAATAATTTGGATGCACAAACTTATATGCTAATCCATCAGAATATATAACAATAAAACAAATATGATGGGATACTGAAACATTCTGATCATCATAAATGCTCTGGCCACTTAGTGCCATTAATGTACTGGCCAACTATAAACTTAATTTCTAAATAAATAATTAAAATGACATGTAGTCCATGGACTTTAAAGGATATCCCATTTGCATCAACCAGGATCATCATCACATGGATGTTGATAACACTAGACATAAATGACTTTTATATAACAGACCACTCACCAGCTATCCTTTATATATATCTGATACAGTATTTTCTCTGCACTTCTCAGCTTATAGATAAAACAGCATATGTATAAACTACTTTGGCAAGCTGGTGGAATCTCCAGGTAAGCTGATCCCTTCTAAACAATGAACTGGCTTATTGTCATCTTTAGGAAATATATTATCCTGTAGCTGTTGTCCTGCAGTGAGCTCCCTTCAGTCTCTATGCTGTCTAATATAAACATATATACAAGCTATGAACCCATGGAAGCAATTTCCAGCTTTTACAAAAGCTGGGAATTGCTTTCATGTGAATCCAAACTCTACCATTGTGAACTAGTAGTAGATAGATCCACTGTCTCTTGCCTTCAGTTATAACTTCATGGTAGTAACTCTGTGTAACTCTAAAAAATCCCCCTAATAATTTTTCCAACCTTTTTAGTCAGGGTGGAATAAAAAAAACACATTAATTAAAAGCAAGTTTTCTTTATCTTGATTGAAAAAAATTAATTACTCTTTTCAATTTACCTTAATCCTTTCAAAAACAACTTTTTAGATTTTTTATCTAAATATGTTATACAAACTTTAATTTAAAAAATTTGCTAATCAAAATAGATAGTGGAATTTTATAATTACTAGTATATCTACTGTAACATAAAAGCATCCTTGTTTAAGTTTTAAAACCTGAATTAATAAAATATTAATTAAACTTTTTAAATATTTAATTTATACTGATTTTTTTAAATTCAAAATTATTTAAATCTTAATTGTTATTACAGTATTATGTAGAAAATATCTACAAAAAAGTTTTGTTTGTGTTTATTTCTACTTTTCCTTTCAACTTTATATATATATATATATATATATATATATATATATATATAAAGTTACAATATATATATATATATATATATTGTAACTGGAAAGTCCACCTAGATCATAACAAGTAGAATTAATGATATAACACAAAACTGTTATGGTATAATCCAGTTGCAGCCAGGGTGCCCTGTGAAGACCCATCACAGCAGTACATGAAGATACATTACATTACTCAAAATAAATTGCATGACTATTTAGCTAATTATCATTCTCACTAGTGATTGATCTTAAAAAGTACACTTCAAAACCCTAATTTACAATTTTTATTTACATGAGACCTCATGGTGATCATGAACAAGAAGGTATGATTTATAAAACTATTAAAGATTACACTTCCAGGATTAAATGTATGATCCATTACATCAGTACCAACTATCACATGGTAAATATAGGTCATTTAACAAGACAGTAAAAGTTATAGCCACCCTTATAACATGATTGACTGTAGCTCAGATATACTCAGGCTTTTAGTACATAAATGCCATGTAGAGTATTTGCTTTGCAATAATAGGTAAGCATATAAACTTTAGGTTCTTTGATCATTAATTTAAATTTTTAATTAAATTAATAGCAATGAGACTATTATTGTTATAGGTAAATAATAAATTATAATATTAGAAAATAGGTTCAATCAGGTTCAATCATCAAACTTATTTATTAATTTAGATCCTAATATCACAAAACATCAATAGAAGTAACAAATTCTGGGTTATATCACAAAATTAGCAAAACAAAGCTAAAGTAATAGAGAAGATAAATGGAATTTTTTTACACTCCATACATCACTACTTACCCAAGAACAAAGCATTAAGATGTTCTCTTAAAATTTCAGTAAATCTTGGACACATTTTCAGTGACAATATGTGCTCTAATATATGGTCTATTTAATATGTTGGATATCTGGTTTTAAGTATGACAACTAGCACTGGTACAGTTAGGTTAAATTATATAATTAATATTTATTTATGACTCAATCAATACTAAACAAGTAATTAATTAATACAATGTTCACAAAATTAAATAAATAAATAAAATAAAAGACCATCACATGTACTTGTTTTTATAACTGGATAATGTACATGAATTAGATTAATAACTAAATAAAATAAAAGACCATCATATGTTTTTATACGTGGATAGTGTGCATAAATTCCAAATAAAGACAATATAAGATTTTCTCACAAATGGATTTGATTTCAGCCCCTTGTAGAAGAGGATGGGTTCAAACACTTAGTCAATAACTTCTCCAATATGTCAATATCATAATTAATGCACCTATACTCCAGATTTATAATAATAACAATCATTGGTATTAATAAACCTGTGAAAGTTGGTCATAATGATATAATGAACCTAAGAGGGAATTTAAACCTCAACTCAGCTGGGAATATATAATTGACCTGTAATAAATTATGAAAATAATTTATCAGGTGCCCTTTGAATGGTTGATAACTGAACATGCAGGGTCAATTTAAAGATAAGAAAACAACATCAGTATCATAATGCATGGAAACTCTGCCCAAACATATTTTTACAACAAATAGCAATGGTATTCCTGCAGATGTACTCATCCACACAATGGAATAACAAAGCAGTAAGTGCCCTGTAGGTTTTTTAACCATCATCAGAGTGACAATCACAATTACAGACTGTGCCATGGATTAGCCACCAGTGCAGAAATGAATATAAAGGATATAATAAAATGGCAAATGATTATTCTGTGGATTAGACTACCAGCACAGAATAATATGAAGAATATTAAAAAAATTGTAATGATAATTCTGTGGATTAAACCACCAGCACAGACAAATACCATATAACATTATAAAAAGTGTTAACATTTATTTTTCAAATAAAAGAGATATAAAATCATCCTCATCAACAAATCTGCTAAAATAGGATGTGTGTGCAGTCTTACTAATGTGAATTAAGACATAAAACGAAATAGAGACATTATTTATAGGAAACAACTGAGATAACAACCAACTCTGCCTAAAGCACAGGGGAAATAATAATACATAGTAAATATAATATGAGTATAGACACAGAACTCGGAAAAGACATACAGGATTAAGCCATGTGGTGTTGATGCACATCATGTTCCCTAATAATTGATTTTCTTCCATCCCTATACCATATGATCACTCCCCTATATAGGTGAACTTTTTACATGTATAGAATAATATATAATATAAACCAAAACAAAATTCATAATACTTTAAATGACTACTAAATTTAAATATATAATATTTCAAATATATTAAATATTTACCAATAAAATCAATAACATTTTCTTACTACCTAATGTACAACATAAATTAAATAACTTTTTCAATTACAACATAGAGAATTTTATGAGTTTGATTATACTTCCCTTCATTTCTATTTATAATGAATATTCCATAATTAATTGATTCACGTGTAGGCTCTCTGAATACTCAGATATTTTTAAAAGATAGGACATGTATAACTTTAATTAGAGCATTCCTCAAAGGTTAATACTTCATTACTTATATTTTAGGAGTTACTCCAAAGTTAAAATATTTCATTAGTTTTAATTTATTTAGTCTGTTGGAGACCAAGAATGATTGTCCAAGCAAATAATTATGACAGTTATAAAATATTTTTCTGTTTAGGTGTCATCTTTTTTCAGGAACTACATTATTATTTTATAATAAGATAACTCACATAATGGGAATTCTACCTCTAATATCAGTTCAAAGTCGGTTATAGCTAATTCCTTATCATTCAGACACGGCACACAAAAATGTTAATATAGAATTTCACTCTGCACATATATAGCACAACTGAATGTGTTAAAGTCACGAGAGTAAAATATCACATCCCAGGTTAATATAGTTTTTAAACAATAAAGAATATTTCCAAGTCGACTGATCTTTAAAATTGTTATTTACATTTTCACGATTGATAATTCCAGTATATTTCAATTATAGACATTTTGGAAGACAGTCAGCAGTTAGATTTTCAGCTGGTGAACCTGAACAGATTTGTTTAAATTTAACTACACATTTTGTTATTAGCACAATAATAATTTTGCAATTTGAATTATATAAGAAAAATTGCAATTTAGTTTCTTTATTTGTCCTTAATTTTAAGGAGTAGCAAAAAAAAAAAAGATTTTTCTGCTCTTTACATTGCTGTTTCTATGCCAGTCTTTTTTTTTTAAAACCAAAAAAAACATTCTGAACGCTCTCTTTTTCCTTTTAGCCAATTACATTTCATTTCATTTACATATTTCTGTTAAAATGAAAGACAAAAGAAAAAATGCATTTATCATATCCTATCAACTAATTCAAGTTAAATTAACTAAATAAATCCTTTTCACCATTAAAGTTATTTTTTTAGAATTAGTTAAAGAGGAAACAAACAATGATTATTTGTTTTATTTATCATACTAAACTTGATGTAACATGCTATTGGTTTTTGCAGGTTAAGCACAGCTTGTCTAACTCAGTGATTGGAAAAGAGCAAAACTAATATATGAGATAAAATAAATATATAATAAGCAAAGCAAAACTGAAACAACACAATTTCATCATTAAGTCAATTTGAATACAAGTATCAAGTATAAAAAGTGCTAACCATGATAATCAAGTCACCTAGAAGAAGATAGAGAAATTTTAAATCAGTTCTGCCAAACTATATATTTGTACCCAAATATAATGTTACAATATATATATATATATAAACACTACTGTGTTGTATACAATATATATATATATATATATATATATATATATATATATATATATATATATATATATAAACACTACTGTGTTGTATGCCATGACATGCATAACCACCTCAATATATATGTAAATTAATTAGTAATTGGGAACTCGGTTATATAAAAGAAGTTGTATTGATGAGCAGTAACCAATAAGACTAGTTCTGATGGCTGAAAGAAAACAATAACAAACCTCTTCAAGCTACTAATTAAAAGGTTTGCTATTTTTTTCTTTCAGCTAGCAGAACCGGTCTTATTGGCTGCTTTACATCAATATATCATGGCTATGGATTTAACTTCATTTATATAATGAAGATCCCATTCACTAGTAATTTACATTTATATTAAACTGACAAAATTATTAAATTTAAATATATATTGTAACAATACTATGTGAGAATGACGAAGATAGGATAAGTTGATTTTTTTAAATGATATCATTTATGAAAATTCCCTTATTCAAGTGCTCTGTATGTTCCTACAGCTAGATCATAATTATATTAAAAAATGGCTTTGAAATTAAATAATAGCTAAATGAGAACAGAAACTTTATCAATTATATGTCAAATTCTAATGGTAATTAATATGAAAATATGCTAGCTTTGGAAAACGATGTCCTATAACTTGACCAACCCAATTCCTAATAATAATTAAAAGAATATGTTCAGATTTTATTATCTCTCTATAATTTAATTACTTACTTTTATGGATTAGCATTAAAATTCACTGATAAAACTTGATCACATACTAAATATAAAATAGAAACAATGGGAATATTTTATTGAATATAAACTATATTTACAAACTAACTAAATATAAAAATTTATTTAGTATCTTAAATCATTAATATTAAATAACATAGCTGCTTATTAATATTTGTACAAGTAATCAGTGTAATTTCAATATGCTCAGGGTAAAATAATTATATTATCAAAATCAAGTATTGCACTGTGACCCATATGTATAGCTAAGTGATGTGATTCCAAAATTTAAAAAAAATTATGTCTCTTTAAATAAAAGTATTGGTTCATTTTTTATTTATAATATGTATTTTATCTTTTTTTTAGAATGGCAACAATAATATAAAATAAAACAATAACATCTTCAGTGACATTTGATCTTTATATTGCATTGATGTTCACATGAAGACCATTTATGTCTTAAGACTGACTAAATAAATAAATAAATAATAATAATAATAATGAGGATAATAATGATGATGATGATGATTATTATTATTATTATTATTATTATTATTATTATTATTATTATTATTATTATTATTGTTGTTGTTGTTGTTGTTGTTAAATCAGAGATTTATTCTTTGGGTAGAATTACATTAACCTCTCAATTAAAAAAATATATAACAAAATTCTTTTCAGATCCTCTGTGTTTTTTCTGAACTACATTTCCCTGTTCTGGGATACTGAAATATGAATACTCTTAAAATAATCCCTTTTCTCTAATGAACAGCCTTTAAATATGGAAAAACACTGCTACATTAATCTACATTATTGTGGCTTTGACGGATATCTTTTTTTATTATATAATAAGTACTTATAAAAATGGCACGGATGACTGTGATTATGCATGTAAATACTCTTAGATAAAACATTACAACAGCAAACCTACCTTTTAAATATATCTTATGATTACTGAATGACTGCAAGTTAATTGCAAGTAAAATAGATACACTTCTTACAATATATACATATGCCATATATTAGATATATATGTGTGTTATGAGTATACCTGATAGGTAATTCTGATCTTTCATGAAATACTAAAGAAAAAAAAATGACAAGAAAAAACAAATGTGTATACACTTTAACCTTAATTACTTTCGGAGCATTAGAGACACGCTGATTTTTTAAATTTTAAATTTGTGTTTTTCATCCTCTACTAAAAATTTTGCAAAGCTTTTTGTTTTTACAGCTTTAAAATTCATGTATATTTATTTTCTAATATTTTAAATACAAAAAAAGTCAATAGATGGCTTGGATGATGGATACCCATTATATATTTTGCAATCTCAAACCTTGCATGTTCACTTCAAGAAAATATTATGGTCATTGAGAAAATATTACAGTGGTGTAAAAACTTTATTTTTTGGAAAGTTTATGATTATATTTGTAATCTAATTATATAATAATTATTAAAAATGAAAAATAAATATATTTATATATTCATTTTTTTACAGAAATGTTGTATTTTTAAATAATAAAAAAATATTTTTTTCTAAATATTGTTACTATAGAGATTTAAATCAGAGAAACACTTCTGTCTACAAAATGAGGTCATTCACCTGATTGGTATTATATTTAGCAATATCATAAAAATTATGGAAAAGTTGTAAACTTTTAAAGCATAATTTGATAGATTTAGTAGTTATTAAAAAAAATTTGTTTAGATTTTTAAATCAAATTTGAAACAAGGAAAACTTCATTTGTTTTATAAATTGAATCAACTTCCATCTAAAATTTGATGATGTGATTATGTTTTGTTTTTAATAAATATATTTATTAAAATAATTCCAGAAATCAAATATGATTTTTTAAAATGTATTAAATTTCTAAACAAATATATCTATTGAATGAGGTCAAATTTATTATATTCGGGTAAATAATAAAGGTTTAATAACAAAATGAAAGTTGAAATTTTAAATCTATTAAATCTAGTGAGAACAAAGAAAACTGTCAGAAAAATAGTGAGATTCAGTAGAGATAATCTTAAACATTAACTACTTTATTTTTCCACTAACATTCTGACAGATTCCTTTGTTCTCACTAATTTAAGCTTTCAACTTTCATTTTGATATTAATCTACTATTATTTATCAGAATATAGTAAATTTGATCACATTCAATAGATACTTTTGTTTAGAAATAAAATAAAGTTTAAAAAAGCACATTTTATTAATGGAATTATTTTAAAAATTATATTTGGGTCAAAACAAAATGCTGACACATCATCACATTTCAGGTAAATCTGATGCAATTTACAAAATAAATGAAATCTTCTTTGTTTAATGTTTGTTTTAAATCTGAATGAATTATTTTTAATAACTATTAAACCTATCAATTTATGCTTTAAAAGTTTATAATTTTTTCATAATTTTTATGATATTGCTAAATATAATAACAATCAGGTGAGTGATCTCATTTCTAGACAGCAATGTTTCCCATGATTATAATCTCTGTACTAATAATATTCAGAAGAAAATAGTTTTTTATATTTAAAAGTAAAACATTTCTGTGAAAAAATAAATATGTAATAATATTTATTTTTGATTTTTAATAATTTTTACACAATTATGACACAAATATAATCATAAACTTTCCATAAAATCAAGTTTTTAGACCATCATATTTTCTCAATGATTGTAATATTTCCCTGAAGTACACTCAGAAAAATTCAAGATCACCAAATATACAATGTCTACTCATCATTTGCATGGTTTCAGTTCTTTTGTAATACTGATTATTTGATTTTTCCACCATCTTTTGAATTTTTTTTCTATTTGAAATATTAGAAAATCACTATACATGAATTTTAAAGCCATATAAAAAAAAGTTCTCACAATTTTCACTAGGAAAAAAATGCAAATTTTATTTCTAGAAATCTCACATGAAGCTTGACTGTCGGGATAAAAAAACCAATTAATTATACTCAATAGGTCTTCTCTTATATTTTCTTATTTTTTATTAATAAGACAACAGTTATTTGAAGAGTCTCTGTTTAATCATGTCTTGACTCTATTAACATTCTAATGAAGCCTCCCATTTATGATCATGTGAATTTTTTGGAATAGTTTGAGCAGGTTTTGAAGTATTATTTCTGCACATCAGGATAAGATAAATAGATAAAAGTGATCATAGTTATACTGAAATGCTCCTCCCATCATAGTGTTGTATTTCTTTCTCTAGTCAAGAATATCTAGTTGTTTAATACAATTTCTTTTCTTTTTACAGATGCATGTTTGTTGATGATCTTTCATTTGGTGTAAATTGCTAGATATAAGCCAAGGGGAATTAAGACTTCAGCTAGTTGGTTTTCTCTACTCATTCATCTTTTCATCTATTTTCAGATCAAACAGAATTCTTTTATTTTTAAATAAATAAGATAAATTAACAAGAGTAAAACTTTTTCTAGTCTTTTGTATGCAGAAAAAATCATAAAAGTAAACAAGTTAAAATCACAATCTTTTTATATCCTTTCTCTTTATTGCATCATTGAACTCTACAGTATTTTTAGCTTTATATCCTCTCAAAAAATATTTACATGATGTGATTTACGTTGTTACATGTAGATCATTTAAATGTTTATTACAAAGTATATAAAAAAGGAGTTTCTTTACTTTGTTAAATAAAATATCAGTCTTTTTAATAAATATACTACAGTAAATAATTGGACTGATTAATATTCACACTCTCTGCATTATATATTCAAGACAATTTTCTTTATATATAAAGAGAACCAATAGAAAAGTTATCCATTTTCTTGTTATTGTATTGTATCATATTACTATAAAAGCATTTACTATTTAAAAATGATTCTATATTTTTAACAAATAGTATATTTTTATTTTTAAAAAATCACAATCATATAGATGATAATAAAGTAACCAATGAAAATAGTAAACTTAAAAAAAAAAATAATTTAAAAGGAGAAGCTTTTCTAAGTTTGTTTTTATATGAAGACTAACGTGTTATAGTAAATATATACATATTTTAAAGAAACAAAGCTCGTAATTATTCCTATGTTCCTTACTTTAAAATAGATTCTTCACCAAAAATCAACCATTATAAATTAATAATTTTTAACAGATATTATTGTTGAAATATTTTAAGACTGACAAAATATCTGTTATATTTTTATTTTTTAAAAAAATGTAGTAATGTGATAATAAACAGTAATCAATGAAAATAATAAACTGTAAACACTTTCTGAATTCAAAAGGAAAATTTCTTCTGAATGCAATTTATTAGTCTTAATAATTTTTAATAAATATTATTATTGAAATATTTTAAATATATGGAAATGTCTTATATTTTTATTTGTTGTAAATCTTTAGTCTCTATATAAAAAGAAAAGATTGCATTTAGAAAAGGTTTCTCTTTTGAATGCAAAAAGTGTTTACAGTTTATTATTTTCATTGTTCATCATTAGCTTACTATATTTTTTCTAAAATAAAAATATAATACATTTTTTCACATATTTAAAATATTTCAACTATAACAACTGTTAAAAGTTATTAAAGTATAACTTTTGATTTTTAGTGGAAGGGTATATTATAAAGTAAGAAATGGTATGAGTTTTGTTCCATCAGTATATATATTGTAGTCCTTTTGTCTGTATATAAGAAGAAAAAATGCATTTAGAAAAGGTTTCCCTTTAAATTCCAAAAGTATTTTCAGTTTACTATTTTTATTGGTCACTATTATCATCTGACTGTGATTTTTCTAAAATAAAAATATAATAGATATTTCCACAAACTTAAAATGTACATATTTGTGTGTGTGTGGAATTTATTATTTCTAATGTATAATTTTCTTCTTCTCTATATGCACAAACAAGTGTATATATAGAAGAACATACTACATTACATTTATATTAAAATAGATGCAATTCAGTAGTTTGCAGAAAGGCGGAAAGAAATAGCAGTTTATTGAAGAAATTATGTATATATTATGAGATGAAGATTTATATGAGAGAAATGAGATTATATCCATGTAAACAGAGATAACTTGTTGCTTTTGATGTTACTAGAAAGCTATCAATTATTACTAATTGGCAATCCCTGAGGCTAAAATAGTTTTCTCATTAACCATTGTTAATGTGAAATGAGGTCCAATTTAAACTCCTGAGAGTTGTATATGTTGAATTAAATATTTTCCTGGATTGCTATTATAATAAAATATAGAAATGAAGAGCTTTATATCCATGTAAATGAAGATAACTTATACTTTTTGATGTTGCCAAAAACTATCAATTTATATTTAAAATTAATTTAAACCTTTCCTAAGAGTTGTATATATTGATATTAAATATTTTCATGGATTGTTATTTAGAAACACAAATATTAGCTAGAAATGAAGTAAAATAGATGAGGAAATTTATTTGTATTCTTCATTTAATATAGAAAATATCCTGAACCTAATTCTTTATTAATAATTAAAATGATGACAATGATCAAATCATAAGTTCATATTTTATAAATATCATATTGACAAATTCTAAAATGAACATGTATTATATTTTATGATCATAGACATTATACTACCTTCTATATAAGAGTCAGACCAAAAGTCATAGCATCAATTAGCTTATTTATAATAGGGTAAAACAAAATCTTAGAATGCCCTTTTCATTTATTAAAGATTAAATATGATTGGGTATTACCCTCATATTATATTCTTATTTCAGATGTTAACATATCAACATATGCTTTTACAGCATAAACGCACCCAGAAACATGAACAAGCTATAAATGTAATACACTGAAAATGAGACAAAACTTAAATAAGAATGGGATGGACCCCATACTTTGTATTAAGTAACAAAAACTGATAGTTTATTAAAACAGTTTGATTAATTAAAAATACCTCATGGTTACATGCATATACAGATATAATAAAAATAAATCCCCCTACTGATATATCAGAAAAAATATTATATTGACATATTTAGTTCAAATAAAACAGAAAAAACTAATTAATTCAGAATATAATGGGTAATACATCATCTAATTTTCCATACCACTCTATGGCGCTGTTGCTAATGAAAAACAATTAGATATAACGTTACCGGGCTGTTTTGACACTTTGTTTGATTTATGGTTTTTTTAATTTTTGGATATGCTTGATTTTGATGATTTTTGTTGTTGCTGTTGCTTTTTTTTTTGTAACCAGTTTGATGTATATTTCTTAAAAATAAAATAATGGTATTTTTTGTTTATTTATTTTTTTTATTTTGGTTTTTTTAAAATATTCTGTCTTTTTTTTTTTTTATTATTTAAAAAACAAACATTTCTTTTTGTTTCCGGTCTTTTTTTTATTTTATTTTTTAAAGAAACTTTTTTTGTTGTTGTTGTTGTTCCAAGTCTTTTTGAAAAATATTGTTTTTAATGAAGAAACTTTTTGTTCTTTTTGATTGAGAAACAACAAGGCTTTCTCGACAGACCTCTCTAAGACCTGTTGTCATATTCTTTATGGCATTTTGACACCTTTCCAACTCAGCTGTAATATGCTTCACTGTAAGCTGATCCCGGCTTCAATAAGAATTAATTAGCCATACTGCTTGTGAAAAAGTGATTCACAGGCAGCCCTCAAAGATCGTCCCATGAGCGAGCAAATGGAACCCCTTCGTCGCCATTGATGCGATTGACATTCCATTTCAGATGTTTGACAATGTCTTAATTTAATTTAACCACCACAAAGACAGTATTTCTGGGTGGGTAAAATATTTTTCTTTTGGGGGGGGGGGGTTGAAGCAAGTCCACCACATCTGCTTCTGAAGCAGGTCAATCTCAAAAGTACAATGCTGAACAGTCGTCTGCCATTGAACTGTTTTGATCTCGAAAAAGTCTTGGAAAGTGCACGACTTGATCGTGAACTTTGCCGAAATATGATTTCCACTCCTCATTTTGTGAATTCTGACCCCTGACAATGAAAGTAGGGCCATTTGACAATTCATTACAGTTTTGACAAACTCACATCAATTACAATACATTTAAGCTGCCAAAAAAAAAATCCGTTCTAATAGACTTTTTGTCATTACAACTACAGAAATCTTCATATCATACACTGTCCAATAGTCAAGAGTAATGTCTATAGAAAGTGTCACATACTCATCACTAATAAGGTTCAACATGCTAGAGATGTTGGGGTAAGGGTGCACTTCAACATCTTAGTGTTTGAACAGTTTACAGGCCGTAAGATCTATGAGCGGCCTTGTAAACAGCATATTTATGTGCTTTAGAATAGAAACAGTGCCACCAGGTGGTGTGGATCAATAGATGATATATTACCATATAATGTTTAGCTCTTAATCAATTTATTCTACATATTGAAGCTACACATATATACATATTATATATATATATATGTTTGCATCAGCATTCACTATTGTATCGGAATAAGTATATGCCATTACATTTCTTTCAAATAAAAGTAAAAAATATATATAAAATCACCCTCGAGTAGAAATATATGTATTAAAAAAGGGGGAATTTAATAATTTGATTCGAATTAATGTATATAATGCACAGATGGCAAACTAATTATATAATTTAAAGTTAAAATCTAAAAACTAGATTCTTTTTAATATAAAAGAATTTTTTTTAAAAAATGCTGTTAATTAGTTATTTTTATTCTTAGAATTGAAATGATTTTCTATTGACATAATTGCAAACAGGCCCATGGGCATATAGTCAGATAAGAGATAAATTAAAAAAAAAATACTAGTGATAGGAGTTCATGGAAATAAAATAAAAAAACCTTTGAAGGGAGAAGATATTTTGGATTGCTCTTGCTGATTGTGTATTGTTAAGTATATTTAGAGGTGTATTGTGGATCTCCAAAATGTAGGGGTCAGCAATAATTTATGTTTCCCGTATTTGAAGCAGCTGAAGCGGTCTCCAGAATAGGATGGTTCCTGGAAAATAGTCAGCAACAGACTTCTCTCCATCTAGAAGAATAGGAAATGGAAAGAACTTTGAATTCTACCATGCATCAAGGATTACAAAGATGGACTTTACCTATAGCATTGGAAAATATAAACTTTTCTTTTAAACGAAGTAGGAACATTAATCATATAATGCGAACTTTTTCCAGTATTTTAAGTGTCACTTAACTTTTAAAAGAAATCTCTTATCTGATTAAATTTTAAATTATTTATCTATTTTCTTTTTTTTAAAAATATGCTTAATATCATTTCCATTCTGTAATTTCTTTTAAATTAATTATTTAAAGTTAGTGTGAATGGCTGCATAGATTCGTAAGATTGTTAGTTTAAAGTGTGTTAATTTTGGGCTAATTGTTTCATAGTTGGATCGGTGCTGGTGGATAGATGTATGGATGTTTTATGTCAATGTAACTTGAGTAGGTGCATTGGATACTCATTCCCTTGTACCGCATTAGTATACAAGATATGATACCCACCTGAACATATGACCCAAAAGAGTAGTCATCACATTGTTGTCAATGGTCGTAGATGTATTTCCTATGCCATAGACTTTCTTACACTCTGACTGGGACAGTAAGCCAGCAAAGACCACTATCACCATTTACAGAGCTTCTCATATAATTTCGTTCTTGTATCATGGGGAAGATGCTCATTCCTTTTCACCATGATTCGTTATTTTTCTAATGATATTATGCTACAGATGTAAAATTCCTGTTAGCATGATTGTGTTATGCTAATAATCTCATTTTGCATTGTCACATCGGTATAACAGTAAGCTAGTGTTGGTTTAAATGCGAGATTTTTGGCCTAAGATTAAAAGGGATTGGGTTGGTTATTGCATAATCTATGTAGCATGTTCACACTTAATAAAATAGAAAAATTGTAATTAAATCTATTAAATGCTTCCATCTAATCCAAATCAAATATATTTAGTTGATTTAATTTTCAGAATTTTTTTAATGCGTGTGTGCATTATAGTAAAATGTTTTGTTGAATTAATTTTGGCAGTAACTTATTTTATATATTTTATTAATATTTAAAAGTAAGCATTAGAAATTTGAATATACAGTATATTTTAAGCTCAGCTTCTCCCTGAGCTAGTGACTAGTACTTTTAGTTTGATAAAAAGGTAACCTCTCCCAATCTTATCTGCCTACTGTATAAATTTTCCAGGTTCAAATGGCCTGGTGGTGCCTGGTATGGCAGATTACATTGGGGAGGTTCCCCGACTCTTATACTATGGTTTAACTAAAGATCCTGAGTCCAACCACAGTGAATGTAGGCTAAATTTTAATTAAATAGAAACTTTAAAACATTCCATAAATTTTATGAAATAAAATTAAAAGATTTTATTTTAGATAATAAAATAAAATTCCTAGAATCACAGAACTCATTAGTGAAAAAGATTAGTTAGCTAGGAATAATTAATTAAAAACACTGTAATTAAAAATAAAATAGCAGAATAATGGCATTGGAATGTAAGATGGCAAACAAGTAAGGTATAAATTGAGAACTTGTGTATTGTTCTCTTTCTTTTACCTGACTCAGCTCTACTGCTTGGACTGAAAAACAGCCACAAAGATATTTTTATTGGAGAAAAAATATAGTTAACTTTTTGAAAAGAGCTCTCTGCAACTAAGAAAATATCTTATCCTCCTGCTGAATAATTTCTTAAGCCACTAGCCTTCTATAGACAAGAAGAAAAAGAACTTAAAATGGGGGCTGTAGGTAAAATGGCGGAGTAGACTTTTCTCTCTATCTCTCGATCATTTTCCTGTCTGCTGGAGTTTGAAAGATGTAACCCAAGAAATGTAGAGTGCTAGAACAATTTTACCTGACAAATTCCTACTGCTATAAATGGATAACCGAGGACAGAAATCACCCTAAGCCATCAGTACAAACTGCTGACCAGAATGTCTTCATGGCTATCTAATAAAGACGTACGCAATTTTAAATGGTTATTGGTAACTTTAATTTTCACTTATATTTTATTTTGGCTTAAATCATAAACTTAAGTCATTTATGTATTATAAGTATAATGTGTTCATATATATATATAGCCTGATAATTTTTAACATTTTTATTCTTACTTTTTTTTGACCAGTATACTAGCGATTCTTAATCCTTTAATATATATGTAATGTATTTTTTTATTTATTAATGGATTGCCAATATACATTACTTGAATTGTATACTACTTATATTTTTTTAAAGAAAGAAACATGATTTCTTTCTTATGGCTTGGCATAAACATATGAGTAAAACTGACTTTTAGCAGCCACAACATTTCGCCCACTATTTAAAAAAAAAACTGAACTATATTTTTTTGTACTAATTGTATCTAACTATACTAAGTGTATCTAACTATAAATAAACTATATCTAATTATAAATGTTTTTACATAAAGGTTAATAATAAAAAAAATTAACTTATATTTTAATGCATAGTTTAGAGCTATACACATGAGGAAATTCACGAAAATGGTGTCATGTTCATGCATACTCCTAAATGCAAATTCCTGCAGGTAGGATGGATGAAAGAAGTATGATTCATCGATCTCCACTATCCGTGGTTCACCATTGTCATCAAATCTGCCGACAAGTGCTGGATTTCTGCCGAAATATATAGCACATTCTTCACAGTAAAAATGACACTAGTCTATGACCATTCACTTGCTAACCTCAGTCTCATGAACAATAAAGTGCATCGGCAAATTATTCACCCAACAAAATGTTATATCAACAATGGTGTTGAAAGACAGATGGCTTTGGGGAAAAAATGACCCACTTCTTATTCCAGAGTTTGAAATTGTTCAAGCAGACAACATGTATTCCAGCCTTCTGCCAGGACAGCTGCAACATTTAAAATTTCATTTTGAGAAACCAAAGAAGTGATAGAAATTTGTCTGCAAAAATTACATGTGGCAAAAGTAATTCATAATTTTGACAGCAGGGACTTCTTTTATGACACTTGTTAAGTTTTGACACATAACCTAGCACAAAATTGCACATAAAAATGTAATTTTTTTTTAATGTTATTTATTAACCTTCATTGTAAAAAATACATTTATAATTAAATATACTTTACAATTACATAGTAATAATAATGTAGTTTGAACCACAGATAGTGGAGATCGATGAATTGTACTTCTTTCATCCACCCTACCTGCAGGAATTTGCATTTAGGGGTATGCACAAACATGACACCGTTTTCGTGAATTTCCTCATGTGCATAGCGCAAAACAACGTATAAAAATGTAAGTTGGTTTTTTTTTTATTAACCTTCATGTAAAAACATTTATAGTTAGATATAGTTTATTTATAGTTAGATACACTTAGTATAAAAAAATATAGTTCTGTTTTTTAAAAAATAGAGGGTGAAATGTTGTTGCCGCTAAAAGTCAGTTTTACCAACATATGTATATAGGAGGAACTGGAAGGGAGAAATAATCTAATTTCATTTATTTCTACTTGTTCGATCCACCACTAAATATGGGAATATTTCAGATTTATTAGAAAACTCTTTGAATAAAACTTCTCCTTCCAATTCCCTCTTGCCATGTTGGTTTCACTGATTTTTTAAAAATATATATTAGAAAGAGAGAAAAAAAGCAGAACACGCAATTGTTGTTTTTTTTTTAGAAAAATAATTTATTGTTTCTTTTAATTTATACTTAGAAATATAAAAGAAAATGACATTTGAGTACATATATCAAAGTGTTCAATTTTATGCATTTTATAAGAAAGATCCAATCCTGCCTTATATTTTTTTATACTTTCTTAAAGTCAACCTGGGTTTTTTGCTAATATACATCTATTTGTCAAAAACAGATATAGCTTAAGCATTTTATAATTTTATTAAATGTAAGAGAGGGTACAGTATCTTAAATCTTCATTAACTCTAAGGGTGAACTAGTTAAATAGCTATTAATATACCTATTTTTTATATATATTTTAATGTTAGTTAAAAGGTGTAAAATAATTATTTTTAATAGTGGATATTCTCTCAGTCTCAAAAAATTTTGAAGTCATATTATTTCATATACATATATTTTACCTAAGGTTTTTAAAGTTTAATGGATGTTTGGCCACATTTCCTCTTATATTGTGCTACTCGGTGATTCGTGAGAATGTCTCGGTACATCTCTATAGCTCCCATCAACATTGATTAATAGGCTAACACCGTTCCGATATGGCTATTGATGACAAAGTGGATTTTGACCTTTTTTCAATATTACTACTGGACACAAGCACTTATACTCCGATCCTGAGCTCGAATCATGCTGAGGTGAATGAGCACCATCTCTCTAACTCTTGTGTTAGACCCAGAGTGCTATCCAGACCTTAAGTTAGCCATATATAAAACCTTTGTGCCTCCAAGACTTGATTCTAAACTCACACAATTAAATCACCAAGGACCACAGTAATGCTTAATTTCATTATAGATAAAACCTTAACTTTATAATATGCTCAAAATATTGCTGAGTAAGTTTGAAATCTGGCCACTGGGGAGATTTTTCTTTATTTTGTCATTTAAATGCAGGCTACAGTTGAACATGGCTTTAATCTATTTAACTAGTTTTAACCAATTATCCATTTTTGTAATTTCACCCTGGAGTTATGTTTTTCTGTCTCTCTCTTTAAAGTAAATCACCCAGCTGTTGGCTAAGTATGGTATTGTTCTGTAATTATTGTACTATTGTTTAATTATATTAATTGGATCTTACTAATGCATATCAGTACATATCCATGTTTGTAGATGCAAGAAAATAACTTGCAACATTTTTTGTGTTAATTATTTTTTCAAATGGTCATTTCTTTTAATTGAACAATAAACTTTCATTCACTAATCTCATCAATATCTTGTCTGTGTCATTATATAATCTAACCCTGGTTTTTCTTTGTTAAAATTCCCCTTTATGATCTCATCTCTCCCTGACCACTGGGCATACATAAAGAATAAATTCTAGTGAGGTTTGGGGAGTAAGTTGCTTAAAAGCAATCTGGATGAGTAGGTGAGATTTGAACCCCCTCTACCTGCATCTCTTGGTTAGCTTAAAGCAGCTCTATTTTTTATACCATTACAATATTGCTCATATATTCAATTCTTTACAGATTAACATATCATATATACATATTCAAGACATCTATATGTTTTGTAACAACATACATGCATCAGTTTTTTATAAATGAATATGGATGGCATGTCTAACTCCAGAAGAAGGAGAGGGAAAAAAACCTACTCTAATTTTTTTTTTCAGTGACTATAAAAACTAATTTGCAAATCACAAATTCATCCACATATAGAACATGATGATCCATTTTTCTACTTATATGATATTTTGTATTTCTTTCATAGAGAACTTTTCTCTCTGAAATATTTTAATACAATGCTTAAAGAAGTAATAACTTTCACTTTATTCTCTTTTTTGCCATAACCTACCCATGAAAACAACATCACATTTGCCTTTCCCATTATGACCATTCTCAAATTATCTAAGTCTTGCCTTCTTCATTCATTTTACATATTTAATCCAAGGAAAGTGTAATTTTATATTAGTGAACTCTATGATGTCATATCTAGCACATTGAAGAATATACTGATTGATTTTATTTTGTTTTTAATTTTTTTAATTTTACACAACCGTCTTAATTGAAACTTTTTTAATGTTTTTACATTGCATTAACAGTGTGTTCATGTTACACTTCCATACAATAAATTAGGTAAAATAACAGTTCTATATACAGCTGGCTTAGTTGAAATAATTATTTTCTCTGATACTCTATTTCTTAACCTATTAAAAATAAAAGCAATAAACAGAAGTCTATGTTGTGTCTCAACATCAAAGTTCATTTTTCTAGTTATAAAATTATCAAGATATTTAAACATATATATAATAAGGTATTTATTTATATAGTGCTATGTTAATAAATTGTAATTGTAAATTAGTGATCAGGCTAATGCACATGCGCTTTACAGAATTTAAACTATACGTAAATGAATACTCTCATTCTCAAAGACAAGATAAAGTCTTTATGAAAAGATAAAATGAATACATCTATCTTTTCAACCCAAATGTTTAAGTAGAGCATGAAGATATTAACAGTCACTTTAAATTACTTTTATTATGTTTGAATGAATGTTGTTTGCAAAATTATTTAAAATTTGCTATACGTCATTGTTAGTTAAAGTTAAACATATATATAATAAGGTATTTATTTATATAGTGCTATGTTAATAAATTGTAATTGTAAATTAGTGATTTTAAACTATACATAATTTTAATTACGTAATTTAAAGTGACTGCTTAATATCTTCACGCTCTCATCTCCAAACACCTAAGATTAGCCCATACTTAAACGTTTGGGTTGAAAAAATAGATAGATTCATTCTATGTTTTTATAAAGACTTTATCTTGTGTTTGAGAATAAGAGTATTCATTTACATATAGTTTAAAATCTGTAAAGCGCATGTGCATTAGCCTGATTGCTAATTTACAATTACAAGATATTTAAATTAATTTATATTTTCATGTTGCTAACCATTCAAGTTAGAAGCTGATTAGAATTTTTCTTTCAATACTGGATGATAAAGAACTTAAAAGTATTATTAAAAGAAAGTGTTAAATGTTACATTAACCATATTCTATAAATTCTTTTTTGATCTGGCAAAAATAGTTCAATATTAGCCTACTGTAAATTCAGATTCCAAGAGAAAATTCTTGTCATTTTTAGTCGATACAAATTGAAATTCTTATCATCAAATCTATATCATATCTTAATCACATTTTATTAAACTGCCAGTTCTAAAAATCACCATCACAATAAACAAAAACAATATTGGAGCAAGTATGTGTTTTTGTTTAAGACCAGTCTTTATTTCAAATATGTTAGATTTTCATTTATAGTAATAACACTTTCTCTCATTTTATCACATAGAAGCTATATGATAGAAATAAATTTTGTTGGACAGCTTACTAATTTCAAATAATACCATAGATATGTTTTAGTGATGAGTCAATTGTCTTAACCAAAACCGTGCAAAAAATGTATAAATTACTCCTTTGTTTCCAAACTTTTCTTGCATTTGTCTGGCAACAAAAATTGTATCTATAGTGTTCTTGATTCTATAAAATCACATTGAATCTCTGGTTAGTATTCATCTATGACTGAAAACAACCAATTCAACAAAATTTTTAAAACTACCTTTGCTGTTGTTGATAACAATGGTACCCCCTTATAAATACTGCAATTTTGTCTATTTCCTTTACTGTTAAAAATTGGAACAATAAAATGATCTTTAATATTAAGTGAGGTAACTTCATGAGTCTATATATTTCTACAAAATTTTTAATATTTTTGAAAGTAACATATCATCACCATATTTTAAAATTTCATTAAGATCTGAATCTTTTTCATTTTTATGATTACAATAAGCATTTTTATCTTCACTAAGCTGGATAACTTTGTCCAAATCTAAATGAGTAGTTAAAATAGATATATCATTTAAATTTATCATCTGATTTATTGTATCATTATTCAAAAAATGATCAAAATTATTCTTCCATGTATTTGAAATATCATTGATATCATATTTTAAAATGTTATTGCTGAATTTAATAAGTTTGTAATAACATTTCTCAGATTCTTATGTTGTTTTCAGTACATCAAAAAAGATCTAGAGTGACCATGATTGGCAAATGTCTATCTTTAGGCCTTCTTTCAGTTATTGATCTTCTGCTTTCAGATCTCTATATTTTTTGTACTGTTTCATATTTATCATTCTTTCAAACAGAAAATATCAAATTTTTATTTAATCAAAATACAATAAGATCATTGTCAGAAATGCAGGCATGATTCTATCTTTAATGAACATCCTTCTTAAGATAATTTAGTATTTCAATAATATGACCATTCTGAAGATTCAAATTAGATATTTTGCGATTAATTATTGTTGTTTACTCTATGTAGTAGACACTTCTAAAGAATTAACATGTATTTTCTTATGAATATGATTGGAATAAGATCTAATTTTTAATACCACTGTTCTCTTAATTTATGATGTGAAGAATAATCTGCACTTATATAAATTTCTCCTATTTTGACTTTAAACTATAATGTAATCTATTAAATGCAATTGTTTTAATCATGGATGCATACAACTTCCTTTATAACAGTTTTTCTGTCTAAACAAATTGTTTACAATAATCTATCCACATGTTGTGCAAGAATTCAATAACCACTTGCACTTTCTGCAACAATATTATTATTTCCATTAACTTTTAATTAAAGTCTAGTCCTTACAACAATGTGTACATTAATGTCTTTAAGAAAAAAAATTAAATCTTTTAATTGTTTTGCTGTTATAATCTTATCTAGCAAAAAATAAAGGTCTGGTTTTTCTAAATCTATCATTGTGGAAGACAAGTTTTAACACTATTAGTCTTTCATTAATGTATCAAGAAATTTTTAAATTGAAAGGTACTAAATTCAACATTACAGCAAATCCATTGTCATGTATACTGTCTTCACTGAATAATCTACCCATTCATCTATCTGTTCTATCAAACTTCTTTGCTTTTGAAGATGAGTTTCACTAAAATTAGATATATCAATTTTAAACCTTGATAGTTCCTTACCTACCAGTGTCATTTTTCTTCTGATTTTGAATTTGTATCAATTAAAGTTTATACATTATTAGAAAATAAATTATAATACTTACCTTTAGTATTGCTACTGCCTAGTGCTCTACCATTAATATTAGTTTTATTATAATAATTATTTCTATTATTGTAATGAATAACTCACCAGGCATGATAACATAGCCAGATCATTTTTAGGCAATGTTTTCTAGATCAATTATATTTCTCGGTTTTTGACAGGGTGGTTCTTAAATAAAGCTGCCTAAACCTTCAATTTTGGCCAGCTAAAACTGTTATTTTGTAATAATATGCTAGGGAATAATAACAAAAAGAATAGTAGCAGTAGTAGTAGCAGTAGCAGTAGCAGCAGCAGTAATAGTAGTAGCAGCAGCAGTAGCAGTAATAGTAGTAGTAGTAGTAGTAGTAGTAGTAGTAGTAGGAGTAGTAATAGTAATAGTAGCAATACTAAATTCAGAACTATCAAAAGTCTTACTCAAATTTAATAATATTTTAAAGGCTACTGGCAGATACCTTTCTAAAATGATAGATGTCCTTTTTCTAATTTTTAATCTCTTAATTTTCAATTTGGAAACACTATAAATTTCTCATAATATATACTTCTTCACTTCACCAATTTATGCCACTTTTGAGTGTCAGGAGTTTAAACTTTACCTCATTATCATCTTTGGACTATTAACTTTTATTAACTCCAAGGTTTGATGTGATATCTTTTCATTGTTGAAAGATTATATTTTAGAACTAATTGGTGCACCTCTTAAGGCAAGTGGTACATCTTGTTGAAAATCATTTTTATACAAAAGTTTTTTTATTATAGTGCAAATAAAGCCAGCACTAAAAATATTTTCTACTTATAAATTTTAAATATAGGTAGTTATTACTAAACTGTATCATTTCTTAGTTATATCCATTTCTATTTCTTCATTAATTTAGACTTTACACAAGACTACCATTTCAAGAAGTCTCTAGTAATATGACAGAATAAATCTATCTCTGAATCTATGAAAGTTAACTCTATTTATCCAAGTGAAAGAATGAAAAAATTTGAATGCTTGAGAGAAATGAATTAACTCAATCTTATTTTTTTATATAATCAGTCTCTCTGATGTTTGATAAAAGCATATTTTGCCTGTGTATCACCCCCCCCCCCCATTGCTTATCATAAGTTATTTTCTTTATACAATATTTTTCTATTTTCTTATAACTAATTCTTTAATTACAAAACTTTAATTAGGTGTTATTAATTAAAATGTTAAATGGGGTTTTTTAGTATGTAATCTTATTTTTATTTAACTACATATTTCTCAAAAGTCTTTACAAATCTTTTTTTAAAAAAAAAACCCACTCGAAGTGAAACTTTTTATAACAATAATAAAAACATTTTATAACTAATCAATAAATTCTCAACTTCATATTTTAATGTTTTATTTTCATAACATAAAATTATCCTTTTTTTCCTTCTATTTAAAAATGTAATTTTTTACATACAACATATCTATAAGAAAAAAAATAAAAAGTGTACACAGGATCTCTTAGTATTTTAAATATAGTTATTAAATATTAAAACTTTTGCATATATATCAATAGGATGTTTACTAATTTTATAGAATTTTTACCTTTACAAACATTTTATTTTGAAATCATAATAATAATTAATAGTAAAATAATTTTTGATCTGATTTTTAAGCATTTATTTTTTAAATCTATTTAATATAAATGCTGTATTGTACATTAAATCCTACTGAGAGCTCGTTTTGAGAGAGTCCACATTGTTATGAGCTCATACAATCACCGTATATACATTGTAATGATAAATAAAACAAGTAAAAGCCACTGTATGTACCGGTTCTAAATATAGAGTTACAAGTTTAAATAGTTAAATTCAACTATATACATTTAGATATAACTCACGTGTTGATGATTATGATCAAAATAATCTTAGCACTAAAGGTTCAGTTAAGAATAATGATTCCAAAAGTATTTTTTATTGTTTAGATTCAATTAAAAATTAGTCGTTAGGCAATAATCTCTTTCAAATAGAAAGATTATTTCTGGATTTTTTTACTGTAACTGATCATTATCATTTTAATGTAATTTGATTATACCGGCATTTCTCCAGTAGATTGCTTGGGTTCTCAGGGTTAGAGGTATATTAAGAGCTTATGTTTAGAATGAATTCACAAAGCAAAAGCAAACTAAATTGGTGCATAGGCTACATAATTCTTGGTCATTTTATTGGTGTGTCTTAGGTTTATGTAGCAATGCATGGTAGTTTTCTGCTAACTAATATTATTTTGGCTGCATTGAATGAAGTATTCAAAAATACTTTTAAACAATCTGAAGGTAAAACTATCTGAAGCTAGTGTGAGTGAAACTAATTTAACTGGTAGATTCTCTTCACAGAATCAATTTGTGTTGCCTTTGCTGTCATTATTAGACCTATTTATGTCTCATTTCCTCATAATATATTTTAACATTGACACATAATTAAGTCCCCATTAATTTATCATAATTTTTTTTTACACAATATCTTCATCCTGACTTAATGATTAGATTTAATATATTTTTACACAACATGTTTATCATAAATAGTTTCTGCATTCATATAATTATTTTATAAATGATTATTAAAAATAGATTTTTATTTACACTTGCAAAAAGAAAATTATGACCAAACTCTGTAATTTATTCTCTAAATTTCTCAATTTTACTGCTTTATAATATTTAATAACATATTCAGATTTACAATTCAATTTATTATAAGAAAAAGGCAAGTTATTTCTTTAAACCTATTCCAGAAGGCAAATCTGAACAGTAGAAAATACTTTAATTTTCCCTGAATTATGCAATCCTTTGCTGGCAACAGTAGTCTAATTAATTTCTATTTCTTGTCTTTTATTCCAAAAGTTATTATTTTACTAATCATAATTTTAGAAAATTATTTCTTTCATTAAATATTTAATAATAGTATAACTCTGTTAGCTAATTTTTCTTTAATTTCTTACATGGTACATCTAATATGTGCATATAGACCTTCAGCAATCTATAAATTTACTTATCAATCTCTTAACAGATTTTTATTAGTTTTCTTATGCATGTAGTTTTATAACACAAATAATTCTAACTGCAATCTAATTGGTACTGTTTCTATTGTACAGCCCCCCCCCTCAATTTTACTTTATTTGACCTACATTTCCTTATTTTAACTTTATTTTATCTTAACCATCTTACTTACTATATTTTTATTTTCAATACATATTGTATCAAGCTTACCAAGCAATACTTTCTCTTTATTACTTTAACTTTATTAAACTTTTGTTTTGATGAGCTTAATTTATTATTATCAAACTCAATACATATTTATTCTTTATTATACTTCTTTTTCTTCTATTCATAACATCATTTAATAGATTTATAACTATTATTCATTATTTCATTACCTTATAACTATTTTTCATTTAATAACTTTTAGGGCAACTTTGCCCGCACTTTGGCAGCCCTTGTATTTATTTATTTTAATAGGTTTCTGTTTATTCTTGATACATTGGTATTTATTATTATCCGAATATTATTTACTTAATAATATCTTTTATATTTATCATTTTATTCTTTATTATAAGACCTCTCTTTTACTATCATTTACTTTATGCAATTATTTAATTATATCATTAATACTTATGGGAATAAACCAGCACTTTAAGCAGAGGGGAGAATACCAGTGATAGCATAACCATCAATGATACCCATGGCCAGATCAGGCTATATGAAATATAATCATGGCCACATTTCCTGATCATGGCCTACCTTGACTGCTGGAACAAAAACCTGTCATCCAAAGCATTTTATCTGTTTTGAGGATCAAACTCAGGCACTAGCCAACCATAGGTTATATAGCCAGCATGCTTGGATGAGAGGCACACCAATCCAGTGCTTGAAATATCTCAAACTAGCTCCTACTCTTAATCAGGGAATCCAACACATTTAACTTAAGATATTAGATATTAATATCCTTAAATCAATTATGAATAGTGACAAGAGAGAGAGAATAGACCAAATAACAATTAAGCAAACATTAGTATTTACTCATGCACACACATTTTAATATGACATAACATAATAAAGCTTTATATAGAAAAAATATATAAATGATTACTTTCAGGCTAACTTGTATGAGAGTTCTTTATTAAAGTTCATTTTATTTAAAAATAAAGTGTCTAGACAGTTATTATTGAAAATATATTTACAAGGTTTTTTGTGTTATTAGATGACAATGTTCCTTTGGTTTTGGTTTTCATTCATGTTACTTTCTAACCAGTTGGATTTTTGGTCTCCATTGATGGTTTCAGAGCTTGTCTTCCATTCTTAGACTCAACAATGGGAGAGAGAAAGTAGCAGAAGCATCTATTTTATGACTTAAGCATTGTTTTTGGGCATTGGTTCTATATGAGGACAGTTGATTTTGGCAGAGGACTTAGGGCATGATGCCCAGTTGAACACTTCTAAAACTGTCTAGCAATTCATGTTGCTAACTCTGCAGCTTCTGCAATAATATTGTCCACAGCAGTAATGACTGGCTCTATACTGTACTTAAATTTCTGAATCTCTGGATAACTGAATGAATTGAGCAATGAATAATGTAATGAATCAATAATGGAATGAAGTCTGGAATGAATATAACAATAACTATGGCACACTTTTACATTTACTCTCCTATTGTTCTTTTCCTTATCACAGCTTTAATTTTTAGAATAATTTAAATTTATTTTTTAATTAATTTTTACATTTTTCTTTAATCTAATCTTTTTTCTAGATTAATCTACTATCTCATAACATTTATACCAATGAGCTAGTCTGGATAGTTTGTAATTAATTTATCAATTTTATTATCAGCCAGGAATCTTACTGACATTCCAAAAGTTTACTTTCACCTATTAACTATCTTTTTTATTTTAGATTTTTCACTAAGATTTATTTTTAGACATTTTATTCTTTTAATTTTTTTTTTAGCTTATAAAAAGAAAAGTGAGTTTTAAATCTCTATTTCTCTTGATTCTTTTCCCTACCTGCTTTTAATAAATAGTTTTATTCCATTTTAAAAGAACAATATAATGCAATCTTTTTATTTTACAAAATTACATTTTAAAATCTACTTCTTAACTAATTATTTCTTTAACTATATTTTTCTTTCCTAATAAATCTGATTATTTATTATTATGTAATACAGATATATATATATATATATGTGTGTGTGTGTGTTTTAGAATATATATCTTGCTAGCATTATAATACACATACCCACTCTGCCCATTTGAGAGATAAAATACATCAATTTGATCCATTTTGGCTTCTGACATTTTATTTTAGCTTTATCATTTGATTTTTATATTTATTTATTTATTATTTTTATATAAAATAAGATCAGATCACCAAATACTGACATGCTACAGAGGATGATCTTTTCTGTGCAGCATTATGTCACAGATTGTAATCTACATTGACTTGCAATGATTATATCATATGTGGTGACCATCAGGGACAACATTCATCTTTTTGATGTATATGGAGAGGTTAAATGCCATGAATAGCAGAACACATCTGCTTATATCTGAATTATGCAATAAAACAATACTATAACATTAACTTTCTTACAATGCTGGGAATTTTTCTACCAGCTGGTTGAATAAGCCCAGGACTTTCTCTTTTGGCTCTGCATCCTAGAAAATGCAGAGTCACTGTGAATGTCAGTATTCATCTACTGACCATTTAGCCAACAACATCTTTTTAAATAAATTAATAGAATATAAAAAGTCTGTTATCAAGGCAACATTAAAAAATTATACATGTACTTAATAATCTACACTCCACCATATAATTTTAAAACATATGAATAAAAAATGACCTCCAGGATGTATTTCCAGTTCATCAGTTGATCCAACCATCTAAGTGTAACACTTCCTTTAACAACAGACCACAAATATCCTATTATTTTGTACAAACATGATGATATAGTGATGTGATTTATATATTTGTGTGCATCTGGACATGCATCAAGCATTATCACTTGGATATTTTGATATATTCAAATCATTAGATATACACATTGTTATTTTGGAATAAAATAAACAAATTACTTATATAACAATTTAAACAATTTAGGTACTACATCTAAATGATAACATTTGATCACACTATGTGCACACACATGACATATACACTAAAAACCTGGCTTAGAAAGTAATAAATATTGTTTCAAATTTATTACTGCAATATTTGATAATTATCTACATACTCTTGTAGAACTTATTATGTATATATGTATGTATGTCAGAATGTAAAAGAGTATTAAAAACTCCTGTAATATATATATAATTTCGTATATGCATACACATTTATACATGTGCTGTTTTTTTTTTGGGGTGGTGGAAGTACACTGTATAATTATGTCAATACAATACTATAATTAAAAGATCATCAGTTGTCTTTTATAGTAATATAAAACTTGTGTACATCAGATGCCTCCATCGTTTATCAAAATATTTAGATATCATATGTTTACCTGCTATTGTATTACCTCTTGTTGAATAAATGTATAAAATAATTAAAGTATAACAGCTTTCAAATATACCATTGAACGACAAAACTTTCTTAACTACTCTCCATGCTCTACTCTTGTTATACGGTGAGATTAGCTACTTTTTTAGTAATCGTTACTGAAAAGTTACATTTTTAATAATAAATCGGCTATATAAAAAAATAAAACATGAATAAAAATTTTTATTTGATTAATATTCGAATCCAAATCGCACGCACAACAAGCTAATACTATGACATTCTTTCTTCCAATAGATACTGTGCGATAATGCTATTTTGTTTTATATATTTGTTACTATTCAGGACGAAGTTAATTCTACATAATAATGTTACATAAGTGACCTTTAAATAAAAATTGCTTTAGGCCAAAACATATCAGATGTCATTACGAATTATAACTTCTAGTCTATTATTATTAGCGCTTTAGCTAATACAAACAAAAACTATCTTTGAATGTTTACTTTTTAATGATATTAAACAAAAATATTTGTTGCTATTTTCAGATTAGAAATTCGATTTAAAAAAAAAAAGATTCAATTAATTGAATAAAATACTATTTATTTAATCTGTATGTACCTCTGGTAAATGTGAAATAAAAGTTTGCGCTATATATTTTTCAGTTCAAAAGACAACTTACCTATATAGACATGTATTTTTTCTTCCAATTTTTTTTCAATTTTCATGTTCAATTTCTTTGGAATGGAATTTATTATCTAATGAGGAATTGTAATTTATATTCCCTGAAATTGTCAAACCATTTTTTTTTATCAATGTCATATCCGTCTAACAATTTTTTGTTAGTTTGTCCTTTTAATAACTTTTATTTTTTATTTTACATTTACTATTTTGTTGTATGTTTATATGTACAAGCATGAAAAGAACACATAAATGGAATATATATATATATGAATGAGTGAGAGGGTAATTAATTAGAAAATAAATAAAGTTTTGTAAATAATTTTTTTAAAAATTAATATTCGGATGAATAAAAAATGCCCACATTACTACTTATCCATCCATGTGTATGAGTGAGTGTAGAAAATATATTTTATGCATTCTCCACACAAACAAAATAAATAAACGAACAAACAAATAATCAAAAATTTGTCTATTATGGGATGTCATTTATAGTGCATTTTATCAATTTTTAAAACTTATTATAATTTCTTATAACATATATATATATATATATTGTAACCGAAACCCGACGATCGAAAGGCTTAAACTTCCCTTTTATATAGATATAGTGGGGAATTCTTATAATTCAAGATCGCCCACTTTCCACTACTACAAGCAGAGAGAAAATACGGACATAAACGAGTCTATATCCGCACTTGACCAAACCTGTACGCTATACGGGTATAGCCTCAGGTTATATTTCCCGGTCAACCTTCTCCTGACTGCTGTAAGATTTAACAGAGTTACAGCGCTTGGATAATTATAAATTTAATGGGATCAAATACTGCACCACTAGCTTCATGTGTTACTTAAGTACTCAAATGCATAATAATTATTCCCAACCCTAAGATTATATTATTTTTTGGAAGTGGCGAAGAAAGAGACGAAACAGATTTTACATAAATAAAAGATATTTAATACAATAAATTATAATAAAAGAAACACTCAAAATTATTAACACTCAATATAAAAACAGATTATGCTATAACACTACAAAAATAACTAAAAATACAATAGATGATTCTATAAATGATTGCAATCTGTGGAAATAACTTATCCCTTTATAGTCATTTCAAATATTCAAAGAGTCTAATAAATGTCTATCTCATTATATGTGGGATTGGCAATTGCATTAAATTTAAAGGTATGTGCACATAATTATATAAAATGTCTTATTCATAATTACCTAGGTGATAAAGTCTTCGAATAAACTTGGCATCTTGCTGACCGTCCCGTGGAATTTTTCCACTTCTTTAGTAGGGAACGGTCACTCTTCGGTTAGATTTGATTGTTGGGATTCCTCCGTATTGTGGGCATCAAGGCAAGGCAAAAACAAACTCTTCGGCAGGCGCTACATTGGCATTTGTTATATGAGATGTGAACCATTATAGCACAGAAGTCCAGATCGACCGGCGATCACGACTGGCCCTTAGCCACACATCCTTAAAGTGTCCCTTATGTTATAGTTTGTTTTCATGTTCCCAAAATTTAACTTTTCATGTCTGCTTTCTATTATATTTCTCTGCTTCTTATCAGAGCAGTGTCTTCACTGAAGTCTTGACCAATACTGTTTTTCAATTAATTAATTAATGTTCTTTATTTTTCAAATTCCTTCCTTATCTTGATCTCATGCTGGGTTTTTCATTTCACACCTTTTTACTTTAAAAATGCTTTCAACAACTTATACAAAATTACTTTTCAATTTGATACAATTTTATAATATAATATTTTACATTTATTTAGCAATCATTTTCTTTAATAAAATTATTTTATTTTGACATGAAATAAACTGTACTCTCTTTATTCATACATTCACACATGCATTTCATTTTCGTCAAAATGTGTAATTTTAAGACCAGATCTTTATCTTTCCGTTGCATTCTAAATTTTACTTATATTTTATTTACACTCCCTCACTATCGCTTTTTTTTATATCATTAAGTTTCTATTTTATTTATATTTCATTTCTCATTTTTTTAATCTTACATTAAACACATGATATCGATATTTCTAACTTATTTCTATTCTTTTTTTAAAAATCTGAACTTTGAAGGGTAAAAGATAAGAATCGTTTCGATTCTAATTCCCTCTCTTTTTTACTTAAACATTTCTTTGTTTTGTAATTTTTTTTTTAACTCACTTTTTTTTATAACCCAAGCACAATATTTAATATTCTTTAATATTAAATATCTATATGTGTGACTGCAGTATGTGCGATCATCACAATATATATATATATATAAATGATAACAATCAACTCTTAAACTATCAACAATTTCAACCTGCAGTCAAGGCAACCTTCTTTAACAATAAAAGTGGTACAATCTTTAAATATGTTCTGATTGCAATTTGACCAAGAAATATGAGATTAATAATACAAATACGTTTAAACAAATCTCATTAATCAGACAAATATAACCTGTTCTGAAACAGACTAATATATAGTTAATTATAACTTCCAAATTCCATATAAAGTATATATTTACTAAGTCAATAAAACCAATTGTTCAAGGTTTTAATAGGTTTAAAATTTAGATGATAACAATCAACTCTTAAGCTATCAACAATCTCAACCTGTAGTCAAGGCAACCCTCTTTAACAATAAAGATGGTACCACCTTTATATATGGTCTGATATGTTTATAGAGACAATATATATATATATAACAAATCACTCAAACTTCTTTATAAACCTTGATTTGCTCTATGAACTATTATAACACAAAATTATACTCAACTTTAACTTTACTTTTTTATAGTCTTTATCAAGGAACAACAAAAATACAAATATTATATAATAATATAACAAATAGAAATACTTCTTACCTTAAAACTCTTCTAACAAACAAACTTAACTTGTCATTACATTCATTTCTTAAATACCTTTCTTGAAATAATTCCCAATAATTATTTAATTAAATCAAACTCTTATTCTCTTTTTTTTTTTCAATTAACATTCTATTCATTAAAGTTTCATTTCATTAATATAAATTCCTTCTTTTATAATTCCTTTATAATATGATCTAATACGTTTTAAAATAGAAGACTGTATTTGTTTATTTTTTTATTTATTTTTTTATTTATATAGACATTAAAGATTGCAATTTGATCAAGAAGTGTGGACCATATATGAAGGTGCTACCAACTTTATTGTTAAAGGATATTGCTTTGACTACAGGTTGAAATTGTTGATAGCTTAACCGTTGTTGTCATCTACATTTATAAACTTATTAAAGCCTTGAGTAATTAGCTTTATTGTCTTAGTAAATATATTTTTAAAAACTATCATTTAAAGTTGTAATTAGTAATTTGTTAAGCACATACTCATTCTCGTTACCTAATATTAAAGCTATAACCTTAAGATTATGCGCCTGGATACTTCAAACATATGTTTCTGTTCTTGTATTTAAATGTAATAATTTTAATAATATAAAATCATAGAGATAAATTATTAAAACGGGAATATAATGAATTGTAGATATTTTTATTAAAGTTAAATTTCTATAAATTAAAGTTAAAATGTAGATGCATAATTTTAATGTAATTTAATTTACTTAAAAATATTTATGTGTTATAATGAATATGATTGGTGAGTAAAGAGCTTGCTAAAAATATACTAAAGTAAATTAATATTTGTGTGCATTATGTAAAACTTTTTATGGTAAACTAATATTTAATTAACTTCAGGCAAAGACTTTTCCACCATTTACCTATACAGTATTCACTAGAGCTAATCAAATTCCAGGTAAAAAAAAAGATTTAGTTATTCTTCTTTAATTTATTTCTAACTTATCTATTTAATAATTAATGAAGTTAGCTATGGGTCAGCTATCTAAAGAAAAGTCATAAATTTGGTATCAGAAACCCTTTTATAATTTGGTCTAATTTGAATCTAATCTGTGGGTATACCTCAGTAGATGTATTATCACTTTTTAAATAAAAAAAGTACTTAAATCTTCCACTCTACCACAAATTTTCAAACATTTGAATAAAGATGCAAAAACATGACTCCTAAGATCCATTTTTTGCTGAACACGTATTTTTCAATTGGTATAATATCTTACACGTCTTTATTATTTGTGCAACATTTATCAATATCCTTTATTACAATTTGATTTGCAAGTGTGAAACATTCTGTTCTCACCAGGTTGGAATCATCCATTTCAAAACATATATATTAATGATTATTATAATCATTCACCCAGCTCAATTATTTTTAGTCCAGATGTAATCTTTAAACCTCGGTTAAAGAATAAAATATTTGTTTTTTAGTAAAGCATATAACATGGAATAATTCAATATCCTCTCTTTTTTTATGAGTGACAACCACTGCAACATAATGTCTTAAGACATAAAAGTAATGGGGTTTTAAATATCTAACTGCAGAAAAAAAATTTATTTAAAGAGAAGAGAAAACACTTCAAATTTTTTGAGTGCATGGGCATATGTGTGTGTGTTTTTTTATATTTTACCTTCCAAATAATAATCAGCCAGATATCTATTTATCAAATAATATGATATTCAACTGAGTTTGTAATCAGTCAATTATTACAAACATCTTAAAATTAAAATGTCTCACCTATCTAAAATGAGTTTTATGCTCCACTTGTATCCAAATATAAGTACTAAGTATAATAAATAGATGGGCTAAATATCTCACCATGATAGACACAAATGTATGTTTGTGTTTGTTTTCATACGTAGCTATTATACATTAAAAATTTCATTTAAGACTGCTGGATAAAGATTTTAAAATACAATGCCAAGATTATGAAATCATTCAATATGTTCAATTTGGTAGATATGACATTATAATGTCCACTATTATAAAATCACATTTTTACATTGGGTATGTAAAAAAAATATAATATGACTTCTTAAAAAGTATTTTATTATAAAATTGAGCATAATTTCTGAAAAATGTGGACCTCATTTAAGTTATAGAGCTTAGATCAAAGACATTCTAAGGAAATGCAACATTGATCATTTCAATTGGGAAGATATGACTGAGAATAGAATAGATTTGAAAGTTATAATTATATATGGTGTCAGAAGTATTTTAAAAAGAAAAATATGTTGAAGAAATTAACATACAGCATAGGAAATATCTAATAATCATGCCAGCATAGTTTACTTGAGAATGTATTTGTGGTTTATATAGTCATCAAAAATTATTCCTTAGAGTATTATTATTATTATTGATTGTTTGTTTTATTTTCTTACTATTTATTGGAGCTGGAAGGCAGCATTCATTGGTCAGTGTTTCTGCTCTTAATGTTGATAATTTTCTGCTTTCATTTTTTTATTCATTTATTTATTAAAAGCTATTGAAAATTGTTATATTATTTACAACATGTGGCAATATTTTTTTCCAAATCAAATTACTTTTTTATTAAATAATTTAGTTTATATATTATTTTAAATAATTATATTATAACAGAAATATTACATTTTTACATATTGCAGTCACTGCTAAAAGAATATGTCCATTCTAAAAACTACTCTAGAAATGAGTTTTGCAATACCTATACAAACTAATCTGTGGACTACAGCATGCTAGTCCATTTTTGTGTTTATTAAAAATTTTACACTATTGTTTTTGAATTTCTTGAGCAGAAAACTTTTTTCTCTGAAATACTTCATTCATATTCTATTCTCTGTCATATCTTCCCAACAGAACAATCTATGACACATATCTTTAAAATGTCTTTGAGAATAATTCTTGCAATATAGACAGGATCTACTTCTCTCAGAAGAAAACATATTCAAAATTCCCATAAAACATCCTTTTAAATGTTTTGCATTGTTTATTTGTTTTACATGTTCAGTCCAATGAAGATATAATTTTACAAAAGTTAGTCTATAGTATTATATATATGAAGTTGAAAAACATTGATTAGCTTTATCATCTTACCATGGCATTTTAACATTTTATGGAGCATCCTTAAATGAAACTGTTTTAATGCCTTTATAACATATCAATATAGTATCAAAGTCTTAATTCCATACAGTAAATTAGATAAAATAACAACTCTATATACAGGTAACTTAACTGTAGTAGATATTTTCTTGTGGTGAAATACCATATCTTTTGTCTTGTTAGGAGCAGCAGACATTACAATTTGTGTTGCATCTCATCATCTAAGCCCCATTTTTATTTATAAAATTACTAACATATTTAAATTGATTTTTATTCTCAAGTTAATTCAAATAGAAATATTAAAAGAAATAAAAAAGAATGATATTCATTCCAAACCAATTTCTTCTTTTTTTAAAATTTCTTTAATAATAATTGACTTTCCCCCTCACTTATACTCTTCAAAATTATCAAATATAGTGATGCAGTATAGAGACAACGAACAAGATTTAAAATGTTTAAATTATATACCAAAAAGGCCATATATTTTAAAAGCTTAATAAAATTCAAACACATAGTGTATAAGTGCTAATAATACATTTTAATTAAGATTACAATAGTATAAATATCAGAGATCCCTAGCAAAACCTTTACATTACAAGACTATTTTCTTCTTTTGTGCTTTTACTATTAGATAACTAAAAATAGTTAATTAAATGAAATTATACCTTTTGATTAATAATAAGGTTATCATTAATATTTTTAACATAATGTAATATTAAAGAAAAAAATGAAAATAGAATTTTACCCATTATCCAGCTGTTTCTATACATATAATATAAGGGTTTCATGATACAGTGATAGTATATCCAATTACCACAGCAATAATCTGAGTTTGAATTTAGTTTGAGTAAACATAAAAATGTTTTAACAGGTTTTAAATTACTTTGAAATAATTAGCTGAAAGCTAACTTAGCTCAACTAATCATCCAATATTTTCACAAAGGTAAGAGAAGGATGTTTTGTATCCAGATCAGCATCGAGAACCCAAATTTTCAAAAGTTGGGTATTAAAATTTTAAGATTTCACTACTTCTATTATAAAACAAATAATGTATAATAAAACATATCCCAAGAAGCATTTGTGATAAAAACTAGTGTTTGTCAATTGGCTCATGTTCTTTCTCATACACATTTTCATCATCATAGTTCAGTATTTTTTATAACAAACACTATAATTTAATTTTCAAATGCAATATTACTTGAAACACTTATCTTATATTTTTCTTGAATCTAAACATAATATTCTTTTGAGATCAATTATAAAAAATGATATTTTAATGCAATCCATTCAACAAAATTACAATAATGCATGATTACATTTTTATTAATGTTTAGACATGTTATATAAAAATAATTTCAAATAGTTTGAATAAAGCCCATAAATAAATTATAGCTATTAAATATATATATAATATCTAAATCTTATCTATACCTTTTAAATGTTTATAAATGTTTATCCACCATATACAAAATTGTGGTAACTAGATAAAAGTGCTTCTATTCTAATTAATTGATCAATTCACATTTATATAAGAAAGTGAGCATTGTTTGCAAATTTGTTAAAGTGGATGTCTGAGTCTGACTGGGGAATGTATGAAACAATGACTTGAAAGCAAATTTCAATGCAATCAAATTTTAAATTCCAAAATCACTTTACAAATACTATTAACCACAATTAAATTGTATTTGCATGCAATATATATATATATATATTATTTAAATGCCACAAAAATATGGAATGTAATAACATTACTTATTTATAATCTTCTTAGAGATTTATGGAAACTTACAGTCACAAATGTAGTATCATTTGACAAAAAAATTGACTAATTACTTGTGGGATATGTTTCTGTCAATTTCCTGAGCAGCTAATGATATAATTAATAAAAAACACATGACATGCACAAGATTAATTGATTTTTAATCAATTAGTGCCATATACAAAATTGTAAGTTTCTATATATTTCTACAGCAGCTGTAAATAAATAATGTTAATAGATTATATATATATATTCAGTAATTATAAACTATTCTCAACTCAGTATGACCATTCACACAATAAATGAGTGAAAAAACTGAAAATGTTAAAGATGTCTTTTGCATCACTTTGTAAACCAATCATGAAATGCAAATGCATTCTAATATATATCCTAATAGATTCTTTATTCTGTTTATTTGACAAATTGCAATGTTGTTTTTTTAATTTCTTATACAGCTAACATTTTTTATTGAAAGATTTCAATATTTTTCATAATTCTACTTCTTCATTGCAGTCTATTCTCAGCCAGATAATTGTATATAAAAAAAAAATTAGACTTAATTTTATCATAATTAAGTTCCTCTAAAAACCTATTGTTTTTCATCCCCTTCACATGTCCCATTTCAATAAAGAGTTATCTTCATATTCTAACACTTAGCAGATTTAATAATATACTGAAAATTTTGTCATTATATTCTTAAAATACTAGAATATTCTGAAATAAAGTTTTTATAATTTGTTTAAGTTGTTCGAGTCTATATCCCACTTTTATACAATAAATTTGACGAAATACAAATAACATATATCTAATTTCCTGTTGTTGTTGTTGTTTTTTTTTTTTGCTGTTTTAATCGAAAGAAGTAAAAGAGAACAAAAAAAAATTAAAATAAATAATAATATATTTATTCTAATAAGCATAATTTTTCTAAAACTCTTATCAAAACTAAAATGAAAGCAAATAGCAAATCATTTATAACAGCTTCAAAATATTCCATCCACTTTTTAGAACAATGAAAAATGCATTACTCATTAAATAATTTTCAATTAAATTAAGTAGTTTTCAATCAAAACATTTTCATTAAATAATTTTTAATTCTTATTTTACTTATCAAACTATTAATATTTAAATATCCATACACTTATCAATACGAACTGTCTTGATTATTTATTCAGAGATGCAAAATTATAAATATTCGCATTTTTTTTACACACACATATATAGAATTTTTATAGATGGACTTTCAATATAATTGCTTTAAAAAAGTCTTTATTACATTTTAAATTTAAATTAGATTGAGATTTTAAAAATAATAAATTAAAATATATGCAAATTACATTTATTTCTTAACATTCCATTTACGTTTTTTTATTATTCTAATTTGACATTTATATATTCATAGAGTAAATAGATTTGTAATAATGCAACGAGGCTCAAGGTTACGAAAAAATGTTTATAGAATTGCACACTAGATGTAAGTCTAGGTTTGATAACAATTGTATGTATTGGTAGAGAAAGAGGTAATGAATAAAATACGGAAAATTAAGGTGTTTGATAATGAAGAAAAAATATGCAGTGATCATAACTTCATTGTAATTGAAATGGTTAGAAATGTGATGGAGAATAGAAACAAAAGTAGAAATAATAGTGAAAGATTTGGATGGAGAGTGAATGATAAAAATAAGTTGGAAGAGTATAAAATACAAGTTGAAGAAATCATGGAAGAGTGGGTTGGGGGTGAGTATAAGGACAGGTGTAAAGAAGTAGAAAAAGTGGCGAATAGGGTTTTAGGTGAGAATATTCAGAACAATAAAAGATCACATGATCACGATCTCAAACTAGCATATAATTGTTATTAAAGAATTCAAAACAAAGCAAAACTCTCCATACAGTAGTGCCATCTTGTGCCAACAAGAGCAATTAATGGATGCCAGAAGGCTTGTGCATAAAATCCCTATCTAGTGCCTACTCATCCAATATCCCCAGACTAGTTTCTGGCTTGTGGACTTCATCAGTGAGGAGCCTTGGATTTGAGAGCACTGCTCTTAGATTTTAGGATCTAATGCAACCCTCTTGCAGCCACCTTTTAACTCTACTTAACTACAAAACTATGAGGATGAAATTGAAAACACAATCTTAGGATCTAATGCAACCCTCTAGCAGCCACTTTTTAACTCTACTTAACTACAAAACTGTGAGAATGAAATTAAAAACACAATAATATTTTTAATGGATTGAAAATATTAATGTGTTTTCAATTTCATCCTCATAGTTTTGTAGTTAAGTAGAGTTAAAAGGTGGCTGCTGGAGGGTTGCATTAGATCCTAAGATCTAGGAGCAGTGCTCTCAGATCCAAGGCTCCTCACTGATGAAGGCCACAAGCCAAAAACTAGTCTGGAGATATTGGATGAGTAGGAACTAGATAGGGATTTTATGCACAAGCCTTTTGGCATCCATTTATTGCTCTTGTTGGCACAAGATGGCACTACTGTATGGAGAGTTTTGCTTTGTTTTGAATTGTTTAAGAATAAAAGAAATAAAAAATAAGAATTAGTAAAAGTGTAAAAGAGAGGTAAGAAGCATGCAGAGAATAAATGTGTGCATTAAGAACAAGAAAAGTGAAAAAGATTCTGCTAAATGGGAAAAGTACATGGAAAAGAACAAGTTGGCTAAAATAGATAATTATAGAGAGAGGATGAAATTGAATAGTAAATTATTGGAGGATATTAATAAAAGTGGAAGAGATGGGAGTAAAAAAAATTGGAATTACATTAAAAGGAGAAAGGTAGGGGGGAGAGAGATAATATTACTAGATGATGAGGGAATAGAGTGTAGCTCTAGAGAAGATTTAGAGAGAATCTTAAATAAATATGTAATGCATATAGAAAAGATGTTAGATGTGAAGGATAGAGTGATAGAAAACATGAAAGCATATAGTAATAGAAATATTAGGTTTACAAAAAATGAACTGAATGGGGTAGAGAAGAAATTGAAAAGTGGAAAGGCAAGAGGTTTAGATGGATGGGCAGCAGAGATGGTGATGGATTTAGGATATAGGGCAAAAGTAAAGTTATTATCTTGTTTTAATAATTATGGCACAGAATAGAGTTTTTCCCTGGTAGTTGGAGTAATACAAGAATAAGATAATTATTTAAAAGAAAGGGTAAGGATTATAGAAAGTTAAATAATTATAGACCGATAGTGGTAACATCAGTTTTATATAAAGTTTTTTTATATATGGTGGCTAGAGAAGTTGTAAAATGAATGGGGGAAATGCAAGGAGGTTTTAGATTAGATAGGCATATAGGGGATAGTTTATTTGTAGTTACACAACTTATGGATATGAGTAGAAATTCAGGTAAACAGTTATATATGAGTTTTATAGATATAGAGAAGGCATATGATAGAGTAAATAGAAATAGATTATGGATAAGTTTAGCAAATTTGGGAATGAATGAAGCTTGAGTGGATATTATTACGAAATTATTTGAAAATAATTATTATATATATGAAATACAAAAACAAGTTTTATATACATAAAAATCTGCTATCGCTTGTATTAATGATCAATAGATGGAGCTTTACCAAGACCTCCAAACAAGCGTATTTGTTTACATAAATGTCAGAGTCAATATTCACTGTCTCTTTCATTTTGCTCCACCCTCAGATCAGCTGATTTCAAGCTGATTTGCTCTCATCAGTGAGGGATAGAAGTTAGAAACTAGACCTAAATATTAACTCCAAGCGTTTATGCAAAACGTTTCTATCAGTTTGCAAGCATGAATTTTTTAGACACCTAAATGTCTTCAAACTCAGCCTATCAAACTAGATAGCTATATGGGTCTGATATCAGTTCAGATTCTCCACATAGTGAAAGCTTCTGCAATCTATATCATTGCAAGAAAACTTTAAAGGTACATTTATGAAAAACAAAAACAAGTTTTATATACGTAAAAACCTGCTATCGCTTGTATTAATGATCAATAGATGGAGCTTTACCAAGACCTCCAAACAAGCGTATTTGTTTACATAAACGTCAGAGTCAATATTCACTGTCTCTTTCATTTTGCTCCACCCTCAGATCAGCTGATTTCAAGCTGATTTGCTCTCATCAGTGAGGGATAGAAGTTAGAAACTAGACCTAAATATTAACTCCAAGCGTTTATGCAAAACGTTTCTATCAGTTTGCAAGCATGAATTTTTTAGACACCTAAATGTCTTCAAACTCAGCCTATCAAACTAGATAGCTATATGGGTCTGATATCAGTTCAGATTCTCCACATAGTGAAAGCTTCTGCAATCTATATCATTGCAAGAAAACTTTAAAGGTACATTTATGAAAAACAAAAACAAGTTTTATATACGTAAAAACCTGCTATCGCTTGTATTAATGATCAATAGATGGAGCTTTACCAAGACCTCCAAACAAGCGTATTTGTTTACATAAACGTCAGAGTCAATATTCACTGTCTCTTTCATTTTGCTCCACCCTCAGATCAGCTGATTTGCTCTCATCAGTGAGGGATAGAAGTTAGAAACTAGACCTAAATATTAACTCCAAGCATTTATGCAAAACGTTTCTATCAGTTTGCAAGCATGAATTTTTTAGACACCTAAATGTCTTCAAACTCAGCCTATCAAACTAGATAGCTATATGGGTCTGATATCAGTTCAGATTCTCCACATAGTGAAAGCTTCTGCAATCTATATCATTGCAAGAAAACTTTAAAGGTACATTTATGAAAAACAAAAACAAGTTTTATATACGTAAAAACCTGCTATCGCTTGTATTAATGATCAATAGATGGAGCTTTACCAAGACCTCCAAACAAGCGTATTTGTTTACATAAACATCAGAGTCAATATTCACTGTCTCTTTCATTTTGCTCCACCCTCAGATCAGCTGATTTCAAGCTGATTTGCCCTCATCAGTGAGGGAAGAAGTTAGAAACTAGACCTAAATATTAACTCCAAGCGTTTATGCAAAACGTTTCTATCAGTTTGCAAGCATGAATTTTTTAGACACCTAAATGTCTTCAAACTCAGCCTATCAAACTAGATAGCTATATGGGTCTGATATCAGTTCAGATTCTCCACATAGTGAAAGCTTCTGCAATCTATATCATTGCAAGAAAACTTTAAAGGTACATTTATGAAAAACAAAAACAAGTTTTATATACGTAAAAACCTGCTATCGCTTATATTAATGATCAATAGATGGAGCTCTACCAAGACCTCCAAACAAACATATTCACTATGTGGAGAATCTAAACTGATATGAGACCCATATAGTTATTTAGTTTGATAGGCTGAGTTTGAAGACATTTAGGTGTCTAAAAAATTCATGCTTGCAAACTGATAGAAATGTTTTGCATAAACACTTGTAGTTAATATTTAAGTCTAGTTTCTAACTTCTATCCCTCACGGATGAGAGCAAATCAGCTTGAAATCAGCTGATCTGAGGGTGGAGTAAAATGAAAGAGACAGTGAATATTGACTCTGACATTTATGTAAACAAATACGCTTGTTTAGAGGTCTTGGTAAAGCTCCATCTGTTGATCATTAATACAAGCGATAGCAGGTTTTTAAGTATATAAAACTTGTTTTTGTTTTTCATAAATGTACCTTTAAAGTTTTCTTGCAATGATATAGATTGCAGAAGCTTTCACTATGTGGAGAATCTGAACTGATATCAGACCCATATAGCTATCTAGTTTGATAGGCTGAGTTTGAAGACATTTAGGTGTCTAAAAAATTCATGCTTGCAAACTGATAGAAACGTTTTGCATAAACGCTTGGAGTTAATATTTAGGTCTAGTTTCTAACTTCTATCCCTAACTTATGAGAGCAAATCATCTTGAAATCAGCTGATCTGAGGGTGGAGCAAAATGAAAGAGGCAGTGAATATTGACTCTGACGTTTATGTAAACAAATACGCTTGTTTGGAGGTCTTGGTAAAGTTCCATCTATTGATCATATATATATATATCAATTAGAGAATATTGACTCAGTTAAAGTAAAAATGGGGTGGGACTAAGGCAAGGATGCTTTATGTCATCTATTTTGTTTGTGTTATATTTAAGTGAAATAGAAAGAGCAATAGAATGATTAGAAAGAGGGATAGAGATACTGCTAATAGGTGGTAAGGGAGTATATATTTTGTTGGGTCTTTATTTTGCAGATGATATTTTTTTGTGTGCAGAAAGAAGAGAAGATATGGAAGTTATGCTGATGACATGTACAGTGGTGGGTAAAGAAATGGGGATTAAATTTAGTGAAGAAAAATCACATATAATGATGGATAATTCTGGGAAAAGAGAAGATATAGAATTTTTATTGGAAGATATTAAGTTAAGTGTGGTGAATAGATATAATTATTTGGGAATTATTTTAAGTAATCAGAAAAATTATTTGGATGAATGGGAGAAAAAATTGATAAATGAAGCAAAGAAAAGAAAGGGATTGATAAAGAAATTAACAATGTTTTCATATAATAAATATGATGTAGCTAGAATTATATGGAAGGGAGTTGCAGTAGCAGGGTTAACATATGGTAATGATGCATTATTTGTTAGTAAAGGGGTATTAGATTATTTAGAAAAAGTTCAAAGGGTAGTAGGAAGACATGCATTGGATGCAGATGTATGGACAGCAAAGGAGGCAATTCAAGGAGAAATGTGATGGTCAAGTTTTCATATGAGAGATGCAAAAAGGAAAATGAAAATGTTTGGTAGATTGCAGTTTATGGATAATAAAAGAATAGACAAAATAATATTTAATTGGGTTATGAGTAAAGGGCTGGCAACAAGATGGATGAGGAAGGTAATGCAGTATGCAAAATATTTGGATAGAGAATTTATATCAGTATATTTGTACAAAACATGGGATGATTGTGTTAGGAGGATTATTGAGTGTTATAGTAGTAAGGAGTGTGATAAAAGAATAGATTTATTAATAATGAATAGGGAGTTAGAGAGATGGAGAAATAGTATGGAGAGTAAAAAGAGTTTATATATATATATGTTTATTTGTATATATATATATATATATATGTATATATATATATATATATATATATACAAATAAACAGAATATTAGATGCGAGTTAATATATGATAATAGTAAGGAAAATAGTTTATTGTTTAAGGCTCAAGTGGGATCTTTAGCAACAAGAGAATATACATGTAAATGGAAAAATACGGGTGATTTATTTTGTAAATTATGTAAGGAAGGAATAGAAAATATTAGGCATTTGTTAATTGAATGTAAATGCTTGAAAACAGAAAGTTACATATAATGATGTTATGGAAGAATAAATATGAAAAAGGTGATTATACAGAAAGTGAATTATTGGTTTTTATAATGGGTTTGGAAAAAAAAAAGGAATATTCAGATATATAAAAGCAATAGAGTTCACAAAGATTATGTTGTGGAAATGGGATGGAGCAGAATATGGAAAAACTTAGAATGGCGAATGGAAAATAAAATGGCTAACAGGTTTATGTGTGCATAATTTCTGAGATATTCTTGACTTCGTTTAATGAAAAGCCACAGTACATCACATCACACAACATCACATCGCTTCAAATATCGGATATTACTATCATATATTGCGTCGTAAATCTTAAATAAATATACAAATTAAAAATTTTGTATTTTTCAACATTAAATTACAACTTAAATCAATTAGGTTCACTCGAATTAAAGCTATTGTTATTATTTATTTATGTGAGGAGGAGGGTTGGAAAAATTATAATGAAATAAAACCTTTAGTTATATATATATATATATATATATATAAACCAAATATTGTTAAAGCTTAATTTGAACCAACCAATAAATTCACATTTAACAAACTCTTACTCCATTTTTGATATCACATTAAAATTAATTATAAAACACTTTGATATAGAAAAATTTGCGCATTTGGTTTAATACTTAGATGCTGCAATTTTCATTTAAATTTTTTACTAATGTCTGAACAAACATTAACAGTAAGCCACAATCATTTTAAAATAATATTTAATCTGTGATTAGAAAAGGCTTAAATTTTAAAACTTTTTCCACTTTTCTTTATAAAAAAAATTATTTATACTCCATTATTCTGTGCATATCATATAATCACATGAACATAGTATAAAGGCATATTTTGCACATTATGTGCATTTATTAACTTTACTAAAAAAACATTTCTATTTTTCTTCTGCGATCTTCATTGCAATTCTAATATAGACAATAATATGTTAAGGAGTAAAAATCATCATCATCATTTTGACTACTAGCAATTCACTGACGAATCAAGGACTAGTCATGAATCCTGCATTTTCTCTGATTCATATCCTCTTTTCTCGACATTTTTTTAAACTTCCTTATTTCATTTATATATCTTACACATGGATTCTCCCCCCCCTAATTCTCTTTAACTCTCTTGGAATTCAATGTCAATTCTCCATACGTTATTACCTCTTCTATCTTAATTTTTTCAATAATGCCAAAGGTACATCTGTTTGTTCTCTCATTGACAATAAATATCCCCTATTACTATGACGATCTCAGATTAGTCACATGACTTTATGATGCATGTTATGCAGTCCCAGAAAATTTGTATTTTGGGTGTCAAATCGATGGCTTATAATAATAGGATGGGTCATAATAAATTGAAATTTACTACAGAAGAAGAAATACTTTGGTTTCTAAAATGTGTAAGATATTTTACACTGTCTTTGAAAATAATAAATGGTAATATATATGTATATTTGAAATAGGTCCTGTGCATATTGCTATCTGAAAATTCAAGTATAAAATGTCAAATTTATTCACAAGGTAGCGTTAATCAAAAAACATTTGCAAAAGGGGTGATTTGACATATATATATATATATAATTTATTATTTAGAACTAAATTGAATAAATGGTATTCCAAAACAAAAAAGATATTAGGTATTAGATGTGATATGTTGGACTATTTTCATCATCTATGAGTGAATGTTCAAACAATTTTAAACTTTATTTAAACTTTTCAAATACAAACAACTTGTTGGTAATAACACACAACTAGACAACACAGGTTAGTAATTATACAATGTTTTGAGTAGTATTATTCTCCACTCTTCTTCAAGTGTTGCTGGCCTGATATGCACAGTGATAGTATTCACATAGAAGTTTAACTCGCACCTTTAGATTTTTAAATTTTGAATTTAAGGCAAACACTCTAACCAACTGAGCTATTTTTGACAGAATAGCTCAGTTGCTTAACAATTTTTAATACTAAACTGTTCATCAATTTGTATTATATTATTATGAGTAATTAAGTATATTTAATCTTTTTAAATAATAATCTCTAAGAATGTACATCAGTATATTACATACTTGTGTTAATGTGTTATTCCATTTGGTCATCTGTTCTTTAAGAAGTGAGTCTCTACTGGAAGTAATTTTCATTTTTAAACCTACTGTGCATTTTCATCGATTTTATTGAATTTATTTTGTAAAAATAAATAGGAATTATCTTCATATTAATTATTGATATATTGTCTATTTATTGAGCTTTAGAAATGATTGTGTTGTAATTATGCTTATTTCTCCTAAAATTATTGTGGATGCTCTCATTTTGGATGAGAATATTAAAAAAATTATTTATCCATTAAGCAGAAACAATGATTTAAATAATATCTTTTTATTGATTAATACTACAATAAGAAGAATTAAATCATCCAATAATATTTGGAGTAAGGGAGTATTGTCTCCAAATCCTTTCTAGGTTTTTATATTATCCCACTGAGTTGTGTTAATTAGAAATTCTTCAAGATATCTACTGAAACCTTAAGAAATTGTGTCTAAATCTTGTATGGACTTCCTTGTTATCTTGTGACATTGAATTACTAGAGAAATGTTTAACATTAAAGCAACTGTGAAAATATGTGTGTATAACTTTATATACTATTTATTACATATTAATTTTATCTGCATTTGCCTGCAAAATTTATCTCTAAGTCACATTAAATTATAATGTAGATGACATAGGTCTATTTAGAGTCTTATATTCCTCATTGCAATTTTACCAAAAATAATCTGTGCTTAAAGTTAATATCTTCTCCTTATAAAAAAAACTGTTATGTTTATAATTTTATTTTTGTGCTTTTGATTCCGCAATACCACAGCTGATAATTTGACCATAATTGTAGAAGGTGGATACAGCATAGCTATATATATATATATTAATTCTAATATTTTCATGGATAAATGATGATTTCATATTATTATTATTTTTGGGATATTCCATGTAGTAAAATAGCTGATGTTTCAGTACAATAACAAGTACCTTCCTCAGAGGGTCATCTTTCTCAAACATAGGAATGCGTGTGAGATTTTAAATCGTTTTTATCTTTTTGTTTCTCCTCATACTTAAATTCTTTTGGTTGAGAAGTTTTAAAATTTATTTTGTCTTCCAATAGCTTCTTCCAAATGCTGTTAGTCTTCTTTAATTCACACCTTTCATTTATGCTCTTGGGACTTTTAAAAATCTCTATAGCTTCTCTTAGAAATCTCTGGTCATATTGTTCAATTTTTGCTAGAATGTTTGTTTTATGAAAATTGATATCATGATTTGTTAATTTTATATGAGAATAAATAGCTGATGAATTGGATTTTTCTCTGATTGCCAAAATGTGTTCTTCCTTTCTAATATTTATTTTATGATTAATCTGTCCAATATATGTATGTGAACAGACTCTACATGAAATTTTATATACACTATGTTACTCCCAAGAAATTTTATCTTTAGGAAGTGGAAATATTTCATTTTTTTATTAAGTAGTGTAAACTGTGTTAATTCCTATGATTTGAGAAAGAGGATGCCCTGAGGAAAGCACTTGTACTGAAATGACAGCTATTTAGCTATTTTACTACATGGAATATCCCAAAAATAATATATATATATATATCTTTCTATATGTTAGAAATATTATACTTAATTCTCATTCATTAAGTTGTGATACAATTTTCTCTAATACAATATGTCATTTGGGGTAATATGGTGAAGTTTAAGCATGACCAGCAATAACATTTTTAAATATCAACTGAAGTGAACTCTATTTATTAAAGGAAACTCTTTAATATTATCTATTAGATTTCAGGTGACCTATGATATACAAATATTTATATTAAAATTTTTTATTATTTCCATTGAATTCATCATTTTTGTGATTTTATATTCAATTCCGTTTAGAACCAGCATTGATTAATGTGTCCTTTGCATGAATCTGTATGATAAAAATGCATGCAGTTATAACATTTCTAACCTGCCATAGGGTAAATTTTTTCAGTTAGTGTCTTGTAATTGATCAACACTCTCTGCATATTTTTATGTTGACTTCAATATTCATCAATTCTAGGCTTTCATGCAAAATTGCAGCTAGTGCTTTCAACTTCTTGATGCCAAGATGTTCATAATGCAGCACTTTCATAATTTATTAACCTAACGTAACACTTTCAAACATTCATAAATTATATTATGCTCATATTTAAATGGCAGTAAAGTAAACTAAAAACTTAAAATGATTCTATTTTCTTAAAAAATAACTATACTGCTCTGTCCACTTCTTTTAAAATTACAATATCTTTATCTAATAATAACTAATATTCTACCATCAACAATTCTTACTTTGAATGAATCCCTGGGATAATAGTGTATTTTGTGATAATATAAAACTTATAAAATTATAATCACAATTATTGGTGAATAAGTAAAAAAAAAAATTAATTAATTATAAAATTTGTACATATTCATTATTTTTCAATAAAAAGTTGGGATCAGAACTGTGAAATTTAGAAAAATGTGGCAAGTACTGGTTTCAAGATATATATGGACTATGGCCCACCTCAGTCACTTCATGTGCTTAAACTTTTTATGAACTTATGAGAAAGAAATTGTTTGATTACTATTAATAAATATTATTTCTCAATGAGAAATATTAATATTACCCATGTGAACAAACAAAAATTGTATGCATTATTTCTATGTTAATCATTACAAAGATTTATGCCATTCCTCCATCTCAAAAGGAGCATTCTGATGGATATATATATATTCACAATATGTATTCATCATCATCAGCTTTTAAAGGCAATGCCTTGTCATTGAAGTCACATTGTTCTATTTTCAGCAATTGGTTTCACATCTGCAAATGAAAAGGATTCAATTTCACTAACCATATTTTTTTTTATCAACATCTCAATCTTTTTCCTAACATTTTGCTTTTCAAAATATTTTGCAAAAAAACTTACATGTAATGTATGATCCAAAAAATGAAATCTTTCTCATTTTTACCTTTATTTCATATGTTTTTTATTCCAACTTCTATTAATATTTGATCTTAGTTACTTTTTTCATCCAACTCCATTTAACCCTTTTTCTTTTTTTGTTTTCCCAAGGACCATGTCTCACAACCATAAGTCAATATGTCATATGTAAAAGTTTTAATAAATTTCATTCTATTTTTTGTATTAATATTTTTATTTAGTAATAAATTTTTTTATTTTTTTTATTTTGATAAATATGTTTCATTAACATTATTCTTTTCTTACTCTCAACAAGGCAGCTATTGTCATCGCAAATCCTACTGCCTAGATAACAAAATTCCTTAACTTGTTTTAAACTTATATTATTTATTCATATATCAATAAGTATTTTTTTCTTCTGTCTACCACCAACATTTTAGTTATAACATTTATTTTTAATTTCAAAAATCCTATAAGCATATTTAATATCTTAAGCATTTTATTCATTTGTTTTCTAGTCTGCAAATAATACATTATCTACATAACAAATGCAATAAATATACCAACCATTAATTTTAATTTCCTTAGCTTTTTTATAATCTTTATTATGTCCTCAATAAGTAAATCAAATAAGTAAGGTAATAATGGACAGTCTTGCATTACACCTGTTCTTATACATATTTATAACTGTTTCTGTATTTTGACATTTATATAAATGTAAAATTAAGCATCTAACTTTCCAATCAAAACCTACATTCTTCATATATAATATATAAATATTTAAATACAATATGTAGTGGGATATTATTGTGAAAATCAAGCAGAAATAGAATTATAAATGTAAGAGAAATTTAACATTGGATCATGCATTATATCACTTACAATGAAAATGAGACATTGCTATAAAATCAGATAATAAAAAGTGCATAATAATTATGAATAAAGTGGATTACATAAAACAGACTCTGATACTTTTAAGTCATGAGAACTTTTATAACCTATGACACAAGAAACTTAAATTGTTTAAAAATATGATATTCAGTTTAAAAGACATTTTCCTCACAGAAATATAATTGGATTTTTTATTAATGACTGAAAATTATCTAAGTTCTACACTAGGTTCAAAGACTATGCATTGGCAGATCTGCTGTGGTATGAATTGGTTGATCTAATCAAAATATTTCAGCATAATGGGGATAGTCTTTTACATTATTTGTCACAATCATGGAATTTTAAAAAGAAATCAGATTTTATATTTTTTAGTTCTAAAAACCATCAAACTTCAACTACTATTGATTACTTTACTTTTTTTTTTAGAAATATATATTATATCAATTTATAATAACAGTCATCTTGATAATTATCTTGAGCTATTAAATATTTTATATAAAGAATATAAACACCCCACAATATAAAATTACAGAATTTGAATAAATAATGGCCTAGTGGTTAGCATAGCTGCCTTCCAAGCAGCTGGCCCGGGCTCGCTTCCTGGTCAACACATTTGACATACGAAAAAAAAAATACTTTATCTATTTTCAATTCCGATGATTTTAACAAGAGTAAGATACTGCATTAGGCCCAAATTGGCAATAAATTATATCAACTGCTTTTATGAGGCAGGGCGAATTTTCTACATTGAGAAATGTTATGCTTGCATTTTGGTAATATGCCATAAAATAAAGATGAATTGCATTTTTATTAAAATTTACATTTTATAATAAAGATTTTTAAAACAGTAAATATTTTTTTTATATTAATCTATATTAATAACATTCTCATGAATAATACATTTTAACAGGGTTTGGTCAGTGAATTCCAATCCAATGATTAATGATGAATATAGTGAGGGCTTTATTGCTGAAATATTATCCCAACAACAGTAATATTTTTGGCTCATCATTGGTCATTCAGATATATATACTTACCATAAATGTACCTATATTGATACTATAAGGGTACCTATTTTGTTACATATTATAACAGATATGTGAATATACATGTTACCTGGGATATTTAAAAAAAATGTATTATTATTTTTAATTAGTAAAAAAAAATAGAAAGAGTTTAAAATAGATGAAAAGTTGGTTAGAAGGTAAGCAAAAAAATCTTAATTTAAAATAAAAAAAAAAAATTGGTCAAGCATTGGTGGTCGAGAGGTCAGCAACAGCTGCTTTACAAGCAGTTGTCCCGGGTTAGCAGGTTCACTTCCCAGCTGATGCTATGACACATGAGAAAAAAAAATTGAAGAGGGGAAAATATAATTAAAGTATAATGCAGTTTAAGAATTTTAATTAGGCTTACTATTTAAAAGGATGGTTTATCTTCTCTTTTAATGAAAAGAAAAAATTCCAAAATGTTATGAGGTATAATGAAAACAAAAGGAAATAAATTGGAAAGCTAACTTAAAGAGTATAAAATTATTTAGTAAATAGTTTGAACTAAAACATTGATTTTAAAAAAGAAAAAAAAGAACAAAAGAATTGTAATGTAAATAATTGTATACAATTATTATCTAAAATTATTTAATTAGAGAAAATTATGATCTAATCAAAGATCAAGTTATTTTTGTGAATTGTTTAATCAAGAGATTACGTTTTAGCTGTGTTTCTAACTGGTGGTTGAAGCATTTGTGTCATGCTTTTGTTGGTACATTTGTGGTATTTTTTAGGGATTTGTCCACATAGTTTACATTTGTGGTCTTGGCAATTCCTCCTAATATGCCCCCAATGCTTACAAGAAAAACAATGGGGATACACGCCACAGAGTATTATTATGAGGGGGGCTTCATTATCTTCGATCAGACCTGGGATAGACAAGGGAGAAATACCTTTGCCAAGACTAATTCTAAACAGGGCCACATTAGTATACACTTCAGAGTCTGATTGTTTCTCCAGTATATAATTAAATGAGACAATCCTGCCAAAGGGGGAGAGAATTTTTTGAAGGTCAGCCCTCTCAAAGTCCTTCCCACAATTACGCACCTTTCCCTCTAAGATTGTGGGGCGGTTTAAATCAATAGTAACCAGGTATCGGTTAACAAGTGATTTGTGATTATTACTAAAAGGCCTCTTTGGCAACAATGTTTTTAAATTGGATAATCATGTATCTGTCATTGGGGTAAAACAGAATCTTATATATTGAACTCCAAAGACTGTGCATTTTAAATAAATCATATAAGTCTTGGATGGGGAATTTAAATAGGTTGAGGTTTCTGTCGTTTGTGAATAAAATCACAGCATTATCATTTTTGTAATTTTTGAATGTTTTGTGTAGTAGGGCTGGAACCGACTGGTTGAACCTCTCATTAATTTTGCAATGTATCGATAAATCACATGGGTGATTGACTTTCTGATTAGGTGAGTAGTCTTTTAAAGTTGCTTGAGGTGATTATACCTCCTCATTATCTATTATGAGCATAGCCTTGGAGAATGAAGTTCATTTGAGACCCTCCATCTATATTGCCTTGTCTGGTGGCCATGGGTAATGTTGGAGGTCTAAGATTTATAGCAGCTTCTTCTGCATAAGACATTGGTTTCAGGCCTAATCGGGCAGTATTATATTTAAGGATTTTTTTCGATAAGGCTCTGTCTTCAAAAGTCTCAACAGTGTTGGTTGTATCACTGGAGAGATCAGAATCTGACCTACAGATGCTATTGCCCAATGTAATGTCAGACTTCATAAGATTACTCTTGGACAAATAGCCATTCAGTCTAGATTCAAAGTTGGCACTTAATTCAAGGAAAGCTGAGCTTAGAAATCTATTAGAGTAATTTTTGGGGTATGAGAAGCTATCTAGAGGAAGATTATTGGTGCACTTAGCTTCTTTGGTTGATGACTTATTTCTAGGTGAAGGTTTGAAGGAGAGGGCTGTGTTCTTTGAAATTTAGAATTAGATGTGGTTGCAGAATCCATGGGTGTCTTATTTGCCATCAATGATTTTTGGGATGCTTCTAGATCATTGGTTTCAAATCCAATCTCATCCATGACAAATTCCGGAGCTTTTTGTAACATTGGACCAAAGTCAACCTTTTCCTTAGTAATTGAAGTTGTAGATAAGTTGGTGTAACTCATTTTTACTGTAGTGGGTTGAGTCATTTTAGATTTAGAACTGTTCATAGGGAAGTAATCTATTGATTTGTTATTTTTGGAAGTGTTAGTTTTGGAATTTTGAGACTTATCTGGGATAATTTGTAATTTTGTACTGCCATCTATCTTTTTGTTGGAGAATGAAGTGGGAGATTTGTTGTTGTGAAATTCTTGTTGGGCTTTAGAGAGGGAACTTTTGGGCTGAGAACTGTTCTCTAAGAGAAAATCTATTGATTCAGTAAATTTGGCTAGGTTAACTTTAATATTTAGGGAGTTTTCTGCCTTCTGAGAATCATTATTTAATGAAAAATTATCTCTGATGGAATCCGTTTTCCAATGATGCCACTGTTCCCAAGGTTTTTTCAGGATAACTTTTTTGGTAGTGGCTCAAAAATTCCAATTCTTTCACCGACATGTTCATTATGTCTGAATAGGTATTATTCGACTCTTAAGATTGAGATTGAAATTGGTTTCTCATAGTTTTCCTGTCGCTGTGAAGTTTTTCCGCACTCTGGCACTTCCGGAAGCAGCTTTTCATATCGTAACTCTAGATTTTGAGTAGTTTTCAGGTCAGAACTTTGTTTTTTCCGAGCGATTTAGTTGGTTTCAAACTAGGCTTAGAATTAAAATTATTATCTATCATTTTGGTGTATGGTTTTGTTTTGGAAGAGGGGATAAAGCAGTTTTTATTTTGATCAAACTTAATGTTATCAGTTTTCTTTTTGACTGCTGTTTTCTTTGGCAAAGGAATTAAAGAAAATGACTTCTTAGGAGATACTAGATTCACTTTATGAATAGGATCAGCAATACTGGCAGCTTTTTTATTTTTCTGATTATTGCTACCAATTTTAAATTCATCCATTTTAAATTCATCCATTGGATCTTTTCCAGAGTTTATGGGAATAGGTCTACCTCTTAGCTTGGCAGTAGTATTATTAATGACAGCCATGGACATTTCCCAAAATGGACTATTCACCATCAAGTTTGTGCATGGGAATTTAAATCTTTTTCATGCAAAAAAAAATGTACTTAAAGTAAAGAAATAAATACTTACCTGTTTTGTTTTTTTGTTTTTTTCAACAAATTTTTAGGACCAAATCATGCTAATAAGACTGATCCAGTCAGAGCTCATGAATCGTGACCTGCACAATCAGGCTACTGGAAGCAGTATACAATTCATCTAAATATCGTGCCACTCCTTCAAGAGAAACTGTGATGGCTGGACAATTAGTCTCTTTGCCTAATCCACAAGGGATGGCCAGCAATAAGAAAACTACTGATGAGCTACAACTGCCATTACAGCCCACTCAGCTGGATGGAGAAAAGTTAGATGAAACATTATCTAAAGATAAAGATGATGACTGCATAATGACCTCTGCTGATGAGGTAGTTATCAGTAACAGACCCCAGTCCCCCCAGTCCCAACGCAAAAGGTAAAATAGGAATAGTAAATCTAGGGCATCGCCAGTGAACTTCACTGCCAGTGATGACAGCCTACTGATGCTGGTTTCTACAGATCATTACAACCTCTTGAAGTCTGAATCCAGACCTAGAGAAAAGAAGATCAGATACACAGGCCCTGCAACAACCCTTTCTCCAGTAGGGGAATCAGTTATCCCTGAGTCAGACTGCTCTAGATGCACCATTCATTTGGATAGGTCTGGTCCCTTCTCAGCATTGGTTGGGAATGAATCACAGTTGGACCAAGTGTGTGTGGTCTCTTCCCACTCTGGAAAGAACCCTGATCTGGAACAAATTCGGTTCTAATATGGTCAGGCCTCCTGAGGATGGGGAAATCGATCAGATCATTCCCATTTAACATAGTCTCTATCAATGTCCGAGGTCTGAACTCTCATGACAGAGCCCATGCTTTAGCACATTGGTTCCATCATTCTGGTCCAGACATTCTCTGCCTTTGTGAGACAAAGCTACATGTGAAATCAGACTCTCAAGTTATCAACCTTATTCACAGTTTGGGTTACTTCCATTACAGCTGCTCTACCTCAGCTTCTGGGGGAGTTGCCATAGTTATTAATAAAAGATCCCTAATATCTCTTTTCAAGATTCTACATATCGATTCCAATTGCCTTATTGCCAGTACAATTTGGAGGATGGTCCCTGAATTTAGTGAATGTTTATTTGTCAAAAAATTCACAACTTGTTCATAGTGTAATTCATATAATTAATATCCACTCTCAGGACGAGTCCTCTACCAACGGTGATTATCAGGGACTTTAACCACTCATATGAACTATTTCAATCAAAGTTCCTTCGGTCTTTGACTCAACCCTTTATTAGTGGTAGAAATTTTATTTCCCAATCAGCATTCTCTTTTTATACCAGAACAATTTCTTCATGCCTCAGACCATCAGGATGCTCACTAAATACAACATCACAGTTCAATTAATATCAGAATCCTACATCACTTTCAATAGGGTGCAACTTCTTTCTCTCCCTGCACATATTGCCTGGAGGTCTTTGTCAATTCATTAACAGACCTGATTAACCGATGCACTAGTGAATCCAAGGGTCCAATTCGGATGCTTAGTGAGCTGAACTCAATTTCCAGAGAAGTAAAACAACTCCCCGATGTAGCTCAGAATATTCCAAACATCCTAATACTAAAGGCTAAATGCAGATTCTTACAGAGAGCAGTTGCTGAATATCTCTCAGTCAAAAGGGTCCATCAATACATTCACCATTGACATTGCTGGACCAGGGGCTATCTCAGATAGGCCCTTGGATATGGCAAAAAGTCCAAGGCCCAAGACTGATTGAGGTACAAGGCAACAGCTTTGAAGGAACATCAATGTTGGCCAGGATACGTGAATACTACTGCAGGAAATTCCAACCCTTTGGTGTGTCAAATTTGCATAAAAAATTTATCACAGAAAGTTCTGCCACTCACAAAATCACCGAGGCCAGAATTCTTCTAAAACTCAAGTCCATGCCAGACAGAATGCATCCTGGCCTGCATGGCATTCCTAAGTTTTTACTGCTTCATCTTTGATCTTTCACCATTTCTATAGTCAAGAGAATGGTGGATCTTCTGTAAGATGACTGCAGAGAGATTGATGGGGTTTGTCCAATCGCCATGGTTCCTCTTATCAAAAAGTGGGAGGCACCACATGATTTGGAGAATCTCCATCCAATCTCAATGCTTCCCTTACTGACCAAGTCAATAGAAAGCCTCATCAAAGAGGATATACATGATAACATCATTAGTCATCTTTCATCTTATCAATTCGCCCAAGAGAGGGAGCTCGACTGCTGATGCCATCAGCTAATTTTGTCTTCTGGTTGACTATGTTTGTAGAAAAAGAAACCCCAGGCTGGTCACAATTCAACTTGACTTTGCTGGGGCCTTTGACTGTGTCAAGATCGATGTGTTACTCAGTGTACTGGAGGGGCTTGAAGTACCTGCAGCTTACCTCCAAATAATAAAGAACCTCCTGCAAAATCGTTTGATATTTCTCTCTTTGGATGGCAGAATTGCCCCAGGATTTCGGCCCTGTATTTCCATCCCACAGGGCTCACCTCTGAGTGCTCTCCTCTTTGCAGCCTACATCAACCCACTGCTGTTATACATAGAGGCTTCTTTCCCTGGAATTGCAATATGCCACATCTCATATATGGATGATGTGGTAGTATTTCTTTCATCCCCGAGTGAGTTGATGGGGCTCAGAAAGCTTTTGGACCAGTTTGCAAGCGAATTCGGTCTCAGTGTTAACAGAGAGAAGTCATCTATCTGGACAATCCTCACTGGTAAGATTTCTGGCTGGTTTGAGGCCTCCTTCCAAAAATTTCTTGGGTTCCATCTGGCCTCTCCCCCTTCCATCATGAGGAGAGATTTGGAAAATTCTCTACTCAACAAGATTGAAGGCTTAATTACTTCATTATCCAAGGTTTATATTTCTCTGTTTGGGAAGGTAGCCCTCCTAAATTCAGTGGTTTTACCCAAAATTTTGGCCTTGGATTCCATTCTCTCAAAGTCTTCTATCTCCAAAGAACCCATAACGTTCTCTATAAGATCTTTAAAGATAACCTAGAGATGGAATGTCCTTTCCCAATAGAGGTGGATCCTACTGATCAGCCCCCTCCTAAGCAGTGTAAACTCTGGATCCAACATCAAGTGTTTATCACTGTTCTAAATTTTAGAATATCAAGTTCACTATTCCAAAATAAACTATCCTACTGGCAAGTCTACCAATTGGTTTCTGAAGGCAAAACCAAAACTGGTAATGTACTCCCAATTGGAATACCGCAACTCTCAAAGATAACAAAATTACTCAATAAGTTCCAAGTTTGTTGGCTTTCTCCTGAAGGTCAACCTGGGGGCTCTTCCTACTGCAGCCTTCCTTTGTTATCAAAGGGGATTTAATATTGACCCCCTCTGCCCTTTATGCATGAAACAGGAAGAGTCCATGGTCCATATTTTTGATTATTGTGGATCATGGACATACCTACGTAACCTAGCACTGAATAGAACCAACAATTCAGACCCTGCCTACATCATGCTCAAGCCTGCATTCGAAAAAAGAAACATTCCATTGATATGTCTTGCCACGTTTATTAACTTTTCAATCTGGTCAGTCAGATGTATAGTCACATTCAATAAAGGTTGTGACAATCCCATTGATAAACTCTTCTTCAGTACCCTGTGTAAAATTAAAGAGAATGATAAATGCACTGGTCAACCCTGGTTGGTGCTCCAGAGATGGGGACAGTTTAGACTTTAATCACATCACCATACCGATCTCAACCATCTGTACCCACAGAAAGCCTAAATCCAGGTGCTCCAATGACCCTATCCCAGATCAAAACTTGATTGAACTCTACTCAAAGGATTCAGCTCTACTGAATCTTAATCTTATAAATTGGTTAATTGATAGACTATCTCACTCACCTTTTGCTTATAAAAAAAAACACCTCATAAGTTGTAATTGATTTCAATTGTAGCTGTTTATGTACCTAGAATTAGACCTAAATAGAATGAAAATAAATTGTTATTGAAAGTAAGAGATTACATTTTACTGGAAATCAATCCCACTGATTAGATAATCAACACTGTAATAAATATTGCAATTAAATAAATAGATATTATAAGAAAGAGATTAACTAATTAAAAAAAATAAACTGAATTTTGATGTGAGTGCCCTCAGACAACAGTGTCAAGGATATAAAGGCTACTAAATTTCCATTAAAATTATTCTGCTGTTATTTTAATTCTGAGTTTTTAAATTGATTTTGATGCTCCTAGCTATATTAATCTCTGCTGAAATTAATATATCATTTGAAAATGTATATCACCTGCTGAATTTTGTGACTTCTTTCATTGAGAATGACTAGTTCATACTTCAGTCATGTTTATGTGGACACCCTAATATCACCATGTAGTATTAACCTCACAATGTATTGTTAATACAGTTTTCATCATCTTGTTCTTGTGCAACTGATAGCCTGTGATGTGATAAATATCCTTGACTTACCATTGCTAAGACATATACCTGTTATTATTGAAGATTTTTAGAGAATGAGGTCATGCAGATATATGCCACCCCAGATAAAAATGACAAACCATTAAAAGAAATTGGAAAAGCTGTTCAATATGTCAGACATAAACTATATAAACTGCCAGAAGACAGAAGTGATCACTCCAGAAAACTATCACAAAATATAGGTCACTATAAGAAAGTAATTCAAAGTCTAGATATAAAATGATATACAGGTTAAGATTTTATTTTATTTATAAACTTTCATGAAATTAGAAGTGTTAAATTCTTACTATCTAGTTAAAATAGCCATTACTATATTGAATAAGTCTTTAATTAGTTTGATTTAATTTTATTTATTTACTATTATTATTGTTTTTTTTTAATAAATATGTTGTTTTAAATTATTAATTGGCTTAGATTTTCTTTTTCTATATCTCACCACATAACATGTAAGGAAGATAAAATTTGTACACTATATTGTTTGTTTAAATATGCATGGACTTATAGCCTAAGGTAATATTCTGTTCATTTGAGCTAGCTGTGGAATCAAGTGCTTGAGGTGTTTAAATGATTCTTTTGTGGTATTCCAGTCAAATTGGCTGGATGGCATTCAGAGATTTATCCCCAGTATAAATAAAAGTATCCACATGAAAGGTATTTTCTTCTAGCGGTTATGGAGTGAGTGCAAAGATCTTGAAAGGTGACCACAGTTTGTATATTTTTATACAATCTTTGTCTGACCATTTGTGTGATTAATATGTAAATATTTTGACCATATTAACTCCTCTGCTTGTGTAATGGCGTTTAATATTTATATATAAATTATTGATAAATTTTTAAAAAAGAACAAAAGTAGATATTTAAAACATATGAGCTCACCGGGTATTTTTATTTTTGTTTGGACTGATATAACTAACCAAAGTTAACTAATGTGCCACCTCACTATTTCTATAAGAAATATCCCAAAACTCAGCTTTACATCTTCATCTTTTAGGCAATAACAATCCATTCAGCATCAAACTGTAACTTGTAGAAACATTCAACTCAAATGTAATTTAGAATTTAACTATTTTATTTAATTGAGACCAGAGCTTTTTTTAAAACTTAACAATATTTTATTTCAAATAGTAATGATAAAAGAAATATAAATATGTCAACATTCTCCCCTTTAAATAATGGACTTTATAAATTTCTAAATACAAATGTACTATCATCAAACAACATTTCTGATTTGCATACTGTTTGGAGTATATGCTTCTACTGTTACATACTGCTTGCAAAAATATTTTTGCATCAGTTTAACAAATGACATTGCCATGTAAAACTGTGGTGCCACATAGAGTGTATTTTGTATATTTGGCGATTTTTATAATGACTGAAAAGTTTGAACAATATGAAATTCTGTTTTTATTTACAAAAAGTGGCAGTGAAAATAGTTGTAGTGATGAAAACAGATTACAAGCAAGCTGATCTCATAAAGACACAAATTTATGAATGGTTTAATTGAAATATTAAATTCATCACTTCCATAAAAACATGGTAAATGAAATCCAAAGTCACAACAATACTGATTTTTTTTTATATAAATAGATTTTCCCTCAGATTTAGTTCATAATGGTCAGGCATTTTATCTACAAGTTCTGAGACATTTATATGATGCAGTACAACATAAGCAACTCATTTTGCCGCAAAGAGAGTTCAAGCTTCACCCTGACAAAATGTCATTATTCAAAGCATTGAATGTCAAACACTATTTAATTAAATTCAGCATGATCCAGCTTACACATCGACCATATTCTCTCAATTTTACTTAGTGTGATTTTTTTAAAACTCTCTTGAATGAAAAAATGACTCACTTTTTTTTGGTGTGAACTTAGAAGTGATGAAAAAAGTGCTGTAGGCATTAAAAGGCTTCACTTTGCAAATTCTTCCAGACTACTTTGAAAAATGAAAAGCATGTTTAGGTTGGTATATTGCATCAAATGGATAGTAATTTTAAATAACATTGTTTTATTATAAAATTTTGGTTACTTTTTGATACCCTCTCTTATTTCCTTTTCAATACAACTAAATTACAGTTATTATTTTTCTCTTGTCTTTTTGTCTGATTGATGTTTAAATTAAGAACATTTAAGCATAGTTAGTAAGTGCTGACTTATATAAGAATAAGCAACAAACACAAATGATTCACTTGTAATTTTAAAATTCTTACTAATGAGTGAGTGCAGATAGATTTATAAACTAAAACACACATCACAACTTTAAAGATTAATTTCTTTCTATGTAATTACATAAGAAAATATATACATTTTTATACTTAATTAAAAAAAAATACAATAAGTATAAAATGCCTTTTAAAACAAAAAATAGAATAATTAAACTTACTATTACAGCATATTGATAATAATCAGAATTAAATAATATCTTAAATAAAATATTTCATTTTTAAATTTATAAATAAATAGTTCACTTATTCCAGATTTATTCAAATCAATAAAAATATTTAATTAATTGTTTTTTTTTATTTAGTGTATTTATACACTACAAGGGAACTATAGATGGCAACATGTGTAAATCACAATATATATATATATATATATGATAAACAAAACAAGTTATAAATTTCATAACTTGCTCATAGCTTGCATTTTATGATCACTAGATGGAGCTTTACCAATAACCCACTATCAAGCTTTGTTTACATAAACATTGAGAGAGATAGAATTCAATATCTCTTTCAAATTGTCTCCGACCTTTAAACCATGGTTTTGAGCTAGTTGGCTCATGTCAGTAAAGAGTAGAAAGACTAGAAACTAGATCTAAACACCAACTCTGCAATCAGAATTTATAAAACACATTTCTATCAGCTTGAAAGCATGAATTTTTCAGATATGTAAATATCTTCAAATCCAGTCAAACAAACTAGATACCTATATGGGTCTGAATTCAGTTGTTTCACTGTATAGTAAAAGCCTCTGCAATCTATATCATTGCAAAAACCTTCAAGGGTACATTTATGATAAACAAAACAAGTTATAAATTTCATAACTTGCTCATAGCTTGCATTTTATGATCACTAGATGGAGCTTTACCAATAGCCCATTATCAAGCTTTGTTTACATAAATGCTGAGAGAGATAGAATTCAATATCTCTTTCAAATTGTCTCCAACCTTTAAACCATGGTTTTGAGCTAGTTGGCTCACATCAGTAAAGGGTAGGAAGACTAGAAACTAGATCTAAACACCAACTCTGCAATAAGCATTTATGAAACATGTTTCTATCAGCTTGAAAGCATGAACTTTTCAGATACACAAATATCTTCAAATCCAGTCAAACAAATTATATATATATAGGCAGTTTTAGGACAATTTGTTTATAGTTCATCACTTGGTTGATTGTCTCCAGATTTCCCAGTCAATATTTAAAACCGGCAATTAACAGTAGGTTTCTTCTGTACAAATATCATTTTCTCTTTTTTTCTTTAGGTTCATTGGTCCTGGGATAATCATTATTTTATTACTATTTAGTTACAGATTAACTATTACAACTTTGTGTAATTTTGGAGGGGCTCAGTAACTGTCATACAATTCTCTGGGCAAGGCAAACTATCTTCAGTGGCAATGGGCATCAGTTTAATTTTCTTTTCATATTAAGGCTGGACTTTGCAGCTTTTTTCTTTTTATAGAGTTATTTACTAGGAAAGTGAGGAACACATGGGATGTTAATTAGCCCGTCATACTAAAAAAAACATAAACCAATAGTGTATCTGGTCATTTTTCGTTACTGAAAGTATTATTCTCCCACTGGATAATAAAGCTTGCTATATTTGACTTCACTATGAAAGGTTGTGTCAAATAATACATATAATGATCTACTCTAATTTCATGTGTTCACTTTGCTAAAAAAAAAAAAAACACATTCTAATCTAAATTAATTATTTAAACCAATTTATAACTTCATATTTTCATTAATCTTAAGTTGTCTGCCTCCAAACTTAGCTTATTTCTTTTAATTAATCAACTTTTACTCACTTTTTTTTTTTCAAATAACTGTTTTTTCAAAAGTCAAAAAATAAAAAATAAAAATATGTATATATTGTACCATTTATTTATATATGGTACAAATATATTGGCATTTGGTAAAAGCTAAAAAAAAAGTAAATTTAGATTTATTTTTGATTAGTATAATTTTTTTTAAATGTACAGCGAAGGTTAAATTTTCCGTCCATATTTTTTTTAATCTAATTAAAAATAAAAGTAAAAATTGGAGAGAACAAAAGACACACAAATTACTAATCCAGATAAGCTAAAAGAAAAATATTTTGGCTAATTAAAGATAGCAGAATTATGGTAAAAAAATAAAGACTTTGTAACTTAAATTTAAGAGAGAGTGTACAAGATTATTATTTTATATGCTGGTAAAAGGATGTGCAGAAGTTTCAAAAACTGGATTAAGATATAAAAAGAAGAGGACAGCTTCAATCTAGACCTTTCTTTACCTTCTGGTTCCATGTCTTAGAGTTGGGGTTTCCAGGAGCATAACCTGTAGCAGTAATATACTTCTGCATAGGTGTGCCACTTGCTGTATCAAGCTGCCACACAAGCATAGAAAAGGAGCTTTGTGAATACCACCTTTTACAATGAAAGTGTCACCACAACCATGCTTTTTCTCTAGCTATAGAATGGACCAATAATTGAAGATGCTGGCAGAAAAGACCAATGGAAATTCCTATGAGCTCTGGATCCCATAAATCTACACCAACTTATCAGTAAGCTAAGAGTAATTCTTCCTGATTGTGACAAAGTTTGCAAACAATTCTTAAAAATAAGCTTAAAATAATCCCGATAAAGTCTTTAAATTTTATTGTTCAAGAGACTCTTGTGTATCTAAGAACTTTAACTGTTTTTTTATTACTTGATTCATTATCTGGATTAGCATGGGTTCTCTCCAGTTTTACATAATTAGTAATTTATCTTTAAACATTTTAATTTATAAGAATAAAAATAATTATTTCTAATATCAACTTTTCATTTGTATATTATTGATGATTATTATTAAATTTATTAATATTAGTTTAGTAAGATTTGAAAATATAATTTACTTTTGCCAATATGTGTTGACTAATCTCCAGGAATAATAATAATATCTAGCAAATAACTCCAGTTATGGTAAAATATGATACCGATTCTTTTAAAAACATTTTTCTTTTTAATTTTTGAGATGCAATGTGACAGATTTCAGGGGATTCTTATATGAATCCTGCCACCCTTATAAAAGAAATAAAAGCAGATTCCTTCAATAGCGTAAATTATAACAATTACTAGGTAGAGTTGATCAGGAAATATAGTTATGTTTTTTAGAAATAGGAAACTTTTTTCTTTTTACATAACTTGATCAACTCACGCATTTTATGTGTAACAGAGACCTAGTCAGATGGGCAAAATGCTTCAATGGCTTTCCAATGTGAGGCTTTGATGCAACAACCACAACCTGAGATATGTTGTAATAGTATAAAGAACATTACAATGATGACCTAAAAACTCATAGCTGGAGAATGAATAGTAGTTTAAAAAAACTAACTAACTAATTAAACTCTGATTAAACAAATATAAAAATATTTTTTTAATATGACGTACAGAAAGAAAAATATCTATATTTTTTAATACGTCTAAAAAACATGATTGTGGCTGATGTAGATGTTAAGTCACAAGTATTTGACTGGGTAGGTGGGTACTGAAGAGGGGGAAAAGCATAGCCCTAAGTCCTTGTATGCAATATATAAGATTGTCTTTAAATGCCCATCAGTCTGTTTCTAGCAAGGATCCCAAGAAAGAGGAGGGTGGACCAAGTTGCCATGAGCCTATAAGACTCAAAATGATGAGCAATGCTCGTATGTGCTTATAACTTGGGCTTCTTATCATTAGTATTACATGTGAGTGGAAAGGACATAGGTGAATGTGGAAATGTTTCTCATTCCTGCTGTGTTAAACCCAAGAGTGGGCATTAAAGCAATAAGTCTACAAGATATATCAGCATGCTAACACAAAAAAACACACCAATATGGACTTAAAGCTTAAGAATAAAATGTTTAAACCCCTATTTTATTCTCATCTCCTGGCCCCAGTAGTATGTACCATTTATTTATATATAGTACAAATATATTGGCATTTGGTAAAAGCTAAAAAAAAAGGAAATTTTGATTATTTTTTTTGATTAGTATAATTTTTTTAAACATACAACGAAAGTTAAATTTTCCGTCCATATTTTTTTTTATCTAATTAAAAATAAAATTAAAATTGGAGAGAACAAAAGACACACAAATTATTAATCCAGATAAGCTAAAAGAAAAATATTTTGGATAATTAAAGATGGCAGAATTATGCTAAAAAAATAAAGACTTTTTAACTTAAATTTAAGAGAGAGTGTACAAGATTATTATCTTATATGCTGATAAAGGGATGTGTAGAAGTTTCAAAAGCTGGATTGAGGTATAAAAAGAAGAGGACAACTTCAATCTAGGTCTTTCTTTACCTTCTGGTTCCATGTCGTGGAGTTGGGGTTTCCATGAGCAGAACCTGTAGCAGTAATATACTTCTGCACAGGTGTGCCACTTGCTGTACTGAACTGTCATGCAACCATGGAAATGGAGCTTTGTGAATACCACTTTTTACAATGAAAGGGTCACCACAACTGTGCTTTTTTTCTAGCTATAGAATGGACCAATAATTGAAGATGCCAGCAGAAGAGACCAATGGAAATTCCTATGAGCTCTGGATCCCATAAATCCACACCAACTTACCGGTAAGCTAAGAGTAACTTTTCCTGATTGTGACAAAGTTTGCAACAATTCTTAAAAACAAGCTTAAAATAATCCCGATAAAGACTTTAAATTTTATTGTTCAAGAGACTCTTGTGTACCTAAGAACTTTAACTGTTTTTTTATTAATTGATTAATTATCTGGATTAGCGTGTGTTCTCTCCAGTTTTACTTAATTAGTCATTTATCTTTAAACATTTTAATTTGTTAGAATAAAAATATTTATTTCTAATATCAACTTTTCATTTGTACATTATTGATGATTATTATTAAATTTATAAATATTATAAGATTTGAAAATATAATTTACTTTTGCCAATATGTATTGACTAAGCTCCAGGAATAATAATAATATCTAAAAAATAACTCTAGTTATGGTAAAATATGATACCAATTCTTTTAAAAATATTTTTTCTTTTTAATTTTTGAGATGCAATGTGACGGATTTTAGTGGATTCTTATATGAATCCTGGCACCCTTATAAAAGAAATAAAAAATGATTCTGTTGATAGCATAAATTGTAACAATTACTAGGTAGAGTTGATCAGGAAATATAGTTATGTTTTTTAAAAATAGGAATAAAACTTTTTTCTTTTTACATAACTTGATCAACTCATGGATTTTATGTGTAACAGAGATCTAGTCAGATGGGCGAAACACTTTAATATATTTAAAAATTTGAATTCATCTTTAAAAAACAGACTATATTTAATATTAATTTAAGAACTGAATAATCTTCTATTTAACTTTTTTTTTATTTTGTGTGTGTGGAGGGGGGGGGTACTTCTTTTAAAATTAGCAACTTTCAATCTTTTTTTTTTCACATTAATACAATTAGATTTTACATTTATAATTAACTGTTTGTTATTTAATTATTATGATTAAATTTTCACCTTTTAAGTAAGTTTATTGAGACATTCAATCACTGTCAATCACCTGTAATAGTTTTATTTTATTTTGAAGCTACTTACAAATGGCTACAACATATAGCAAACCAATTTACGGCCATAATTGTCTACATTTTTACATTAATCACAAGAAGCAGTGAATCTTATAAGATTATAAAATATTCCACCCAACACATTGAACACAATCTAAGATTTTCAAATATTTAAAAAAAATGAACTGTGATTACATAAGTCAAACAAAAAAAGCAATTAATTAAAAAAATCATCATTAGTTCTTATTTTTTAAGAGAATCTTACCAACTGTTAACCATATATGCTGCAGATACTTTTACCATGTTTAGCTTACAGATTATTTAAAATTTATTTCTCTTATTTTACTTAGCTATCATAGAAACAACGTACTTGTCAAGAATGTAGACATATAATTATAAAAATTGTTCAAGACAATATCATTCACCATTTAAAGTGGTCTATTCCTAACATTGTTAATTGCAAAAAAAAAACAAAAAACAACTTGATATATTTAATAAAACCCAAAAGATAATTAAAATGATATACAACAACAATCTAAATATTAGAATAAATAATGATAAATTTGACATTCTATCTAAAATAAGGCAGACCAATATCTTAATTCTTTAATATACCAGATTATATAACTGATAATTTAAGAGTAATTATTTTATAAAACATTTTCTTCATAAATGAAAGGAAACAGAAAAAAAGTTTATCTTCAAATTTAAGAATTAGAATGATTTTAAACATAAGTAATTTCTAATAAAAGCCAATTCTTTGATTTAAATAATAAACCATAAATTCTCCCTCTCTACAAATGTATAAGCTGTCCTCCCTACAAAATATTTTTGATATGTGTTCCTCTACTTACTTTCATAAGAACTTTGGTAGCATTAAATTTCTTTAAAAATTAAAAGGTAAGGAGAATTGAATTCAATCCCAACATTTTCATCAAAACGAAGACATTAACCCCATTTGTATAACTTATTCACTTCAGTTATTTTGTAAATGTTTTTAAGTTTATAGGTGAAAATATTGTTAGTATTTATAAAGATGATTGCTATAAAATGCCAACAGATCTGCTTTATGTCATTACATATGTTGTCAATTCATGAAGAAGAAAGTATGGATAAATTAGAAAAAAGTATCACTACATTTTGTATATAAAAGTAGAAAGTATTTATAAATTACAAGCAAGTATAAATAAATTAAATACATTGAAAGGATCAATGAAAAAAAATATTTGGATATAATTATAAGCAGACTTAAAGATCATTTTATTTATGAATTGTATATAAAGCCTATTAGAGAGAAAAGATATGTTTCTTATTTTCAAAAATCAAACTTTATTTACACATTAGAGTGGATACAAAAGCAATCAATGATAGGATAATATAGTCTATAAGCAAGTTTCAATGTATACCTATAAATGATGTATGCAAGCCATGTATACAGAAATATCAAAAGTTGTATTAGACCAACAATTTAGTTCCAAGAGCAGTATAAGAAACTCGTGATGGTTAATTAATGCAGGTATGAAAGCAACATAAATAACTATAAATAAAATCATGTTTCTTTGATGTAGAAATTAACAATCTTAAAATGTGTTTTTTTTTACTTTTTTTAAATCTAGAAATAACCAATAATATAAATATAGAAATTATAATAATGAAAGTATTAGATAGATTGCACAGAAAATTGTACTTATTATGACATTAGATTAGCTTCATTATACATGTGATTGAAATTTTTAAAAGGAAATTAAATAATGTCAATAGTAAAATATAAAGAAAATGGATTTCATTATATAATGCAAGATGTAATAATAAAATGCTAAAAGTATTTGTTATTACAATGTTGCAAAAAGTTTCCACTTTATGCAAGTAGACTGCTTACTAATTATAAAAATAGAACTCATAAATGGCATAAAAGTAATGTAACATATAAAATTAGTGGTCTTTGATGAATCTTGGTGTTCATTGAAAAAAAGATTTTAAAAATATGAGAAAAAAGTAATAAGACAGAAGAAAATGTAACTTCTTTTTTACAATTAGTTTTTAAATAGTGGAAGCAAGTCAGTAAATTTAAATTATTAACTAATTAAATAGTGATGGTATACAAAGTTTGAAAGATTATAATTTATTTAAAATTACAGCTTAGCATTGCTTTTGACAAGGTCAGTCATTATATAATTTATAAGTCAAATAATTTAAATATATAATTTATATGATAATGCAGTTCACAAGTATTTTTTCTTTATTATGATGATGTTATTTGCAATAAAACATGACTCTTTATACTTTCTTTGTCAGTTATTGTTCTTAGTGCAAGCAATTTTAATATTAAGTAGATTGAAATTGTTGCTAGATTCAATTTCATGTTCCAAAAATTTAGACTTAATATTGGAATCTGTTTTAGCATGTTTGTATATATATATTTGTACTGCACTAATCTTGTAATGCAGTTGGCATGAAGCTCACATAGTAAATTGTGTTACATGTTGGTCCATTGCTTTAATTCTATAAACTATTTGGAGAGCTGGATCTGGAGATAATTTTTCTTTAGTGTTGTTTAACATTTGGTTAAAATTAGGTGGCCTTCTTAAACTAATATTGAATTCATTTAAGCAGATTGTTTTTATCTTTTTATATATACATGGTATAAAAGAAAGGTTGATCTATGTATTAATATTGTTATTAAAACAGGCAAAACTCTCTCTCTCTCTCTCTATCTATCTATATATATATATATATATATATATATATATATATATATATATATATATATATATATATATATATATATATTGCACTCAGTGCAAGCCAGAGTAATCAATGGATGCCAGATGACTTAAAATCCCCATCTAGCACCTACTCATCCAATATCCCCAGACTAGTTTCTGGCTTGTGGCCTTCATTGGTGAGTAGTCTTGGATCTGAGAACACTGCATCTAGATCTTAGGATCTAATACAACACTCCAGTAGCCACACCAAAATGTATAAGTACTGAACTGAGTTCAAACCTATATAATAACTATATAAGCTAATGAGCTTGGATTAAAAATATTATAGTGGTTTCAATGTAAGACTCATAGTTTTGTAGTTAAGTAGAGATAAAAGGTGGCTGCTGGAGGGTTGAATTAGATCCTAAGATCTAGGTGTAGTGCTCTCAGATCCAAGGCTGCTCACTGATGAAGATTACAAGCCAGAAACTAGTCTGGGGATATTGGATGGATAGGCACTAGATGGGGATTTTATGACTAAGCCTTTTGGTATTTATTGATTACTTTGGCTTGCACTGAGTGGCAATATATATAGAGAGTTTTGCCTGTTTTAATAACAGTTATGAACAAGCATAAGAAATGGTGATCATGTGATATTAATATTGTTATTATTATTCCTCGTATTGAAATATGAATAGAATTTTTAAGAGTTTTACTTATTATATTAATATTATATCCTAAATTGACTAAGTCTTTTATATAATTTTCAATATTAACTTTTTTGTCTGCTTCAAAATTGCATAATTTATAGTTTTTATACAAAAAACATTTAAAGCCAGCTAATTTATGTGAAATTGGAGTATAAAAATCCAGATAAATTAAACTGCAAACATTGATGGATTTTATTTTATAATTAATTTGTGCATTTGAATGTTGAATATACATATCTAAAATTTTTATACCATTTGATGTATTTTCATTTTCTATATTTCTATTTTCTATTTGGTTTATTGCAAATAACATCAATGCAATAAAAAAGAAAATTATCATGTAAATGAAATATTTAAATTATTCAACTTATAAATTCTATTTATATAAACCTATATTAGTTCTATGAATATGACAGAATGGGTCAAAAGCAATGCTAAGCTGTAATTTGAAATAAATTATAATCTTTCTAGCATAATGTAGAATCACTATTTATTTAATTTATTTAAAATTTAATAAATTTATATAAAAATTATTTATTTATTATTATTCATTTTAAGTTATTTTTTGGTATTATTTTATCACAATGTTGCTTAAAACAAAACAGGTGTGTATGAGATATATGAACAAAAAATGGATTTTTTTGCCATTGTATGGTTTCTATGAGATAATTATTAGAGAGAAACTATGGTAATTTGAACATCAAAGGAGATTTTATGAAAAGAAGCATTGTTTATTTTTAAAACAAAAATTTTAGTTGCTTGTCAAAAACTTTCAATATAGCCAGATCAATTTTCTTATAAAAGACTTTTAAAAAATAATAAAGAATAATGAAGTCAACAGTCAAGATGATGGGCTAAATAAAATAATCATATCCAGGCTTGTAAAGCCTCCATTCTGTTGTCTTACTTGCCTAAGTTCCATTAAAGACATAATGGTAAAATAAAAAGTATATCTAACAAAATAACCTAAAGAAATCTATTTCTTCAAAAAAATCATCACAAAAGCTGCAATTTCTGACATCCAGGCAGGAAATACCAGCATTTAAATTTCATCACACATTGTAAATATTTCTTAAAATAGTCAATTCTCCTCACTTAATTGTAATAAACTAATTATTTCAACAACTTTTAGATCTTATCTGAACACAACAGAAACATAACAGATCTTTACCCAGTGGCACTCATGCCTTTTATTAAAAAAGCAAAACCACTAAATGACATTAACAGTATCCGGCCAATTTCCATGACCCCATTGCTTATCAAGATAATTGAGTCATTCATTAAAGATCAAATCCAAACTCAAATTCTTAGCCATATCTCGCCAAACCAATTCAGAAAAAAGGGATCATCAACCTCGCATACTATATCCAATGTAACTGCACTGTTCAATTACATCAGAGTACATCATAAATCCAAACCTATTGCTGTCCAGCTGGATGTTGCAGTGGCATTTGATTCAGTCCAGATAAACACCCTCCTGGATACTCTGGTGGAATGCGACATTCCAGCTGCAATTGTTCAGATGGTCAACAATCTGCTCAACAACAGAGAGATTTTTCTCTCTCTTGATGGCAAGATCACACCAGGTTTTAAGCCATACAAGTCAATCCCTCAAGGATCTCCACTCAGTGCCCTTTTCTTCACAGCATACATCAACCCTCTTCTGATGGATATAGAAAAAAACCTTCCTGGAATATTCTTTTCCTCTCTCAATAAAAACTTCAATGTATTTGCATATATAGATGACATCATAGTTGTGCTTCCCACCATTAAATACCTTTTCCATCTCATGAACATCTTAAACAGAAATACAGCAAAACTTGGCCTACAAATAAATTTTAACAAATCTTCCATTTGGAAGATAATGTCAGGTAAACAAATTAACTCTCCCTTTTCTGCTAAACCCCAAAGATACCTAGGTTTCCCAATCTTCAAACCTCCAACTGCAATGGCAAGAGAGATTCAAGATGCAATCCTCCAATCAACTGAAGCCATCACCACTTCACTCTCTAGAGTATACCTTTCATTATATGGAAAGGTTGGCCTCCTCAACATGATCATAATGCCAAAAATCTCATATTATCTTCCATTCATAAAAATGTCTAAACAGTTTCAAAATAAAATTAACTGATTATGCACCAAACTTCTCTGGAGAGGAAGGACAGTTGATATTAGCTTGTGAGGTATCCAACGACCATGCAGGTTCAATGGACTGTCATTCCACTCAATACAAGCAATCATTTTACAAAAAACCCACAACGCTCTACATAATCTGATCCTCTCCAGCGGATACTCCAACATTATTAAAAAAATTACACCGACTGATCATCCTCCTCCCTTTTCCAGTTCATGGATAGCATTCCTAATAGACCACCTACAACTTTATAATCCGATGATGCCCTCTAACCTTAACCAAAAAATCACCTTATGGGAAGCATATAATATAATCAACTATAATCAACAACCCATTAAAACCAGCCTAAAAGTAACCAACCAAAGACTCATTACACACTTCAAAAGATGGAGTCTGGAACCCAAATTCCTTGACTTCATCATTAAAATTAATCTTAATGCACTTCCCATGAATTGGTTTCTTTATCACCGAAGAGGTTTTACCAGCATTGACCCTATATGTGGTCTGTGTGCTCGTGAAGATGAAACCATAGACCATATTATACACCAGTGCCCAAGACTTAAAATACTGAAAGATATAATCATAATCAATTCCAACATAAGATCTGATATGATTTTCTCACTTGAAAACGCCATTCATAATGGAACTTTTTCAATAATAAGGTTTTCTACCTTTGTCCTTTATTCCATATGGATAGTGAGATGCAAAACTCTCATGAATTACCCCTGCCACAAATTATACCATTGTTTTATCAAACACTCAAAAAAATCAAGAAACGTGACCAGCTTCTTGCCTCCAGTAAAGTCTTTGATGACACCTGGTCTTTAACTGCTCTATCCTTTTCCTGATTATCAACTCCCACCTACCCAGCATTATAGAATAGGCAATTTTAAAAAAAAATATTCATGTTTATATTAAAAATGCTAATACCATGAAACATGTTCTTAGTTTCTCATATTCTACACAATCTCTTCATTATACCTAACCACATAAGAGTATAACAATTGTTCTCTCATAACATAATCTAGCCAGATGGCAAATAGAACATTATATAATCATATTATTGTACAATTTATTCATTTATTTATCCTTTATCAGGATGTAATCACTATTTATTGTTAATAAATTTTTATTGAAATGAACTCCTATGTTTTATTTATTGCTTTCCTTTCAACTTTTCAATAATGTCAATGTGTGAGGTAAAATAAAGCAGAATTAATGAACTGAAAATTTAGGACTTTACAATTAAAAAAAGAGAAAGAAAAGAAATTAAAACATTATCATCACCATCATATCATCATTATTATTATGAATTTTCTCCTTTATATTTTTACTTTTCGCTCTCTGAAAGAAAATGTTTTTTAATAATTTTAATAATAGAGGTAAATTTAATATTTGTTAAATAATATAACACATATGTTTTGCATTCAAAGATCAGCCTTTCAAGCTAATTGTGCATGCGTCTTTTGAGAGTGTTAAATGATAAATGAATACTTCCCTCTACAACGCAAGATATAGTATTTATGCAGGAATAAAAGGAATCCTCTTATTCCTATGACTCAAATTCTTTTATACGAGCAAATCTGAAGTACTGTTGAGGAAAGCGTGAGAGTAGAATTCTCACTTTAAATTATTATTTACGATGTTTGAATGAATGACGTCAGTGAAATTGTCTAGAATTTACTGAACATCACTCTAACTGAAACTTAATTATAAGGAAATAAGCATTTATTTTTATATGATGCTATGTGTACAATTGTATTACATTCAAAGATCAGCCTTTCAAGCTAATTGTGCATGCGTCTTTTAATTCTTCAACCATCTCTTACAAGGCATCTCGTCAACATCTGATGTCACTCTAACTCTGCTAGTTCTTATGCTAAAATATTCGTTTGACAGGTATTGATTAGGTTTTTAAAAGTACTGTAAGATGGTGCCCTCTTCCGAATTATTTTACAAGTAAAAAATCAAAAAAAACGCATTTTAAACTAAACATAGAAAGAACCTTGTCGGTGATTGGTTGTCAGCCAGCTCTCAGCCGAAAAAGACATTCTGATTGGCTGGAAAGAACAAAAAAACCGCCTGATCAAAGAAAATAAAGAAAAATGCTGAGATTTTCATTTCGAATGCAATTTAAGTATTAAAAAAATATAATTTGAGAAATTAAACTAGTTTTTTAAAAAATATACCAAAAAAACAAAATTATTTTCGAAAAATATTGAAGATTTTAGTAAAAGTATTTAAGATTTCATTTCAACAAAAAATTTTATTAGTAATAAATAGTGATTACATTTTGATAATGGATAAGTTAATGAATAAATTGTACAATAATATTATAAAAAGTTCTGATTAACATATGGCTAGAATATGTTAGTTAGTAGTTGTTATACACTTATGTGGTTAGGTATAATGAAGGGTTTGTGTAGAATATGAGAAACTGAGAACTTGATGAATGTTATTAGCTTTTTTTTTTTTTTTTTAATAACACGACTATTTTCTTTTTAATATTGTCTATTCTAGAATTCTGGGTAAGTATTTAAGATTTAGCAAAAAGAAATCTTTACTTTTCGATAACTTAAAATTGAAAAAAAGCGTTTGCGTCAGCACTTTTTTGTTTAGACATTCACTTTATATTTGACGAAATTGAATATATTTTATAATAAATAAATAGCAATTTATTTTTGAAAGAACTTTCATTCTCTTTCATAACCTGAAAAATTAGTAATATACTTTTTATAAACGTATCTGAGTTGAATTTAATATTATAGGCGAATATGTTTTAACAATAGGCTTTGTCTTCAGTTTGTGAGTTGGCCAATTAAAAGATTTGATTTTTACCTCATACAACCAATAATATAATTAGTGGTTTAAGGGTTAAGAGTGTTAAATAATAAATGAATACTTCCCTCTACAACACAAGATATAGTATTTATGCAGGAATAAAAGGAATCCTCTTATTCCTATGACTCAAATTCTTTTATATGAGAAAATCTGAAGTACTGTTGAGGAAAGCGTGAGAGTAGAATTCTCACTTTAAATTACTATTTACGATGTTTGAATGAATGACGTCGGTGAAATTGTCTAGAATTTACTGAACGTCACTCTAACTGAAACTTAATTATAAGTAAATAAGCATTTATTTTTATATGACACTATGTGTACAATTGTATTACATTCAAAGATCAGCCTTTCAAGCTAATTGTGCATGCATCTTTTGAGAGTGTTATATATTATTTTAGTGTGAATGATTTAGTTTATTATGTATATAATTTGACACTTAGTAGGAGCTATATATACCAGTAAAATTAAATTTTGTTATTATTAACGTTAAGACTTAAATACATTGATTCAAGGGTAAAATGGATTTTGTTATATTCTGGCTAGTACACATAAGCTTTAGGTATATATCATAGATAGTGGCTATTTTTTAAGTTTAGCATAGTAAAATGTAAGTACAGTATATTTATTTATTTATTTATTTATTTTCGTTCTCATAAAAGATTATAAATACCTCTTATTGTCTATTTTGAGTAAGTGTATGACATTATGCAATTATATTTATTTTATATAAGAGATGACAAATACGTCTTATTGTATGTTATGAGTAAATAAATATTCTTATATTAATTATATTTTGCCTTTAGTCACTTTAAAGTATGGTTTGTATTGCATTATTACTTTAAGCTAGGATCCTAGAAGTTTATATACGTTAGAAGTAGATATGTCAGATATACTTAAGAGGTAGGCATTATTTGATGAATATCCTTCATCTGTAAAACACACATATTGATTTTAATTTAAACTAATTTCTATATTGTAGTATATTAAATAAATGTAATTTCTTTTCTTACAACCCTTATTAAAAAAATTTTAGGTCATAGAAAAACACTGCTTGGATCTTAAAGGGATCAATTTGCCTTAAACACATAAATTGTAACAAATGTAAAATACAAAAAAAAATAAAAAAATAATACGATTATTATTTTATTAATGTCATGATATCTCTTAAATGTATATAGATATATTTATTAAACTTCATTTTTATATTTTTATTTTAATTACAAGACTGTCACTTATCATCATCATCATTGATTTTTTGGTTGTAGACAAGATTTGCTAAGATATTTATGGTACAATTGTCATGAGACATTAAAAAACATGCAAATATTTTCTTTAGCTTAATAATATTAAATTACCAGTAGCCATTATAACATAAAAAAATTTATATTACATTATATATGGAAGAAAAAGAATTATGATACTTTGCAATCATTTATTTATTTTGAATCAATAAAAATGCCCTTTGATTCCAAGATATATTTATTTAAAAACACAAACACATATTTAGTAGAAGGAGTTATAATTAGGTAATAAAATACATTTTATTCTTTATTATTCTATATAAGTTTAGCTATATCTAAAATTAAATATTTATTATTATTATTCATCTTTAAGGACTGGTACATATAATTTTGTGATTAATTAATTTATGGGCTGTAACAAATCCTCTCTCTCTCTCTCCCCAGATGTATCATATATTTATAACTGCAAGAAAATCAAGTCATATGTCATTGACTTAATTTAATAAATTTTTATTACAAATATTATATAATGAGCATGCCAATAGCCTTAACAAGATTTTCAGAACATCTCTATCCCCAGACCAGTTTCCAGCTGTGGCATTCATCAATGAGGTGCTAGAATATTCAAGCATTATATTTAAAATACCAGGTCAAACTCAGCACTTTATCTAATGTTTAACTATTAAGTAGAAAATCTGAAATTTTCAGACATCCATATGTCTTTAAATCCATCTATCTAACTTAAATAGCTATGTGGGACTGAATTAAGTTCAGATATACCATATATTAATAGTTTTAGCAATATTAAATCATCAAATCCTTAAGAACAATAACAATAATTGCAAGAAAATCAAGTCATATATCATGTGACAAATTAATAAGCTTGTGTTATAAATGTTATATAATGAGCATGTGAATAGCTCTTAACAAGCTTTCAGAACAACCCTATCCCAAGACTGGTTTGTAGCTCTAGTTTTTATCAGTGAGGTGCTAAAATATTCAAACATTGGATTTAAAATACCAGGTCAAGCCCAGCACTTTATCTAATGTTTAACTATTAAGTAGAAAATCTAACATTTTCAGACATCTACACATCTTCAAATCCAGCTATCTAACTTAAATAACCATATGGGATTGAACTAAGTTTATATAACCATATATTAATAGCTTTAGTAATATTAAATTGCCAAAGTCTTATGTGCAATAAGAGTAATTGCAAAGAAAGTCATATATCATGTGATGTAATTTAATAAGATTGTATCATAAATGTTATATAATGACAATGACAATAGCTCTTAACATCCTTATTCCCAAACCAGTTTCTAGCTCTGGCTTTCATCAGTGAAGTGCTAGGATATTCAAGCATTAGATTTAAAATACCAGATCAAGCTCAGCATTTCATCTAATATTTAAATATAGTGCATCTGAATTTAGTTCAATCCCATATGGCTCTTTAAGTTAGATAGCTGGATATGAAGACATATGGATGTCTGAAAATTTCAGATTTTTTACTTAATAGTTAAACATTAGATAAAGTGCAGAGATTTGACTGGGTATTTTAAATTTAATGCTTGAATATTCTAGTGACTCACTGACAAAAGTCAGAGTTAGAAATCAGTCTGAGGATAGGGATATTCTGAAAAGCTAGTTAAGAGCTATCAGCATGCTCATTATATAATATATATTGTCAATTTAATTAAAGTATACTTTGGAGCATTGAATTGATTACATAATTTTAATTATAAAGAAATGAGAAGAGTGAAGTACTTAAAATGAAGCTAGAATAAAATAAATGATAGATTTTAGAGTTAAATTTTGAGTAAATTAATTATTAGCTATTATTGATAAACAATAATATATTGGAGAGGTTCATAAACTATTTTTTTTTCGAGGGGGGAGTGACTAGAAGTCAATGGGACATCATAGTCTAGATTTAAACCTGGAATTATTCTTGTTTTCCTGATGGTTTTGTGATGATGGTATTTTAGTTATATATTGGACTACTTCCATCATCTAGATTGAATGGTTTTAGAAAAATGTAATTTTATTTAAATTTTCTAATTGCATTCAACTGTTAGTAATAACACACAGGTTAGTAGTATATGCACAATGTTTCAAGATACATTATTCTACTCTCTTTTTTGGGTGTTGCTGGCCTGACCAGTGACAGTACTAGCATGGGAATAGAACTCGACATTTAGATGCTTGCATATTGAATTTTAAGATAATAATCTAACCTGTGTGCTATTACTAACAGTTGAATGTAATTGGAATATTTAAATAAAGTTAATTTTTTTCCAAAAACATCCAATACTTAATATTATATAATGAAAATAGACCAGTATATAAATACAACTGGAATCATTATATTCCTAAAAAAATTGTTTGCTTACTTTATTTTACAATTGTTTTAAAAAGACCAATAGTTCACAATATTAATACACAATTATTAATAATCCATTGTAATATAAAACAACAATCATGAATTTTTAATTTTAATTTTTCTTAACAGCTATTATATTAAATTGTATATCATAATAAAATTAATATTTTATTATTATTAGAAAGATCGAATAGATTGAGATATGTATCAATATATTTATTTATTAGTTTTTATTTTATTTTACTGCACACATTTACCAAGTAATATTAGAACCTAAATAAACATAATAATCAATTAAAGTTTAGAATGTATGCATGCATGTTTATGTGCATTGTATTTATACAATTAAATTAATATGAAATCATATGTCTTTTAAAATATTTTTATATATAATTATTTTAATATTATTTTAAAAAGCATTATAGAATGTAATATATTATGTAAATAAATATAGAAGATATATTTATATTTTATTTAAATTATAATTTTAAAAATGTATTTTAATTTACACATTTATTTTAGATTTTTATTATTATTTTTTTTTAAAAACTATTTATTACAAAGTTATGAAACATTTTTATTTCTTTATTTCAGGAACTTTTTATGGAGTGTAATTATAACAAACAAGTGGGCTATATTTGAAAGAAATCATTGGATCAATATGTAAGATAATAATTTAAATATTTCAGCATTAGGAAAAATGTATATAAAATCCTTGATTTTAGATTGAGAATCCTCTATAATCTGCTTTTCATTATGCAAAGTCAATGCATTATATATAATATTGATAGTTGAATTTTACTATGGTTAGGCAAATAAAATTACATTTGCTCCCAAAGCCTTCTGTCGTTTGAGAAATCTATTATCATTTAAAAATAAAATCATGGCAATGTAAAATACATTTCTAATGCTGCAAAAATATAATTCACAGAATACTTTTAGTGCTACAACGTATATCAACAATAATATAACTAAAGATTACTACTTGGAATTCATTAAAGATTAAATTTGCAAGGCTACAATAATGTTATTCTGGAATAGAAAAGATTTAAATAATGCTATTATTTATGTAAAAATTGAAATATGATTGTCTCATTGATTTACTATGGAATATTTTATTTAAAATGTGTACTTTATTCAAGTGAATAAAAAATTCCATTTTGAATGATGTGATTAGAATATAATTAAACTTTAAATACAATGCTTATGTAAAATATCTTTATACCATGAAAAATACAATTATTAATCAGAGATTTCAGGACTTATAAACTTTAATTTTATAGTGTTTCTGCAAATATTGTTCTGTTGATTATATATATTCATAAGTATGCTTTTTAATGATATTTTAGTTAAGGAATATACAATGATTTTTAGAAAGATTAACCAGGTCATATGTTTTCATTATATATTTACTAACTGTAGAATATATGTATAGGTCTATAGTATAGTACATAAAACATAAACTAGTCCAAAAAAATTAGATTATTTTAAAACAAAATTTAAATATACTATCTTTCTTAATACTAATTTTAAATGTTGTTTAAAATATTATAGTATGCTTTTTGTTTTAATTATATATATTGTACCCTTTTCTTAAAGAAAAAACTGCTGGACAAAAGAGAATCCAGCTAACTGAGATAACAATAATGTATTACAGTTGAGTTACATAAACAATGACTTTCATTCCAATATCAGCCTTTCAAGCTAATTGAGCACGCACCTTTGAGAGTGTTAAATAAATGAATACTCTCCTCTTCAATCCAAGATATAGTATTTATGCAGGAATAAAAAGTTTCAGTAGGAATTACATTCAGTAAATTCTAAGTAATTACACCGACGTCATTCAGTCGGAAAACATCGTAAATAGTAATTTAAAGTGAGTATCTACTCATGCTCTCTTCAACAGTTCTTCAGATTTGCTCATATAAAAGAATTTGAGTCGTAGGAATAAGAGGGATTCTTTTTATTCCTGCATAAATACTATATCTTGGATTGAAGAGGAGAGTATTCATTTATTTAACACTCTCAAAGGCGCATGCTCAATTAGCTTGAAAGGCTGATATTGGAATGAAATATAATTGCAAGCACGGCGCTAGATAAAATATTTGCTTATAAACAATGACTATTAAAATAATATTGTTTTTGACTAGCTCAAGATACACTATTATGATACAATATCTAATGAAACAATATTTTTAATACTTAAATGTAAGAAATTTAATAGATTACATTTAATAAAACTTATACTTACAATAAATAATTAGGGTTCCAATTATAATACTCATTCTATTTACTTCAATAATAAATTCAATTTATAGCTAGTTCAAAAGTATAAACAAATAAGGTTCTATCAAAATAACAAATATAATTATGAAACTTTCTACATGAGATGTTCAGTAGGGTACACTGGCTTAAACATTGAGAATACATCCCAAAAGATACACTCCCAATGGCATAAGAATATTACTCCACCAATTCACATAACAAAACTACTATGTAATACTCTCATGCCTTAAAACTCACATCTAATAATCCTAAATTATGGTTTATAAATTTATTACAGAAATAACAATAAACTAATTAATATTTCTTTAAAAAATATTAACTAATAACTTTACTCATCATCTTTCAATAAGAAATTTGCAATTCTCCAAAATGATAACAATCTCAGGTTCATTTTTAATAAGCTAATAACAAAATAAATTAATTTATTAATATCCTGTAGTTAAATATGATGAGGGATTTTTTATGATACCTAAATACTCTTACAAAATAATAACAACAATAAGCAACTCCAATAACTTAACGACTCTTAATACTAAATCTATTTAATAATTAAAATTTAATAATAATAAAAAATAAATAATATAATCAAGATTTTAAGTAAGCATTGTACAATCTCTCTTTGTTTAATGTAGCATTCTTAAAATATATATATATAATGTATTCTAATATTGTGACAATATCAAGTATCTCTCATTGGTGTTATATTAGCTTAAAAATAATTACCAATGATCATGTCTTCTATGATAATAATAGTATATTTTGTTAATCAAGAAAATATAATAGAAATAATATCTAAGTAATCTTTAAGGATCATGTGCCAAATAAGTAATATTTCAAATTATTAATTTCTGTAGATCATGCATGTAAAATGAAAAATCAAATAAGCAACATGCAGATAAATCATAACATGACTAAAAAGTAGATTTAAAAAAAAAAAGTTAACAAATTTATTTACAAATTAACAATAAATTTATAACATAAATATAAAAAATATATTTACAAAGGTAAAATAAGAAGTAACATTATTTGACATAAAGAAAAGAAAAATATTTACAATAAATCTTAGCAATAAATGTAAGAAATAAAATAAGAATAGCCTTCACTCCAGCCATTTCAAAATAAAATAAAATGAAACTTACAACAGCAAAGATAATATGTAATCTTCATTCAGTAAAATAGTATTCTATCATTTGTATTGGAAATAGTTACAATAAATTTCCCAATTTCTTAAAAAAAAAACTTAATATTATATTTATTCTACTATAAAATATATTTATTACGATGTAAACACATCAATATAAGTTTATATTTTAAAATACATCTCTTAATAAAGTCTACCAAATAAAATATTAAAAGAAAAATTATTAAAGACTTTCTTTGCAGTTTAGCAAAATATCCTGATATTTGAATATCAAGAGATTTTAAATAAAAAATATGAATATCTCCCTCTATAAAATTAACTATTATGCAAAATATTTAAGAGATAATTTCATAAATTTTTGGAACTTAAATGGGTTTAAAATTATTTATAGTAAAATTTAAAAGAACTATCCATAAATTATATTGCTTCACATTTGTATTACTTTTTGTTTTATACTCTTACATTCATTATATCATTTAAAACCATTTTCACTATTCACACTTTCATTCCGATTTGAATATGCATCTGTTTGAGCTAAGTGATCTCTACTATTTCTATGAGTATCAATTATTCCAACATCTGTGAAAGAAATTTCTATATATTACATCTTGCCCTCTTACAAAATTACGATGATACCTGTGGTGATAGATAGTGATTAAAGTGTAGTATATGGAATAATAACAAGGATATCTCAAAAGAGTAAAATGATATCATCATGGATACAATGGAAATTATAAGAGCAAGTCCATATTCATTGGGCACCTAAGATTCAAGTAATGGCTCTATTAGTTATTGATGATGAGGTAATGCAACTGTCCATGAAAAAAGATATACAGCCCTATGTTATCTGTATATTTTTATGAGTTTAAAATATGGAAATATAATTCACATACAACAGTTTTCAATGTATCTCTAACACCTAGGATATCATATGAATATTATTATTCCCCCAACCATCATCCTATATCTTCCATGTTGAATAACTCATTCAACATCATAAAAATATACAAACAGCATTCTAAAATAACTTCCAAAACACACTATTAAAAAAACAACAAAGATCTAAATTCATTTCAAGATGTTTTTTTTAAAGTTTTCATGCACAAATGATCTTGATAAATACTATACAGTTTATTTATTGATTATGATATAATTTAGAGATCAATATTATTGTTTTTCTGTATTTTAACAGATAACATTCATAAAAATAACATCTTAATAATTTAATGATGTTATATAATGGACACATATTCTAGCATTCACATTAAAATAAATATTTAAAATATCCTTGGATGTTTTCAAACATTTGCCTTCATTTATCAATTCTTTCATAAAGTACACATGATAATTTTATCAATGGTTCATTACACTGTTTATATTAATCTTAAAATACTAATTAGGATGTATCATTTCTTAAATAAAAGAAAAACAAAATTATTAAGCAAAATGTAATCTAAATAACAATAAAAAATTACCAATGACCTCATTATATTAATAAGACCATTCTTGGTAATCCGCTTCTTAAATCATACATTCAAGAAAAAAACCAATTACGATTGAAATTTGCCTTGTTCAGAAAATTACTTTCTGAATACCCATTTGCTTTTTGTTTTAAAAAAAAAAACAATAATAAAGTTAATCTATTTTAAAGTTATATAATAACAAGTTAGTTTAAAAATAAAAAAATTGTAGTATTTTCAAATACTAATGTAAACTTAATAATTTTTTAAAAAAAAAAAAAAAAAATAAAGTTTTAAAATTATGAAAATATTTTTACCCTCCTGCTCATAAGCTAAATGCATGTCAGGTATTTGCTTATCAGAAATCTTGCAATATTGCCTAGTTACAGTTGGACATTGTGCACAAATCATATTTTTATCTTGGTACCATATGAAGAAATATACAAATAATAATAAATCAACTGAAAATACAAAAAGAATATTAATCATTCTGAAGAAATAATTGTTCATTCCATTTTTTTCCTCCAGACATTTATTCATGCACATAATATCTTCTTAAAATAATTCAAGATCTATTTATGAAAATATTTCTAATGTATGTTTTGGTCATTGTGTATAGCAGATATATTGCAGTAAATATGATATAAGTAATATTTACATTTACATCCATCAAAATCATTAGTAGCAGACATTATACAATATAAATTATTTATTTAGCACATTTACCAGCAGATATATAGTCCATGAATTAAACTAAATATTTCTTTAAAAGTAATTAAGCTATTCTACCATTATAATATTTTTTAAATATAATAAATAAAAATTATTATTATCTTTTAGATAATTTATTGTATCATTTTATATTTAATTAATCTTACAATGAGTTCAAACTATCCAATATATATTTATAACTTCCTATCTACTAAGTTTGAAGCCCTACTACCTAGAATATCAAAATTATATGCTAAAAATAACCCAAAATTATTTTTTTTTAATATAACTACTTTTCCAACTCTACCTAACTATCTGTACCAATTATAAAAGGCACAATATATATATAAAATATAAATATTTTTGAATTATGGTTAGGGTAGTGCATACTTCATATATCTTGGTGATAATATAATTTTGTACTTAAATTATTAATCTTATATTTATGATTGTAAGAAAAACCAGGGAAATAATTAAACAGACAATACTTTTTAATGTATTTTAAGGATTTATTTATAAGTGCTTATGCAAATGTATTTTTTTCTTTCTAGTTTAATAGTATATCATTCTTCACAACATATAGTAGATACGCAAATAATAAATTTATACAATATATGTGATCATAGTATTGATAATTAATTCATAATCAAATATAATCAAGATTATTTCACTCATTAACTTTTACAGTTTATGATTTATAATGTTTCTTATAATCAATAATTTTTTATTAATTAAAATTGAATATTGTGATTATTCATAGTTTATTAATCATATAATATTTTAAAAACAACTTAAAGAGTTTCTACATATTTTGTTTTCATATTAAATATCCCACTGTCCAAAATATTAAATAAACATTTACATATTTTAATTTTATATTTTCTCATTCACATTTTATTGATTACAATGAATAAATAATTATTAAAAGTTAATTTAATGTCTTATTAAACACTAACTGGTTAAGTTCATATATTTATTTTCATTTAAACTGATATAAATAGGCAGTCGATATTATTTGTACTTTTATAATTTATATTTATTTAATCATTAGAGTATAGATTTTGTATCTCAAGTCTTGAGAAAGTCATTAATTTAATTGTCAATATATATATACCATTACAGAAATTTCCTGAACCAATGAGTGGTGTTTGATAATTTAAACCGCTCATTATACCATTATGACATATGTATGTTAATGATAATCTCCTTATTTATACATTCACTTTATTCTATTCATGTTGAACTTACAATCTTATTTTGATAGACAAAATAATATCTTAAGTTATGAAAGCAAAGAGATGAAGTTTTTTAAAATGGAAATAATTGTGTATTTTTATATGGAATATTCTAAATATATTTCAACTTTATTATGTTTAATGTCTGTATTTAAAATTTCTTAAAATAAGTAACTTCACTTTCCTCTGAGTTATGCACTATTCGCTTGATTAATTAATAAACTCCCAGACCATCAGTGAAGTATAGAATTCAAAACTGGGACAAATGCACCTGTGTATCTAGAAAGCAACTTTTACTCCTTTATACTATTCAAATTAATATCCTGAAATCTCAATAAAACCCTTGAGATTATATAGATCTGACACGGTGTCAATTTCCATATGTTTTAGATATTTTTTATGACTACAATAGACACCTACTATTTTTTGGTTTTAGTATTAATATAGTATTTTCTATTATTTAGTAAACATTTAAATATTCATTAAAAAATGATTGCTGTGATTAAATAGTTGCCAAAAATACAATATATACAAGTAAATACTGATTTTTGTTTTTGTCAAGCTCTTTAAAAAAATTAATGAATTCATTACAGGTAAATTAAAATATTTACAATGTATGTGAATATATATATATATATTATATCTAATGTGTTAATTCTTTTTTAAAATATTATAATTATATTAAAAATAACTGTTATTAAATATGTGTCTGTAACAAATGTTTACCTTTCTTTTTATAATCTGAGTTTAAAATTATAATTATAGATATTTAGAATAGAATATATATTTATCTTTCTGTTTTTTTTCTTCTTTTATTACTTCTTTGATGACTACTGTAATAACTTGAAAACAAGTTTTTAAAACGTATTGATGTGTTAAAAGAGTTAATTTAATTTTATTTGATCTTACTACTGTTAGTGCATATATATATTTCAAGTAATAAACGCATCTTTGTCAAGGTTATCTGTAATTTTTTTATATAACATTACTCCTACCTCACTGAAATAAAAAAAAAAAATGTTGAAATAGACCGTAGGAGGCGGTAGGCATTAAATATATTATTTGTAATTTCCTGACTTATTGGCTAACTTCAAAAATATGATGTAGGGAAGATGTTCCTGCTACATATAAAGTAATAAATGGTGAAATTTTAATAAATAATAATTGTAAGAATCTTATATAAATCTTCTAATGCTGTTTTTATTAAATTCAGTCATCTATTATGCATTATATCATTATCTTATTTCATCATCTAACTACCATAATTGATAAAAATGATACCATTATGGTGCTTCTTAAGTTTTTAAAAAAAATAAGAACTTATAATGTTGATTGTGAGTTTCAACCTTACTTCGTGGAAAAGTTATTAAGACATAAGACCTAAACTTATTTAGCCTATTTAGTCTTCACAAAGTAAAATTTCAAAGTATTTATTTATTTCCCTATGAATTTATAATAAAATGATGAATAACTAATTTTCAAGGATACTAAAAAGCATAGTTTGAGATTATATCTTGTTAAGATTATCAAAGGCTAAAAAGATTTGGCTTTAAAAATATCTCCAAGAAATAAAATTGGAGTTGCTAGCACCATTGACCAAACTTGTTTTAATAAGAATTTAAGAAGATTTTAGAATTTTTTTTATTTTAATCTGTTATGGGGGTTGAATAATTATGAAAGAGCTTTTAAAATGGTCCCAAACATTGTTTATCTGCAACATCCTCTGCCAATAAATATGAAATCAGAATTTCATTTGAACATTTTGTATTTCAATTTTCAGCTAGTAATCTGTAGTGGGATATTTTCATAAATATGTGGTTTGTCTAAGTTTTTACCGATTTTAATGATTAATTATAAACTCATTTAGCCTTGAGCATTATTATACTTATTATTTAAGTAGTACTTTGGATGAAATTTGAAAATTGTAATAGTAGTTTGAATGTTATAATTGGCTATTTATTAGTCTGCATTTAGAACAAGTTATAGTTATCAGTTTAAAAAAATATATTTAAAATTTCTTTGTATCAGTAACCTTAGTCTTTGTAATCAAATTGCAATCTTTAGTGTTATATAAATATATTGGCGATAAATAAAGGTGGGATTTAACCTTTATTGTTAAAAATCAGATTGCCTTGATAACAGAATAAGATTGTTATTGATATTGGGATTGTCTAAGTGTTGATTAATTTTAATGATTTCATATATACATAAATTGTAATGGCTTATCTAAACAATGTTTGCAATACCAAAATTTAACAGCTATAAAGTATAACAAAGACTGTGGTGATGATGATAAAAATATTCATTCTTATAAGCTTAAATTCAGTCTAATTATTTTAAAAGCATTTTACTTCTTTTTTTAAAGATACAATTTAAATTAATATTAGCACCTTTTTTTGTATAAGAGTACTTCTGGGTAAGTTATTATCTCTGACTATCATCATCTTGATGTATATTTGTTAGCTACATGTTGCCCAAGAGGATTGCATGATTTCTCAGGTTTAGTGATTCATCAAATGAATATATTGGAAATGAGTTCAATCAGTAAAATAACTAAAATTAATAACAAAATAACATTTTATTAGCAATAGTCATAAAATAAATGAAGTAAAGAAATAATGCTTATATATTCCCAAATACCTTAAAAGCAGAAAATAAATAAAATACAAAATTATAAAATTAACAAATAGTTATAAACATTAAATTTAAATGTAATTATGTAATATAAAAAATCATTACTAATAATAATTCTAATGACCTTATATTCGAATATAAAGGAAAAATCTTACCTATATATTAAAATTATTTTACCATGTTTTTTATTGATTTTATAATCTTACATTCTACCTATTGTACACATCTTTCATAATAGTCCATCTTTTTTGGCTTCAATGATTGTAGACCAGGACATAAATCTCATTATAAGCAAGTAAGAGTCCAACTTTTTTCCTATGAATGTTTTTCTTTTTATAAGCAGGTAAAATTGTAGCATATACATCAGCATTTCCAACCATCCATCCTTGATCTGGCACTAGTCCATAATGTTTTTGCTGATCTATGGAATTCATCCAAAAATAAACTGAATCACATTAATTATTGCATGTGCATAAAATGTATTGCATTGTTTCAATCAGTTCATTTAGGTAAAAGTAACAAAGGTGTTGTCTTCTTAAATCTGTCATTGAGTATGGTAGAGTTTTAAAATAAATGTTTAATGATTTTTATTTAAATTTTTTTTTTGGAATAATCTCTTTAAAATGGCACAACAATCTATTTTCAAATTTTTCAAAAAAATCATGTTAATGTCGATGATACAAAGAAAAACAAAATAAAAACATCAATCAGCCTAAAGTGAAAAGGTGATTTTATTTTATATCATAATAAAGAATATCTAAAATTTGGGTTTATCATGATATCTGGAACTGAAAAAATGATCCAACCCCTTTGTATTGTGTAATATTTTATTTCATGTTAATGTGTTACTTCTTTTACTAATTATTTAATTTTTTGTGCATTTATTTGATTTGAGTTTTTTATTTGTTTGTAATCAATACAATAAAAAAATTAAACTTTTGTGAAACATCTCATTTTGTAAACTTTCTGGTTTGTGAAAATTTTCTAGGTCATTTGCCAGTTCACCAAAGAAAAATATAGGGAAACACTGCTATATATGATCAATGTTCATCTTAGGGTAAGACTATATAGTTCCAGGTGTTTAACCGGTGTGCCTCTGATTCTTTAGCCACTCATGACAAATATTTTTCTAATATTATGATTGCTGATTTAGATGAAGTATTGGAAAAAACAAAGCTATTCTATCACAATAAACTGAAGGAAAAGTATTTTAATTAGATTTTTTTCTATTAAAAATAATGTTACAACAACTGCTGCATCAGACATTCTTTGGTTATAGTCTTCATCTTTTTTGCTTACTTTACCTCTTTCTCATCATTTTCTCATCTCTCTCACTGGAATCAAACTACATTGCTGTCTTCCAAATTAATATTATAAACTACTGATATTTTCGGACTTATTTATACTTTTTAACAATAATAAGAGCATCATATCCAAATATCCTAAATCTTTAGTTGTATTTATTTTTATTACCTTAGTAAACATGTTTATCACACTGGATAAACTAATTAACTATGTAGTAGTTTATACTGGAAGCAAGAAAAGATTTAAGAAAAAGAATAATCATCATATTCAGAAACCATTATTTGAAGAAATACTCACAGAGACTAAAGTATTAATGTATATTGGTGCAAAAGAAGATTTAAAAAAAAAGATAATTATCAAATTCAAAACCACTATTTGAAGAACAACTTAAGAGAGACTGAAACATTGGTAAATTAAAAACTGATTTTGCTAAGATTTAAGCAAATCACAATTAAAGCAGATATTGATAACATGGATACATATAAATATAGCATAATTTCTGAAGTCATGATGATAAAAACAAAGATGTGATGTCTCTACTATGGATAGTTATTTGGGTAAAGATACCAGTGAAGGAAAATGTGAAAAACAAAAGATGAAAATTAATGTAAAAGTTGATTATGCTTATGTTGATAAAATATCCATTATTTCATCATCATCATCATCATCATCATCATCATTAATATAGATGAGTCCAAAAGTAAAGAAATAACTTAAGAAAATTAATTTTGTTATCAGTATAATAAAAAATGGATGATAAAACATGACAGAAGAAAATTATAAATAGAAGTGTTCTGCATTATAAGGCTTACAAAAAAAAACAACAAATAATACAAGAAGATAAAAATGATAAAAAGATGATAGCTGCTCAAATTTAAAGCAAAAAAAAAATTCTTGATAGATCACCTGTGAGATCATTTTATTCTCATATAAATAATGCCATGGGAAAAGAAAGTTATAGTGCCAAACAAGGCAGTGTGAAAAGTCTAGTACAGAGTGAAGAGTGTGATAGATTTTTTTGAATCACCCAAATAAAGACACCAGCACTACCAAAAAATAACTGACATACTTATGTGAATAAAGAATAACTTATTCTTTTGATAATTTTGAATCTGTTGAAAGGACCAATGCATTTATGAGAAATAAAATTAAAAATATATGAAAACACTACAAGTAATTACTGAAAAGCAAGTTTAAACAAATTCCTAGAAAAATAAAATATTAACAGATTGTTAGAAAACAAGAATGTCTTATAAAATTGCAAAAGAGCATGGCAAATTGTTTTTTTTTTATACAGGATAGTGATAATATAAAAGGATCCTATAATTCTGGGGTATAGAAACATTATAATCCAATAAATAATTAATAAGTTAAAAGATAATATTGATAAAAAAATATTAAAATGATAATTGCAACAATGAAACTCATGATCAAAGTATAAGTAATATACTTATTCGTGAGTTGTAAAAAAATTATATTAGTTCTACAGAAATTAAAAGAAATGTGGGCAATACAAGCTGCAGATATATTTTCAATTTGAGATAATGGATGGAGGATTTGGTCATTGGTTTGAGAACACTTTATTGACAAGAGACTCCTTTGAGAATATTTATTATATGTATTGCTTCATATAGTATTTCAAATAGTGTATTTACCTACCTGTAAGCTTCAGAAGTAGCAAAGAATAGTTCTAAATGTTTGTGGCATTTGTCAGTCTTTTAGACTCAAAAAATCATTTCTCTCACTTTTTTCACAAATCATGAGCTAACTTCGTATATTAATATTTGATTATTTATGAGTTGCTGGTAACTGAACAGAATTTTAATCTGAAGCAATCTATTTAGTGTTTATGCTGCATTGCACACTTAAGTAAACCATGGTTGACTTTTTTATATATTCTGAAACTGAAGAATTCTATTTATTCTTTTGATGGCTGAAAGCCAGTCATATTGCAGAACATGAAATAATTGGCATGTTCTCTATTCATTTATGCATTGTTGTGCTTATTATTTTGCTAAAATACTAATTAGTAAATTCAAAACAGATAATATTCAGGAAGATAAACTATAATTAAAAGTCGGGAACTGATTTATGAATAAGATTTTGAAGTAGACATACAAATAAGAAAGAGAAATCAGTACTATTTCTTGGACTCATTTTTTAATGGAGGATTTTTGTAACAGTGCAAATCAATTACAAGTAGCATCATTTACATTACAAAGCTTTGTCATTAAATTGTTACAGATATCTTAATAAATTAATATAGTAAATTGTTGGCAAATTTGTTAGATTGTTGTATGTGACATGTGTATTACATATGTTTGCATAGCACTTAGTTATATCAGTTTACTAAATAAAAATAAATTTGGTTTATAAATTTGAATAAAGACATGGAAACTATGTAATGTGGAAAGAAATGTATATAGTAAAATTATAACCTGTGAAATAAAGAAGAAAAGGAAGAAAATAGTTAATTTATTTAAATTTATTAAATGTAAATGAAAATGTGTAATTTGTGTATTTTATAATCTTTTAGATTTACCTTCCCTGAAGAGGTTTAATAAAATGAGTTGTCTTTTTCTTATGGTAAATTTTATAGTAAATCCAAATACTTTATTGAAAGTCATATAGAAGTAAATCTGGATAAACTAGACAAAGAATTTCGAAATTTAGTCATTTTTTATTTTTTATTTCTTTCTCATCTTCATAAATAAATGTATTTTATTGTTATCTGAAGGTAGAAATTGGAAAAAATTTAATATAAATTAATATAGAGTTGATTAGTTTGATCAGAGAAATAGATATGTTTATCAAGAAAAATTATTATTATAGACATAGAACAATGGGATATGGTGTTACTGCTATAAAAAAGTATAAATAGGTTCAAAAATAACAGTAGTTTTAATCTTGAACTGGAGAAAACAAAATTGCAGACTAATTCCAGGAAGAGAGGGGAAAAGATGTTGCCAAGAGAGAAGTAGAATGGTTGTTACTAGCAACAAATCAGAAAAGATGAAGAATTAAAACCAAGCAAAGAATAAATCAGACCTGGTAACTGTTGTAATTTTTCTTCTAATAGAAAAAGAAGACTACTGGTTAAAATATTTTTCTTACAGATTGTTGTGGTAGATTGTTTTTACATTGCTAATTAATATCTGATAGTTAAAAAAATATTTTTAATACATCTAACTCAGCCACCATACTACCAGAAAAGTATTTGCCATGTGAAACTAAAAAACAAAGGCACACCATTTGGCCACCTGGAACTATGTAGTTTTATCCAGAAATGAACATTAATCATGCATACAATACAAAAATACCTGCTTAAAAGAAGAAAACCATGCTGCAAGTAAAGAAGAGAATTCTGCTGCATGATCTATCAGAAACTTGATTATAGTTACACCCATTTCCTTGGACTACAATCATTGATGCCCAAGAAAATTAGTGGATGAGATACTAAATTTGTAAGAATTATTATTAAAGATGTGCACAATATAAAATAAGCTTACAATTTCAACAAAATTATGGTAAAAACATTTTATTATATGAGTAAGAATTTTCTATTCAAATAATTTTAGTAAGGATTTTTGTATATTCATAATTACATTTAAATTTAGTAATAAATTGTTTTTCTCTTCACTAGTGAAAATTGTAATTATAAATATGCGACTTTTTTCGCATGCGTTAGTGAAGGTATAATTATATTTAAAATAATGTGTAATAGGTCTGCTTAGCACTTTCAAGATTTAATGTTCGAATCTCATACTCATAGCTTTGTGAATGAATACTCCATTATCATCATCAAAGATGAGTTAAATAAGAAAAATTATCCAACAAAACGAATTGATTTTATAATAGAATTTTTGAAGTGGCTGGATAACAACATATTGGCTAAATTTGAAAACAAATGGTATGTTATGAATGACAGTTGGCCAATGGGACTGCCAATGAGTGGAATTGTTGCTAGTATTATCATAAACCATTACAAGAGCCAAATTCTTCCAAAACATTTCACAACAGATCCAACTCTCATATACACTCGATATGTTGATGACATTTTTATTGCAGCAAAACCTTCCACCACTATCAACATACAAAATGAATTTCAAGCCATCTCAGGATTAACCCTCAGTAGAACTGATGAAAACAAGGAACAAGAAATAAAATATCTAGACTTGTTAATAAAAAGAGAGAACACATACCTAGATTATAAAATGATGGTTAAACCACTGCACATAAGAGGTTACACAAGTCCAAAGTCTAACACCCCCAACATATATAAATGGGCAGGTATGAATGCTTTCCTATTCAGAAATCACCATTTATGTAAATACATAGCGGATAGGAAAAACAACATCGACAAATATATAAAGGAAATGACTAACATAGGCTTTAAACCCAATATGATCAATCAGAGAATAAAAACATTTTATAGAAAACTCAGAAATAAACAGCCTAAAGACAATATGAAATACCTATCAATTCCTTTTATACCTAATGTAACCTCAAATATTGCAAAAAAATTGCCTAACAATTTCAAATTTAGCTTCAGAACACCTCCCAGTACTAACCGACTAATAAATAATTCCAAAGATACAATAGAAAAAGATCAAGCCCCTCATGTGGTCTATAAAATGGCATGCCCTCAATTAGGCTGCCAGGCATCTTACTACGGTGAGACTCGGGCTAACCTTAATACAAGAATTTACCAACACAGGTATGCATACAACAGGGTTAAAAATAAAAATGAAGGAACATCAGTATTCTGGGACCACCAAGCAGCTACAGGCCATGTATTTGAACCTAGTTCTGCCCAAATAGTTTGTACAGAGAAGAGTGATGCCAAAAGAAAAGTTAAAGAAGCTTTTTACATTGCAAATGATCCCAGTGCCATTAATAGAAGAGAGGCATGCTTTGCTCTCGCTAAATGGATTAATTAAATATTCAAACTCATTTGCATATGTGTACAATAAATAACAGTATTCATTCACAAAGCTATGAGTATGAGATTCGAACATTAAATCTCAAAAGCGCTAAGCAGACATATTACACATTATTTTAAGTATAATTATAGCTTCACTAACTCATGCGAAAGAAGTCGCATATTTATAATTAAATTTAGTGTTTATGATTACTTATTAATTTCAATAGTTTGTAATTTATGATATTGACATAGTTGCAAATAAATAAATAATTTCGTTATTTTATGATTGCTGTAAATACATGCTTATATTATTTTGATATTAAATTGGATTATTTTGCTGTTCGAACTTATTTCAAATACATCTTTATCCTGATTAATGAAAACAATTGGTTTTCCAAAACTCATCATAAAGTAAGAAGATTTTTACAAAAAGCAAGAAATTATAATGTTTTTCTATTGGGAGGGGGGGGGTGTGCAATGTCTTGCTGCAGATAATAATTATACCACAAATTGTAAAATTTTATTAACAAACAACTTAACTTAGTATATATAGTTCAGTAATTTTAAAAAATCCTAATGAGCATAAATGCATATATAAACTGTGCTATGTATGTATTATGTTATGCATTTAAAATGTATATATATATCTAAGATAATGTATTTAAATCTATATAAAAAGGAAAAACACATAGATATTGTTTTGTTTGTATAATCCATCCATTTATGGCTTACCATCATTCAGTTTTTGAATAATCAGTTGCTCATTATAAGAGTTTATCATTACTTTTTTGCATTTTTTTGGAAGAGGTACACCAGGTGTTGATGGCTGAGGATCTGAATAAAAAGTTTTAGAATATCACCTGATCACCATTCTTTATGATTACACAAGCTGTTTACACAGAGACAAAACTCTCCATGCAGTAGCATGATTCAGTACAACCCAGAGAAATCAATGGATGCAGAAAGATTGGTGTATAAAATTCTATCTACTCACCTACTCATTGAATATCCTCAGACTACTTTCTGGCTTGTGTCTTTATCAGTGAGGTGCCTTGGATCTGAGAACAATTCCCCTAGATCTTACAATCTATCAACCTCCAGCAGCCACCTTTTATCTTTAGGTAAATATAAAGCTTTGAGTCCAAACTGTAAACACAATAATGTTTTTAATTCAAGCTCATTAGCTTGTATAACATATAGATCTGAACTCAGTTCAGCAGCCATACTTTTTGGTGTCTTTGACTTTTAATAAGCACAGTCACCAATTCTATTGGCTTAAACTGAGTGGCACTACAGTATGAAGAGTTTTGCCTCTGTGTAAACAGCTTGTGTAAGCATAAGAATGATGATTATGTAATGTTTGGTGGTTTAATACCAATCATCTTCAATAGGATTATGGTGACTGTGTTTATTAAAAAACCAAAGACACCAACAAATATGAATGTTGAACTGAGTTCAGAATATGACTATATAAGCTAATGAGCTTGAATTGAAAAAGTTATTGTGTTTTCATTTTGGACTCAAAGTTTTATAGTTATCTAATAAAGTAAAAGGTGGTTTCTGGGGGGGGGGGGTGCATTACATCTTAAGATCTAGGTACAGTGCTCTCAGATCCAAGACTTCTCACTGATGAAAGCCACAACTAGAAACTAGTCTGGTAATATTGGATTAATAGACATTGGATAGGGATTTTATGCACAAACCTTCCTGCATCTATTGATTACTTTGGCTTGCACTGAGTGATGCTTCTATATGGAGAGTTTTGCCTGTGTAAACAGCTTGTGTAAGCATAAAGAATGGTGAACATTACAGTTTAATACCAATCCTGCCCAATAGGATTATGGTGACTGTGATATTAAAAAACCAAAGAAACTAAAATGTATGGATTCTGACCTGCATTTAGATCTATATGACTATACAAGCTAATGAACTTGAAGTGAAAATATTATTGTGTTTTTATTTTGAACTCAAAGCTTTATAGTTATCTAATAAGATAAAGTGTGGCAGCTAGAGGTTTGTATTTGATCTTAAGATCCAGGTGCAGTGCTCTCAGATCCTAGGCTCTTCACTGATGAAATCCACAAGTTAGAAACTAATCTGGAAATATTGGATAAGTGCACACAAAATAGGGGTTTTTTGCACAAACTTTACTGCATCTATTGATTAATCTGACTTGCACTGTATGAAGAGTTTTGCCTTTATGTAAGTTTACAATGAATAGTTGACCTGCTTTTTCAATTTTTTTTCTATAACATTATTCATAAAGTCTCATTTGTTAATTTAAGGCATTTTTAGATTTGTTGGAGCATTTTAAGTCAGTGTCAAAATTTTCAAAAATACTATTCATGGCCTCATGATACAAAAGCAGTTCCTACAGTTTTTTGATAACCAGGTTTTCTCTACAGACTTACTGATTTTTCTTTTTTCATTATCTTTTTTTCATTCAGTTCCATTAATTCTTCATTAGTTATTTTTTTTACATGTGATTGCAAAATCTCTTTAATGTTGTCATCATCAGTTTTTTATCAATATTATTATCCTAATTGCCAACAAAATTCTGCATTAGTTTTTGAAGATTGTGACAATTCATTGACACACAGATTGAAAAAGGTGATGTGGTATTTAGTAGATTTTTTTTTGATTTTAGTTGAATGTATCTGTGAACTTTTTTAAAAAAATTCAATATTTCTAGAAAAAAAAAGTGTGGTTTCAGTGTTCAGATATATAGAAAATTGACCAAGAAAATGAGAATAAACTAGTAGTTTATAATTTTTTGTTTTTTTTCCCTGAAAAACTGGGAATCATTGTGCTGATAAAAACTTATAATGAAACTTCATTTTTTTTAAATTTATAGTCTTATATTAATAAGAATTAAAAAAGCAATATTTATAAATATCTCATTTAATCATGATACTGTTGTAAGCATAAACACTTGTTATTTGTTAACAATGTAAAGTAGCAAAAGTATAGAACTGTACATTACCCTAATTTAATTGTTACTTAGATAAAATTAAAACTTCTAACATATTAAAATAGAAAAAAAGTGTATCTAATGTATTTTGTGTTTGCTTTTTGTAGTAAATAGTTAAGACTTTTTTTTACAGTCTGTATTATGTGGATCTAAATAAATAGCATTTTATTTAGAAATACAATGGTATGAGATGTCATATTTTATTACATATGGCAGCCATTTTCTTGGAATAACCTAGCAATTTTTTGAATAATACAATACATTGTAAAGGCTGAAATACAGACCATTTAAATAAAAATTAAAAGCATGAAATTTCTCTAATTTATTTATATTACATTTTCACCATACAAAATTTATTATTAAATGCATAATATAGAAAATATTTTTTCTTTCCTTCTACCAAAATACATTTAATATCAGCAAATTAAAAATCCTACTCTTTTTTCTTTCAAAACTTTATTTTGTTATATCAATACTGAACATGTATATAGTTATATAATACAAAACTCCAACGTTTCAACTGTTTTTATCTTCATACAATCATTTTCAAGGAAATCTCTCTCCCACTGCTATTTTTTATTACTCTTTCTTTTACATTATTTAATTACAATAATGTAAAAGAAAGAGTAATAAAAAATAGCAGTGGGAGAGAGATTTCCTTGAAAATGACTGTATGAAGATAAAAACAGTTGAAACGTTGGAGTTTTGTATTATATATATGTTCAGTATTGATATAAGAAAATAAAGTTTTTGAAAAAAAAAGAGGATTTTTAATTTGCTGATATTATTGTAGAACATATATATTTTAAAAGAAAAAGTGACTGTACATTTGCTGTGTTATAATATATGCAAAATATATTTATGATGATAGCAGTTTTGATTTGACTGAAATTAGTGTTCATTAGCAGTACACAATTTAAAATTAATTATTAATAATATATTACCAAAAATTATTTTTAGTTTTATGCTGAACAAAATTTGTATTTTTAGTATTATAATTTGTTACATTTACAATCATATCACAATTGTTTTGGATATATGTGAAATAAATTACTAGATTATTATTTAAAATCTAACAAGTAAATATTATTTTTAACTTAGATTTAGTAATTTTTAGTCATATAAAGTAGATTGTTTCTTATATAATTCATAAAATCATTACTGAAAATACTTTAGATTTATGATAATAGTTGTTTTAATTTGACTATGAAATTTTAATTCAAAATTATGTGACTGAATATTTTAGTTAATATAGTGCATAATTTAGAATTAATTATTAATAATATAATATACAAAATTCATTTTGAATTTTATACTGAATTAAATTTGTATTTTTTTTGGCACTGTATATTTTTGCATTTGTGATCATATCTTCTTTGGTTTGGATATGTCTGAAACAAATATTAAAAAAAAATATCATGTTTTAAAATTAAGGAAATACTGTATAATAAAAGATATTTTATACTTATATTTAGTAACTTTGATCATGTAAAGTTGATTATTAATTGACAAAGCATGGAATCTTTTTTATCAAAATAACTTGCAATTATATTGACTAAATTTTAAAGTTATGATGATCAATTTTTGCCATATCATAAAAGTGATTGAATATAAAGTTTTAAGCTAATGTACATATGTTAAAATATAATATTAGTTCGGATAATATGTTAATCTATTTCCATCATTTATTATTAAATGTTAAATGTCTAGAAATTTTAAATTTTATTTAAACTTTTTAAATACAAATGACTATATGTTTTGTCTATTTATATGTTACTACTAACAAGTTGTTTATGTTTGAAAAATTTAAATAAAGCTTACAATTTTTTAAACATTCAATATTTAAATATTGAATATTTAAATATTGAATGATAGAAATAGTTTGACATATTTTCACTCTAATATACCATCATCACAAACCTTCATGCAAGTAATAATATTGGTTCCCTTGGTTGTTGTATTTCATCAAAATAGGTTTCTTGTTATTTATTATGGAGAATAAATATATTACTTTTTACTTTTGTAATAATTCAACTTTACTTTGAAAATGTCATTAATAAATATATTGATTGTATTGCAAGAATACTCTATGAAATTTAAATAAATTTAATTTTATAATCAAAATATTGTTAATTATAATATATAATAAACTTTTAATGTACATTTTTATCAGAAATAACACCATTTTTTTTTTCAGATGACATAAAAAGATTCTCCCATGACATTATCAATCTTACAAAATGGGCAACATTTTGAAAATTGCAATTTTTAAAAAGAATGATTTTTTTAAATAATATTTATGGTAAATAATTGAGTATGTAAATCAAAATAGTAGATACAAATTGATGATGATGACTATAATGAATCTTCACATAAAGATCCTGTGCTAAATATGTAAATATGTTTTTACAGTTAATATACCATTATAATTGAAAAACCATGTAACCCCCTAGAAGATATGCTAACATAATGAGTGTATCTGAAGATGATGATGACAAGAGATAATAAATCATCCAAAAGTATTTTTTCTCTAACCAAAATAGTGTCTATGGCCAATTTAAAGAGAATCTAAAAGAAAATAAAAAATTGGAATTAGGTTGCATTTAACCTTCAGAGAGCTAATGTCATTTTGATCATGATCACCACAGTGTTTGTTATATTTAATTTTTAGCATTATATTTTGGCATTGCAAAAGTTGTATATAGATATTATCATTACAATATATATATATGTGTGCATGATGGTAAACAATTACAATGCTGAGTATGTATAAAACTTGAGATTATTCTCTTATAATTATTATTACTATTATATAATAAATTGTTTTCTCTTCACTAGTAAAATTGTAATTATAAGTATGCAACTTTTTTTTTTCCGCATTAAATAGTGAAGCTATAATTTTATTCTAATTTATAATAGCTTTGCTAAGCGCTTTCGAGATTTCATGTTTGAATCTCATACTCATAGCTTTGTAACTAAGGATTGTTATGATTATGCAAATGCGTTTGAATTTTTAATTAGTCCATAGCAAATGAATATTAATGCCATTAATAGAAGAGAGGCATGTTTTGCTCTCTCTAAACAATGGACTAATTAAAAATTCAAACGCATTTGCATAATCATAACAATCGTTAGTTACAAAGCTATGAGTATGAGATTCAAACATGAAATCTCGAAAGCGCTTAGCAAAGCTATTATAAATTAGAGTAAAATTATAGCTTCACTATTTAATGCGGAAAAAAAAAAAGTCGCATACTTATATTACTATTATAATATTTTACAATGAGTAGAAATAACTCAATTTAGTAAATCAAGGATATTATTGTTTATAATAATTTGCTGTGTATATTTAATTGTTTTAATAATCTCTTTCTAAAGTTATTAATGATAATCCTCTATATAACAATGTATGGCACAAACAAAAGTACTTATTCTCTTATTGCATAATTATCCAAAACTGTGGTTAGAATGCAGATTAATTAATTGACTATAGCTGACTGTTTTCCATTTGTAATTCAAATGATTAAAGTCAAAGCTCAATTAACCAATAAAATATCCACAATCAGTTGTCAAGGTAATATCCATAGTTAATATATATATATATATGAAATTTATAAATAAATATTAGAAAATACAGTACTTAAAAGTTTATAAAAAATATATATCTATAAACGTCACTTCGGAGCACTTTTAACTATCCTTGTAGTTTTTGTCAACTAATACTTTGAAAGGTCAACTTTCCCATAATTCCATGATCTTAACATTTACTGCCTGCCTATTGATTAAATATTGCTTGTATTTATATATTAACATAGCTTGCTTAATTTTTTTTTTATTATTATTTCTTTCAGTTTTTAATATTTTACATTACTATAATTAAAATCAAAATCATATATACATGATTTATTATGGTCATAAAAAATGGAAACTAATAAATTATCATTATTTTTATAATTTTGTTTTGTATTTTGAACCCTTTTTAATAATAACAAGTGCTCTTTTGTTATGTTTTCCAATGTGCATTTCAACTCACCTATATATCCACTGCTACACCTACATGTCTATTTGTAAGTGATACAATTTTTATTTGTCAATAAGGTTTTATTTTTTGAGTTATTTATTAATTTATTTAATGTAGATGGTGCATAAAATGCAATATCTCATATACCTTTATAAATGTTTTTAATGAAACTTGCTTGTTGATTCGAAATATAGGGTATTGATATCCAAATTTTTTTATGAGAAGAATTAACATTATTATTAATATTATTTTTATATTTAAAATTAGAATTTTTAATAGTATAATAAACATAATCATAACTACATCCAACATTTAACAATTTATTATATAAATTTCAATATTTTTGGTTTTATCTGATGAATATTTACAAAGATTATCATTTTTAAATAAAAAGGACTTTAAATCTCCCATTTTATGTGACATTGGTACTTTTGATTTATATGGAATATATCCTCTTTTTGCTATTGGTTTAATAGTCATATAGCAATCCACTTTATCTTTGTTTCTAGTTATCTTGAGATCTAAAAATTGAACACTTATTGAATTTTCATCTGTTTTAATCCATTTTAAGCCCTTTATATTATTTAATTCATCAAACAAATCATTAATAGCATTTGGATTCCCAAATTAATTGAATTGTTAAATGAATTATAAAATGTTGAATATAGTTATGATTATGTTTATTATACTATTAAAAATTTTAATTCTAAATATAAAAATAATATTAATAATAATGTTAATTCTTCTGATAAAAAAATTTGGATATCAATACCATATATTTCGAATCAACAGGCAAGTTTCATTAAGAAAGTTTATAAAGGTATACGTGACATTGCATTTTATGCACCACCTACATTAATTAAATTAATAAATAACTCAAAACATAAAACCTTATTGACAAATAAAAATTGTATCATTTACAAATGGACATGTAGGTATGGCAATGTATATATAGGTGAGTTGAGATGCACATTGGAAAAAAGAACAAAAGAGCACTTGTTGTTATTAAAAAGGGTTCAAAATACAAAACAAAATTATAAAAATAATGATAATTTATCAGCTTCCATTTTTTAGGACCATAATATATCATGTATATATGGTTTTGATTTTAATTATAGTAATGTAAAAATAATGGAAACTAAAAAAAATAATAATAAAAGAAAAATTAAGGAAGCTATGTTAATATATAAATACAAACAAGATTTAATCAATAGGCAGGTAGCAAATGTTAAGATCACGGAATTATGGGAAAGTTGACATCATGGAATTATGGGAAAGTTGACCTTTCAAAGTATTAGTTGACAAAAATTACAAGGATAGTTGAAAGCTCTCCTAAGTGACATTTATAGATATATATTTATAAACTTTTAAGTACTGGATTTTCTAATATTTATTTATAAATTTAGGTATATTGATTTGAAGAAATACAGACATCGATTTGTAATATTATTAATATATATATATTAGGAAGCACTTCTTTCTGTAGTGATTGATATATTCACCTATCAAATTCATGATTATGGGTTTAAATTAGACTTGAGTATTTTTCAGATGGTTGTGAATTTCCTAAAACTATTAGTTGTTTAGATAAGTAGCTATTAGCTAACTCAGGTATTGGTCTGCCATTGGTGTATTAGTGGGCAGTTAATTGTTTTTAGTTGAAGTGAACAATATAAGCTTTTTGATAGTTAGTTCATATTCTATCTTCGTCTTTATAAAACAAAAAAAATTGACCAATGAAGTGTAGGTAAGGTAATCACTATGATGTTTAATTATATTAAATGCTAAAAAGCTCCAAGTTATTTCTGTCAACTATTGTATGAAAGTTTACAACAAAAAAAAAAAAACAATGTTTATTTATTTGCATTCATTATTGTAAAGTAAAACATTTATAATTTTTCTGATCATATTTTTTTGTTAATTTAATTTTTTCAAAATATTATATGCTTTTTTACTGGGTTAAATTGATTTTCAGCAGAATAATAATTAATTTGTTTTCTATTTTAAATACAAATTTAAAACTAATTGGGTCAAAGATCAACCTATTTATTTTAATTGCAGACTATAATGTAAAATTCTCATCAATATCTTAATTGAAGGTCATCAACATAGTTCTTTATAATATAAAGTTTACATCTCTAAAGAGTGAATAAATGCAATCAAGCGCTCTTTTTTATCTTCTTATTTAAATAAGCTCTAATCTATTTGTAAAAGTTCAATTCTGATTTGTGTAACAATATCTATTATAAATATCTTTTCTTAGAAATAAATACTAATGTCTGAGAATTTTTAAAATTATTTATTAAAGCACTGACAAATACGTACTGTAATGAATTATGTGACTGCTTAGATCTTTAATTGATTAAGAATTATCAACTATTTAAAAATTTTTTTTTTTTTTCTCATGAGTCATAGCATCATCCGGGTAGCGAACCCACTAACTCGGAACAACTGCTTGTAAAACAGCCGCCGCTGACCTCTCGACCACCAATCCTTGACTAAAAATTTTAAATATTGATGATCGAATTAGATGAATTACGCTTTTTGACTTTTTCACATTTAATGCTGATTCTATTTTTTCATTCTGATTTTTGGTGCAGTGGTAAACTGATAGACTTTGAATCGCATCCAGATTTATAACTTCCATCACTTGAGCTTATTTATAAAATCATGAGTAATTAATCTAATGGACTATTATGCTTACATTGATTAGTTGAATTTTATAATCTTTGGTTCCTCTTCATTATCAATAGTCAATGTGGTTTGTTGATATAATGGACATTGTTAATTCAGTTTTACAAATGTCTTTTAAAAATGTTAAAATATAATATGCATCCCTTTAATCCTTTAATCAATTTAAATAGTCTAATTTCTCATCATAAGAAAACAATAAAATTATCTTTATGATCAAAAATCATTCTTTTGAATCCATGTATTTCCAAAAAAGTTCAATATTTTGACACTTCCTCAGTTAATCTATCTGTTTTTAAAATTATGAAAAGCTGTTTCAACTTCATCAAATTAAATATTTCTATTTAAACTTAAATGTGCTGATAGAGTAAATATTGTCATCTTCATAATAAAAGAGTTCTATCCAATGATTTTATTAGATTATCATATCATTTTTAAATTTTTATTATTTTAAAAATATCTAATGTACCCTTGATTAGCACATGATGATGTCTTCTTAACAGGTTTAACCATCAAGTTTGTAAAGCTCATTATTTAACTTATTTTTCATCAAATAACCATGATAAATCCATCACTAGAATGTAATATATTAAAAGGCTATATTTATTGAAAACATTAGGAAGATTAAATACAATCTTAATGCATTTTTGGTGCATAACATCTTTGTTCAAGAAGTGAATGGATTAAGGTTGTATTTAATATTTTCAATACTTTTTCCTCAGTATACAGGTATTAGCATTGTCTTTAATTTAATATTATAATCATTGATAAAGAATCAATAAGAATTCTCTTTATTAATCAACTCAAGAACATACTCATATCCACAATAGATCTTTTAATTGAAACTCATATCTTAATAACATGATATTAAAACAGGAAAAACTCTCTACACATATTTCCATTCAGTGCAAGCCAGAGTAATCAATGGATGACAGTTGGCTTGTGCATAAAATCCCCATCTAGTGCCTACTCATCCAATATCCCCAGACTAGTTTCTGGCTTGTGGTCTTTGTCAGTGAGGAGCTTTGGATCTGAGAGCACTGCAACTAGATCTTAGGATCTAATGCAACCCTCCAGCAGCCAGCCACCTTATATCTTTACTTAACTACAAAACTATGAGATTTAAATTGAAAACACTATAATATTTTTAATCCAAGCTCATCAGGTGGCTGCTGGAGGGTTGCATTAGATCCTAAGATCTAGGCGCAGTGCTCTCAGATTCAAGACTCCTCACTGATGAAGGTCACAAGCCAAAAACTAATTGAGGATATTGGATGAGTAGGTACTAGATGGGGATTTTATGCACAAACCTTCTGGCATCCATTGATTACCATGGTTTGCACTGAGTGGCAATACACATATTTTTCCTGTTTTAATAACAGTTAAGAGCAAGCATAAGAAATAGTGGTCATGTGATGTTTATTGCCTTAATAACATGACATGTTTAAAAATATAATTTCGCAATTATAAAGTTTAACAGCTATAGAAATTTAATAAGAATAGCATTTCTTTTAAAGTAATACATCAATTTTAATCAGTATGTTCAAATGTGTTTGTTTTAATAAAATTTTCATTAACCATGAAACTGTTAATTTAAAAAAACATCAGATAACTATTTTTTCTGCTTACATTTAACATCTTTTTTTCTGTTTCTTGTCCTTTTGTGCGTGGATTTATATGTATCTATATAATACCATTTACATCATCATTAATCACTTTACAATGTAATCTAATAAAATAAAGTATATTCCTGCATATTTGCTTATAGTTTCAATTGCTCAGCAGTCATATTAATATATAATATATTATATACAATCTCCACATTATGGATTTTAAAGAATACAAATTTTTAATGAACCCAGTAACTATACATCCTTAAACATTTTTAATAGTTTTATGAATATTAATCTTTTATTCTTATTTTTGATTAATTTCTTTTGCATGAACTGTTTTATATTTTTAATATATTGTAATGGTACATTTTACTGTACAGTGGCTTGAAACTTGATATATAAGATATATCCATATGTGTAATGATTTTTTTCAATGTGCAAATTTTGGTTCAAATAAATATGAAAGATGAATGGTTAATAAATTTTAAAAAATAATTCAATTCAAATATTTAATAATATTAACCAATGTGATGATGATGATTTATATTGTAAAAGTACAAATACTCCCAAAAGTATTGACTTTTCAGTTTTAATAAAAAAGAAACTCAAAGACACTAAACTTTCTAAAAAATTGTTTACCCTTGGAAAACTTTTAAAGAAATGATCATCATCAATTATTACCATTCTCCCTGCAGATCCCCCAGTGTATTGCATGATTTCTTATGGATGTCGATATTAATTAGCATATGTGTATAAAAAGCACACATTTGAATTCAGTTACAAACATAAATTAATTCAAGGGGATTTGAACACAGATGTTCAAGCTCCCTTCACTTATCCATTCCATCATATATAACCAATACACATGACCACATACATGTGAAAAAGCTAAATGATTTCCAATATTTATATTTTGTGATGAACCAGAACTCATCAGTTGGTCCATTAAAATGGATATATTAAGGTCCTATATATAAGAAGTCAAATTGACTTAAGGTCAACATGGGTATGACAATAATATTGGCATCAACAAGGGCTTTGAGTATTCAATCATCTAATTGTCAATTATATGGATAGCTAAAGAGTTGAAGAGTGGAGAGGATTGAAGCATGTCCATTAAAGTTTGTAAATTTGCTATTTTAATATAAACTGAGCACTTGTTATATGTATTGTGGGAGATGATGAATTAAACCAACTGATGAGTGCTTGTTCAGCATTTAATGCATATATTGAATATCATTTATCTTTTTCACATTATGTGGTCATGTGTATTGATTGTATAAGATAGAGTGGATAAGTGAAGGGAGGAGCTTGAAAGTCTGTGTTCGTATTCCCTTGAATTACATCTAGTTTAAGTATGTACACTATACTTGTATTTAAATATTAAATACAAATTAAATAGATTAATAAAAAACATTTAAGAATTTATTAATAATGAATAAATAAAACTGTTTCCTATATACTCACAATTATTAACACATACACAAAATATTAAAAATCATAGTTGTAAAAGTTATTTTAAATTTAAGGTTAAGTTCTAATACTATTTTATAATAAGATCTTATCATGTTAAATATTGAAAGAGTCACAAATCATGGTTTTTGTAGATATTATTTTAATATTTTATTGTTGCCTTCATTAGTCCCTCCGACTGATGGTATTTCCATTTTGAACATTGGTGATGTTAAAGAGAGTAAATACAGCAGCAATGGTTATATGAAGTATAATATTAGTAGGTCTTTTATACAGCATTGTTTATTTTCTCCTTCATGATATTATAGAAGCATTGCACAGTCTGGCTTTGCAAATCTCAGCATCAGTTTCTGAATCTGACTGCATTTTCAGGCATTTTGACTGGTGTGGTTTTTTTTGGTACCTAATTATACATTGTAAAATGCTTTCTTTTAGATAAAATCATCACATTTGCTATTATAATGAATGTTGAAAATACTAAAAATAAAACAGTGAGCAATATACAGCTATCTTAGGGTGGGAAACACTTTAACTAGTGGTTGTTTTTTTCTTTGATATGGATCACTGCAATACTGATTCAAAAGAAGAACATACTGGAATGAAAAGCAATATGAAATAAAGGATTTCTGGAATAATAATAGTAATAATGTTTAGTTTCTTGTTTCAAACCAATTTATATCTATTTGATATTGTTGAAACAACATAGGGAAAACCTGATTTTTGCATCATTACAACAATATATTTTTTTAAAAAAAAAACACCTTTACTCTCTTCAAAAACATATTGTGGATACAAATTCTGCATACATTATATAAATATTTTATACATAAGTAAATAACAATAACAATAAAAATAGTTTTTCTCTTCTTTCTTTCTTTACTTACATTTGATAATTGGCTGACTTTTAAATATTTCTCATCAATTTTTAAAATATTATTAAATTTCAAAAATGTAATATTATATTTAGCTTTAGCATTTACCTTTCCTATAAAAATATAGTACATTTTATTTAAAAGTCACTTTAGGAAAGGCAAACCAGAACAGATTCATATTTAGATTTTTTTAGAAACTATACAATACTTTCGTGTATCAATAATAGTTTTCTTTCTTCATTTACATCAATATATCATTATTATTCCACCTTATTACAAAGTAAATTTATGAAATATGACCAAATGTGTAAACTAATCCCTCTTTCAATTTTTCAGGCAGTTCATTCAAGTGTCAGGCATCTACTGCACACCCACACAAATAGCAGTTTGTATAATTATTACTCAGTTCACATAAGATTTTATTAAACATATTTTTTTCTTCCTGTAGCATTGTAGTAAAACCAATCTGGGCTACATCAGATTTGTTATAGTTACAAATTTCCTCCCTCTGAGACAGCAGGACAGTGTAACGTTTTATTTCTCATTTGTTTTCTTACTACAAAACTTTTAACTTTTATCAATTTTTCTAAATAATTTTTTATATTTCTGTTTTATAAATAGTGTTTTACAGAATAGGTATGTCCATAATGTGAAGACTCTGGTGTGACTTAGATGCTACAATGAATGCATAGGTGTTCAACTCTAGAATCTATAAAATTTCTATCATAGGACATCAAGATGTAGGAGGAAGCAAAGATAATACAAGGATTATCTCAGTTTGATTTTTGTTGATTTACCCATAACACATTGAAATAAAATATAAGCCTTGCTCCCTTTTGAGTCTTGGAGGCTGTTAAATACCATGTGGAAATTAAGCCTTGCACCCTTTGAGACTCAGAGGCTGATAAATTTAACAAATACTCAAACTGAATCTTGCTTCCTCTGTGCTTTACAGATAAGTGAGAAAACTACTTTAAAAATGTTGTGCCAGCACCTGAAACATACACACATCAAAACATCACATGACAACATAGTGTCTCACATAATGCTAAATTCCATGACCAAATCCCAATACATCACTTGAAACAGAATATATCTAAAGAAACCATAAATAGATTTTTTTTCATCCTAGCCATATCAAAAATTAACTATCCGGGTCATATGTTTCTTACTTATTTTCAACATCTATATCATTAATTTAACTTTTTTTTTCAATGTCAATAACAGTCATTCTTGCTTTTTGGCAAGCTGGTAATTTCTCTTTTATAATTTTAATGGACTTCCAGTATTGCCATATATTTTATTGCTTAACTAATTATACAATTTTATTTTTCCTTAAAACATTTTCTTTTTAACAGACCCAGGATCATCAGAAAGTGAGCCAGCTTTTATTTTTCTAATATCAAATTTAACATCTGTCTAAATACTTCTGCAGTTGTGATGGAGTCTTCATCTGAGTGAATTTAAAATATGATCTGCCATTTTTTGGGTGACTGCTGAATTATTCATGGTGGTTTGGAATTCCATTTCTCTTCATTTTCTGGTTCTATTCTCATCTTTTTCTATATAGTATTAATTCCTGAATGCAATGAAATCTCTGGAGATTTTTCTGGACTGTCTGGTTTTCTTTGGCTTGAAAAGTTTTATGCATGTTCTATCACCATTACAAGATCTTTTTCTTCTTTTTTTGTCGTCAACTCACAATTTGACAGATTATTGAATTGGCTAGTGAATAATATTTTTTAAAAATATATAAATAACAATAGTAGTTCTTATGTTAAAAACAATAAAGATATAATAAGAGAAATTAAAAATAAAGTAGATTAACATAATAGTCATAACTTAATCAGGGTTGGAATAGATATATTAATGTAATATCATTGTAGAAAAAGCCATGTAATTATTAATATTTATAAAAATAATAAAAACAAAGGAGTGGTTAAACTAATAAAAATATTGATAGAAATTATGTAAATTTGCTATAAAGAAATTACATTTGAATTGAAAAAGAAAAATTGTTATTTAGAAGGACTTTTAAATGGAATGGGAGTGCTAACTAACATATATTTAAAAAACTAGAAGTATGATTGATGACTAATAAAAAGTACTATTTTTTATAAAAAAATATGTTGAGGATTATCTTTTAATTTTTAATACAAATAAAGGAATAGAATTTTTAGAAGGTATTAATAAATTAAATGTAAACATCAAATTTACAACAAAATGAGAAAAAGAAAATAAGTTGGCATATTTAAATATTACGTTACTAAAATCAGACACTAATGGTAAATGAAAGATAGAAAAATCCAAATATATAAAAAAAACTAATATTGACAATAATATAACTAACTGAAATTCAAATATAAACAAAAAATATAAAATAAGTAACATAAATTTAAGAAAGTATAGAGTTATAAATCTTTGCTTAAATAAGGAAATTTATAGTAAGCAAGTAAAATTAATTAATTAAGAAATTTTAAAATGATGATTATTTAATGAAAGTTATAGAAGATAATATAAAACTCTCAGGGAAAAGGTTTAATAGTAATAAAGAAAATAATAATAAAAAAATGGAATAAAGACAAACATATAAGTATAAAACCTTATAACAATAACAATATTGCAAAAATATAAATAAAATTATAAAAGATTAATAAAAAATTGACAATGCAATAAAATTTAAAGTAGTAAGTAAAAAACAAAGAATATATATAATATAGAAAATTATTTAAATAGAAATATAAAATTGAATGTAAACGTATCAAGCTAATATCAAAAGCAATTATGTAGATGACACAAAGAATTCAATTATATATGATTAACCCAATACAAATATGATAAAATATCATATATTTATTTACATTAATTTAGTGATAGGATATAAATTTGAAAAAGACAGTATATAAATGATTGATTATATTAACAATAGAAGGGATAAAAAATTAAATAAAGTATCATAATTAAAATTTTAGGCCAATTTTAAATTAGGAATTGGATGTGAAAACATTAGTTTTATAAAAATATTCTTTATTAATAAAGCAAATATAGATAAATTGAAATAATATGTATTTTTTTAAAATGCTTATAGAGGGAGTTAGTATAAAATTATATAAAAAGAATTACAAATTTTGAAAAAGCAAAAATGTATAAATGTACTATAATTAATTAATGCATAGTAATTAAAGAGATAAAAATAAATTAAATTATTAAAAGATTAAAAAATTCATATAAATGTACAATTATATATATAAGAAAAATGTATAACAGTTTATACAAAATAAATTATCAAAAACAAGAATAAAATAATATATATATATATAATTATTAAAAATGCATAAAGATACATAGTTACTAGGTTCATTAAAAATTTGTATTCTTTAAAAATGCTTAATGTAGGAATTATATATAATGTATTATGTAAATATGTATATATAGATAAGTAGTAAATGTATAGTCATATATATTATAGATCTGATGAAAATTGCTGGACAATTGAAACTGTAACCAAATATAAAGAAATAAATTTTAATGAAATAAATTGTATTTTATAAGATTGTATTGTAAAGTGATGAAGATAAAAATTATATTAAAGCATGAGAGAGCAATAAACACCAAATGACTCATCTATGATAAAATCAGTAACCAGAGCTATTATCTAGAATTCTTTGATTACTCAAGCTTGCAGTAGATGATTCTGAAACAGAGTAAGTTTAATAAATTACTGTTCCTAAAATTTATTAATATATAATATGTTCAATGACTACATTTATACCTTGTTCTGTGGGTTTCATTTTGATCATCTTTTTTTCTGTCCTTCTATAGCTAGGACATAATTATCACAATTTGATCTAAAAGTATCAAACATTCGGCACTCTCACTTTTGTCACCATCTACTTTAGATAAATATCTTAATAATTATTACTAATTATTTATTAGTTGAAAGATAATTACAATTTTCCTAGCCTAAATATAAACTTTGAAATTAGTTAAAGATTAAAATAACAATTTTTTAATTTAACATAACTGCTTGATATCATTAATTCAACATTTACTTTTTTAAGATGTGTTTATTCAGTACCAAAATGTGTTAGGAATAAAAGTTTTCCTATATCTATAACATAATGTATAAGATGCTATTATTTTAAACCCCAATTCATTAAAATTATTCGAGGTGTTTAATTATAGCTTCAATAATTAAACTTGATTACTTGATATCCATATCTGTATAAGACATCATTTATCTTCTAAAACCAAAAACAATCTAAGAAGAAACAAATTAATGCTATAAAAAGAACTAAGCAGCATCACAATTAAAGTAATACCATGAAAATAATTCTGACACAGAAAAAAAATATTTTTCACAAAAAAAAGCATTTCTTATCATTTTTTTCTATTTAACGTTTTTTACAAATGTTCAGAAGTCTTTTAAATTAAGTAAATAAAAGATTTACTGCTTGGAAGATGATAAAAAGTGTCATAGCAAAAGCTATGATCTATAGATTTAAACTGTGATAGTAAGTAAATAGCAATTATATTAAACAATTGCAAAGTATAATATTTGTAAATAAGTATATCATCCATCTTCTGTTTCAAGTTTAGTAAGCATGAAATGGTTTCACATTCTACTAGGTATTGTTTTTTTTATAATTATTAGCCTAGTCACTCTATCTAAATGTTCAATAACTGTTGATAAATGAGTATGTAGCTATTTCTATAACTAGAATATAAAACAAGTATGCAGTTAAACTTAATTAAAGAGTAAAACAAGTACTGAAAAATCGTCACTTATAATCTGGTAATTAACATGCCTGACTTCTATTTTACTGATTTTTGAAAATTGTTTTACATATACATTTTTGTGTATGTGAAAAGTATTTACACAATTTCAGATTTAAATAAACAAGTAATCGAATGGTTTTATAAAATTCAGGTTCTAAAAGTGACAAATAGGATAATATTTGGGCTATTCTATCTCTGCATTCATTTAGAATGTTAACAATGAACAGAATACCATCTAAAATAACCCAGGCTAAAAGAATCTCGATATCTGCAAATTTTGAGATAAAAATAAGAAGTAATGGTATATTTCTTGGAAGTCACATGGTATTTGAAAAATTTAATGGCAGATTAAGCATTTATCCCAGTTCAATTTAATCCAAGGTCATGATTTTTTTAATTATGTTATTCTTCTGAAAGTCATTTCTGATGTTTTTAAAATTCACTCCACCATGTTACCATTACCTAACTGTACAGACAAAAAACTTTCAATTGCCCATAAATTTGAACACTGTTATGATAGGCAAATATCTAATCATAATGTCACAAAGTTCTTATTTTTAAAAAAAAATACATAAATTTCTAATTCCAGTAAATAAGCAGTCATCTAATTAAACCATTAGAAAAAAGCTGTCAGCAATAATATTAATGAAACTCATCATAATTCAAAAGTAATTTATAAATAGAAAATAATTCTAATATTACTAAACAACCAAAATTATGACAAACTTCTTACAGTTAAAGTGAAGAGAATTTTGACCTATATTTGGATATTAGAAAATGAAATTTGATATACACATAATTTCAAATTTTATTAAACAACCCCATTTCAAATAAAAATTAAAACAGAAAAGGACTATCAACTGTGAAGATACTATTTTCATATAAGAAAATGAAAATTAAGTTAATATAAATAGAATTTGCATAAAAAAACCTAATATAAAATGTTAATAAATACATTTTTTGGAACTGATAATACCATATATGGCAAAATAACATCCAGTATTTATCCAAAGTTGAATTTTGTAATTACATCCAGGAAGCTGACTTTGTGAAGTATTCGCTTTATAACTGCTGTCTCTGAGCAATTCTTATTGTAAAACCTTCATATATGTAATGCATAGAAGATTTAAATAATGATTATGGAAGAAAATCTGAAATTTAATAACATAAACAAAACTGAAATAGATTATATGCTCAAACATATGAATGAAAATGTTTTTTAATGTATTACAAAATAATGATACTGCATTATATATAAAAATTTCTAACATTAAAGTAAAAAGAAAAATTATCAAACCAATATATATATATATATATTTCTTTTGAAGATAGAACAAGAAAAAATAGCTATGTCTTGACTATTTATCCTGCACATTCCATATATCATCCAATAAACAAATGTTTTATATATAAATGTTTTGATACATTAGTATGTACCTGTGATCTTTTTGACAAATCATCTTTGTTTTTGGTAAAGAAAAAGTTAACATTTGTAATACCTATAAAAGTTACCAATAATTTTATACTAGAAATTGTTTACTTTAACGAAAAATTAAAGAAATGACTATAAATAATAAACAAGGAATGGTAACACAAGTTTACAAAGACAAAATCAAAAATCTTTACTATGGAATAAAGATTGATTCATGTTTCTTTAATGCAATCAATGATAATTAATATTTTTTTATATTCCATTAACTTAATTATTTTCTATAAAAAATGTAATTTGTTTTTAATAGAAAAAAGTTGAAGAAATTGTAAAAGATAAAATACAGCTGTTAAGAAACATGAACAGTGAAAGAAAACAAATATTTTCTACTAAAGATAAAAGTATAAAGTTAATTTATAGTATGAAATTTATAATGTATAATAATGATGTAATGTTTGTCACTTTTACTGACAGATTTCTAAATATATGACCAGATTATATATTTATCAATTATTGATACTTTTAAATTTTTATCTAATTATTATTACTTTATTCTCTTGTGAATAACTCACTTGCTAGAGAAGCAGAAATCCATTGTTAATATCAGTTCAATCATATAATAATTTTTGTACAATTATTATTTGTATCCTATATCAAATTAAAAATTAATATGTATTTTTCTTACATAAATAAACTAAAATAGATTCTAAAAAGGTAAGAAATGATGACCAAGAATATTTTATTATCAGGTACAGAAGTAATTTTATTCATTTAAATTTTTTTAATATGAAAGCATAGAATTATACATTTTTTTCTTTTAAGTTAAACAAATTTATAGAATGTATTAGAATTACATAAGAAGCAAAAAAGTAGAAAAGAATATTTAATATTTAAGGACTAAATCAATAAAAAATTATATTTAGTGTATGGAAGAACTAAGGTCCTTATTAGACAACTTGATTTTGTCTTTTATCATGCCTAGGTAACACTTCAAATGGAAAAATGTTGTATGTCCAATATAGTAAACATTTTCAATCAAGTACAACAGTGATGCCAACCTATGTCTATAAGTGACTATTTTTCTTAGATGTAATTTCTACTCCAAGAATGTTACATTTCTAATTATAAATATATTTACTTCTTCTCCATACTATTACATTTGGCATATCAACATGTGGTCTGAGTAGCTCCTCACTTCTCTTCAACCTCACATCTGAAAAGTTATATATTGTACTAAATATTTGAATGTGAATATATTGAGCATATAGTGAACTATAATATTATAAAGGATGTGCAATATGGGTATCTAAATTGATTTTAAAGTGTCTGGAACAATCACTTAAAACTTTTGATGAATTAGGATATATAATATAAACAAAATTTAAAAAAACAGTAATTTGATTTGTTATTTTTCAGTGGGTAAATTTTACTGGATTGGTTACACAAAACTTTATAAAAATTTGATAACCATCAAAAATTATTTTTTTGTAATGTCTTAAGAAGTGACAGCCTATGGGTTATGCACTTTTGAGTAACACTATTACCAATGAGAAATCATTTTATTTCATTTCCTTGAAATAGATTTTCTAAATAACTTAAAACACTATCTTTTCTAACATTATTGTGGTATTTTAAACAGCACTTCATTATTTCTAATATATTACAATGAGATCTTATCCAATTTGGGTCATGTTTTTGAATTACTATTATATGACTTCTTTACCAATTACAATATGATCAAATAAATTGTCTCATTATGTGTGGTAAATGAAGTAGACATTTTCTACTTGTTAAGAAAAAATAATATTAATTTGTGTTTAGGTGCTATTGTGCTTTCAATAATCCTGTTGGTCGCTTTTATGGTAAGATGTATAGAAACTAACTCTATTATAATACATTACTACATTGTTCATAAAATAGTATAGAATTATTTTTAATAGTTATACAATAAAAACCATCTCTAATATTCTTGGTAATATTTTATATCTCTCTAATAGTTAATGATTGCTGATCCTCAACAAACATTATAATAAACTATATAGCAGTAATATTATTCTGGTACAATTGATTGGCAAAGGTATTTGACATTTTATCCACAATAAGTTTCCATCTTGCATGTGATTGATACACATGAACCAATACAACTATTGCCAATCTTCTTTCAAAATGCATAAAAAAAATTGAACATATGAAACTGGCTAGAAAATTGATCTTTTCATAAATAAAGTATCTATTATAGCTCAGTTATTGAAATAATAATAAAATAAACTATTAATGAGATAATAAATATTACTATTCAATATTATAAAAGGCAAAAATATTTCCAGTTATTTAGATAACCAATTTCAACTGGAAACCTTTTAATATTATGTATATATAAAAATCATATTTCAATTAGATTTTAATCTGATATTTCAATGTTTAGACTTGATTGCATAAGCCCTCAATTTAGAAATGAATACTATATAATTGTAGAGGCACTGCAAACAGTGTCTATAAAGATTGTTAGAGAAATGCTGTAAACAGTGTTCACAATAATTATACAAGTTCCACAACTAAAAAAACAGGTGTATAAAATTAAATAAATTAAAAATAAACAACAAATAAAAAATTCAGAAACTTCAGAATAATTCACTTTTGAAAAAAAGTTTTCAATGAAGAGTAAGTTTACATTTGTTGGACAGAATTTGGTCTTTTTAATATCTCAATAGCTTCTCTGATCTTATATTGGTATAAGTTTTTACATCGGATAGGATCTAGATCTTAGAAAAATCAATGTGACCTGAATCCATAGTATGGATTGAGAGTGCTGATGATGATGAATATTGCTTCACTACATTAGCATGTTAATCTTTTCCTGGTATGATGACTGTTTAAAGAAGACTTACAAATGCTACATGAAATCTCATAAACTCCTTGAGTCTCAAGAGGTATTGAATCTTTAGGCATGGCTAAAAAATTACTAATTTTTTGATAAGAAGCATATGGTGTTTTATGTTGTAGCATTTTAGAATACATCTGACACTGTCTGTGGTTCCCTTTATATAAAAAATACAAACCCTAATAGTTGTTTTTCTATTTATTTTTCATTTTCGATAATTTTAACTTGAAATAAGGCTCAATTTATAGTCTTTTTATTATAACCATTTGCTAACAATACATTATTTATATGATGTATTTTTTCTTTTAAATATGATATATCTAAAAGATTAATTGCTCTGGTAAATAGTGCTTTGGCTACAAAAAAAAATCTGAGCTGAATAATGATAAGAAGAAAATTGGAGATACCTGTCAATATGTGTAGTTTTTCTAAAAACTGAGATGATTAAAAATATTTTGTTTTTTGGTGACAAGAACATCAAGAAAAGAAAGTTTCCTTCAGATTCTATTTTCATTGTAAATGTAATATTTGGACGGATATTATTTAAATATGATAAAAAAATCTTTCAGTTTATCTTCACCATGTTGCCAAATGTAAAATGTGTTATCCATATAAACAGTGAGGATTGCCAATTCCTCTACAAGCTTTATGATAAATGCTTAGCCAGAGCCAGCACTTAAAATATCTCTGTCAGGAACCCCTCCCCAAACCCCTGACCATGGTTTCGTGCTTTGGCACTCCTCAGAGAGGTGTCAGGGTAGGTTCAGACACTAGATCTAAAAATACCAACCCAAAGCTAAGCACTTAGCTAAAAGTTATCTATTGAGTGGAAAATCTGAAATTTTCAGACATGTACATGTCTTCAAACCCAGCTATCCAACTCAAATAGCTATATGGGGCTGATAGATCTTCAGCCATGCCATATAGTAGTAGTCATAGCAATATAAAATTGCATAAGACTTTTTGGCAGAGACTATAAATAGTCAAAATAAAAGTCATAGATCAATTCATAGATCACATGACCCTATCTCTTAAGCTTGTAAGTTATAAACAGTGAGGATTGCCAATTCCTCTACAAGCTTTATGATAAATGCTTAGCCAGAGCCAGCACTTAAAATATCTCTGTCAGGAACCCCTCCCCAAACCCCTGACCATGGTTTGTGCTTTGGCACTCCTCAGAGAGGTGTCAGGGTAGGTTCAGACACTAGATCTAAAAATACCAACCCAAAGCTAAGCACTTAGCTAAAAGTTATCTATTGAGTGGAAAATCTGAAATTTTCAGACCTGTACATGTCTTCAAACCCAGCTATCCAACTCAAATAGCTATATGGGGCTGATAGATCTTCAGCCATGCCATATAGTAGTAGTCATAGCAATATAAAATTGCATAAGACTTTTTGGCAGAGACTATAAATAGTCAAAATAAAAGTCATAGATCAATTCATAGATCACATGACCCTATCTCTTAAGCTTGTAAGTTATAAACAGTGAGGATTGCCAATTCCTCTACAAGCTTTATGATAAATGCTTAGCCAGAGCCAGCACTTAAAATATCTCTGTCAGGAACCCCTCCCCAAACCCCTGACCATGGTTTCGTGCTTTGGCACTCCTCAGAGAGGTGTCAGGGTAGGTTCAGACACTAGATCTAAAAATACCAACCCAAAGCTAAGCACTTAGCTAAAAGTTATCTATTGAGTGGAAAATCTGAAATTTTCAGACATGTACATGTCTTCAAACCCAGCTATCCAACTCAAATAGCTATATGGGGCTGATAGACATGTACATGTCTGAAAATTTCATATTTTCCACTCAATAGATAACTTTTAGCTAAGTGCTTAGCTTCGGGTTGGTATTTTTAGATCTAGTGTCTGAACCTACCCTGACACCTCTCTGAGGAGTGCCAAAGCACGAAACCATGGTCAGGGGTTTGGGGAGGGGTTCCTGACAGAGATATTTTAAGTGCTGGCTCTGGCTAAGCATTTATCATAAAGCTTGTAGAGGAATTGGCAATCCTCACTGTTTATAACTTACAAGCTTAAGAGATAGGGTCATGTGATCTATGAATTGATCTATGACTTTTATTGTGTTATCCATATATCTCAACAAAACAACAGGTTTTAAAGGTTGATTCTAGAGCATGAGTTTCTGTATGTTCCATAAACAACCAGTTATTATTCCTGAAATAAGAAACCCATAGAAGTATGAAATTTTTTTTATAAATGTTATCTATCATATATAAAATATGTGTTTGTAAGACAATATTTAGCAAAGCAAAAATATAATCAGGCAAAACACATGGTTGAAAAATGATATTCAAAGCTTCATCAACTAGAACATTGAAACTACCCAGAATATCATCTGTATTAACTGTAACATTTTTGGAAAGAGAAACAAAATGCATTGAGTTTTTTTATATATGACTTAATGGATGATATTATAGGTTTTATGAAATTAGATAAAAATCTAGATAAATTGTGAATACTACATAATAAAAATATAATACTTTACTTATAGCTGACAGACCTGGAACATAATAAAAGTACTTTTGTCTTAATAAATTAAATATAAAAAATAACATTTTTATACATATTTAAAAACTATAAAAAATTAAATTAAAGTAATTAAGTTTAAATCCGATTTTTTTATATCAATTATACATATATTTATATGTTTTTAATATGACTAATCATTCTATTTTAATTATAATTAACTTTAATTATCAAGCAGCTCTAAATACTATATATGTAGTTATTTTACTTGAACGTCATTTGTCCATGCTTATATTATTCTACAAATTTTTAAATCAGATTATAATATCTCAGATTCTTACTAAACATAAAAGAAATATATTATTTGTCTAATGTGAGGATGGTATTTTACTTGCAATTATATGTTGGACTATTTCCTTTATCAAACATTAATCGTTCAATATTTTTTTTTAAAAATCTAAACTTTTCAAATACATTCAATTGGCAGTAAAAGCACATAAATTAGTATTTCTAGTATGACTTGTAGCAGTACTAGCATAAGGATCAAAACTGGAATCTTTAAATGTATAAATATCCCATTTTAACTATGTTTTAATCAACTAGAATATTTTGTTGAAGGCAGCAATCAGTAGAAAATGTATACAATTATTTATAATGTTTTTTCTGATTTCTTCACTTTTTTTAAAGTCCAAATTAAAGAATAGTTTTTAAATAATATGAATTGTAGCACTAGGCTGACTTATAATGTTACTTTCCATTATTATAGGAGCAGCTTCTCTAAATTTTCTTCATTGTTCTTTTTCTTCTTTGTGCAATATTTTTGTTTTTCTTAACTGAATATATATTTATTGGTGCAAACAAGGTCTTTACTTTAGATACATCTGTTTTTTCTCTTCTAATCATCAATTTGTGCTCTTTTAATAACTTTACAATAAAGTGATTGGTTTATCAATATATGTTCTTTCATATTCATATGTATTAGCAGTTTTTGTTGTTTCACATTTAAGTTTGACTTTGACAGAGATTAAATAAAAATAATTTATCATAGTTAAAATTCTTATAACTAACTATTATGGGAATAACTATTTTCAAAACAAATCTTTTTAGTACACCAATTTTATATGTATTGGTGAGTACTACAGGAATCTAAAGAATTTCCAAGAAATTTGATAAAAGTAAATATTAATATTGTATTTTGCCATTGAGTGCTGATCCAACATCAGTGAAAAACATTTTTACATGAATATAAATATTTTTAGTCATTGCTACAAGATCCAATCATTCAATTATCATTCTAAAAATATTCATTTATAAAGCTTTAAAAACTTGACATAATAAAATTCACAGATATCCTTGCATAATTTATTGAAATGGTGAAATTACAGACACTGGATCTCATGATCTATAAAGTGTAGTCCAATGCTATTACTTTTAATACTCAAACTTCTTATGAAATTCTCTAGCAATAATCATTTCAATTATTATTTTAACTATAAGTGAAGTAAAAAAGTGTATTTAAATATATGTATAGATTTAATAAAACCAACAGTAATTTCATTTTGAAATAAACTGAACAACTGAAATAACTAGATCAACCATTAAAAATTTATAAGCCCTTTTGTAATATCTAGATAATTAGATAGATGTACAGATAGATAAATAAATAGACAGATAAAAAGATAGATCAACAGATAGGCAGATTGTTTGATTAATGGATAGCTATAAATATAAATAAAGATAAAACATCTTTTATATAGGTCACCACTAAGAAGCAAAGTTTTTTCCAACAATCATTTATAAAACAAATAATGAAAAGAAAAAAATTTCTTATGAATTTTGCCATTATCTCAGTTGTAAAAGTTTGGCTGTTTATTAAACTTTGTTTTACATTATAAAAAAGCTCCTCTAGATAGTCATTTACTAGTTAGTCTGAGTCATCTATTGGTATGGTGACTAAAATAAAAATTTCAAAGCCTTTCAAAATATTCGAACTTATTCAAATGGATTCAAATCCTGGATGTAGAAATGGCTTTTTGTATGAGTTATAGTATATGTAGATAATATTCTGCTCTATGTTGAGTTTTATAAAAAATATCAACAAAATTGAAAGAATAAAGAGTATTATTAGAGAGATGAATTTTAATATAACCAAGACAAAATAGATGTATGCATGTTACAAAATGATGAGATTTTTTTAAAGTAGTGATAAATAGAATAGAATTAATTGAAAAAAAATGAAGCACTATAATAATACTATCCCCCCTTTTTTTAAAAAAATACTTTTTAGAATTATCTTGTAGTCAGTATTGATGAATAGCTTTGACACCGAACTAAACCCAAAATATTTAAGAAGAAAATTAAAAGTTTCCAAAATGATGTTTTAATTTATATGTGAAATAAAAAAGGAGATACTGAACAAATTCATGGGATAATGCTTTAAATATCATTCTTCCATTATCATAATGAGGGATTTGAATCTGTACCAGATAATCTAGAGAGCTTTGGGGCACAGGTTTGGACTTTTTTTAAAATTAAATATTCCATGGTCAACATAGCTAGTGGTTATAAAATGGACATATAGCTATTGTTAGATACAGCATAAAGGTTTCAAAATAATATAAACTGATTATATGCACATTATTGAGCTGATTATAAAAAAGAAACTACAGTTATAAAATGATCTTGGCTTAGTAATGAATTACTAATTATGAAATTAGTTGAAGAAAGCAGTCATAAATTAAGATTAATGAAAATTTAATTATAAGATGGGAGAAGGTATCATCTGGATAAGAAATTATTAGTTGTGAAACCAGTTGTATGACTTCCAAGAAGGAGAAAAAATACTTTGCATTAGTGATATTGTCAAAGAATAATATTAATAAAGTTAAAAAAATAATGTAATTTATTTTTTTATCAGTGCAATAAACTGTAATAATTTTTGCTTATATTGTGTTTTTCTACGTATAAGCATCATTTTATTGTTTTCATTGGGAGGACAATAAAGAATAGCAGTGGAATTTTTTTAATACAAAATACACATGCACGCACAAAACCTTATCTTTAAAGTAAGAAAATGATTCAATGTATAGAAATATTGATTAATATTTTTTGTTTTTAAAAAATATTTCCAAAAATAATATTAAATTTCACTTTTATGCACTTTATATATATATTATATTATTAATTAACAGGTTTTTTTTTGTGTGTGTGTCAAAGCATCGGCCGGGAAGTGAACCCGCGAACACGGCACAACTGCTTGTAAGGCGGCTGTGCTGATCACTCGGCCACCAAAGTTTGATTCACAGTCATCATAACTTTTCCAAAACTTTAAAAATTATTTATTATGTTCTTAAATGCAATGATTTTTTAGAACTTTTTATCAAATGTCTCCAATGAAAGATTATAGATCAGTCAAAACTGTTAATAAAACAAAAGCTTATGAAAAGCGTAGTATACCAGAGCAGAGAATAAATAATGCTAAAACAACATGGGCACTCTTACCCATGAAAAGGATTAAAAGGTTTTAATGAATAAAACTTCATTTAATATAGGCGATTTTAACACAGGCCTTCAAAGTCTCTTCAGCCATCCACTATCTTATACACCCGATACACATGACCACATGCATGTGAAAAAGATAAATGATCTCCAATATACATATATAAAATATAAACAGTGAGGATTGCCAATTCCTCTACAAGCTTTATGATAAATGCTTAGCCAGAGCCAGCACTTAAAATATCTCTGTCAGGAACCCCTCCCCAAACCCTTGACCATGGTTTCATGCTTTGGCACTCCTCAGAGAGATGTCAGGGTAGGTTCAGACACTAGATCTAAAAATACCAACCCAAAGCCAAGCACTTATCTAAAAGTTATCTATTGAGTGGAAAATCTGAAATTTTCAGACATCTACATGTCTTCAAACCCAGCTATCCAACTCAAATAGCATATATTAGTAGTCATAGCAATATAAAATTGCATAAGACTTTGGGTTAGTATTTTTAGATCTAGTGTCTGAACCTACCCTGACACCTCTCTGAGGAGTGCCAAAGCATGAAACCATTGTCAGGGGTTTGGGGAGGGGTTCCTGACAGAGATATTTTAAGTGCTGGCTCTGGCTAAGCATTTATCATAAAGCTTGTAGAGGAATTGACAATCCTCACTGTTTATAACTTACAAGCTTAAGAGATGGGGTCATGTGATCTATGAATTGATCTATGACTTTTATTTTGAATATATAAAATATATTTGTATTTAAAATATTAAAACTTCATTCAGCTTTTTTGTTTGTTTTGCTTTATTCGATAGAAAATAAATCACACTTTATTTACATTGATTTTGTACTTTTTTTTTTTACAAATTGGTAAATAAAATCTTGTAAATCTGTAACTTTTTATATTTTAGATTTCTATTTGTAGTTTTCAATAAATAATTATCAAAAAAAAAAAAAATTTTTTTTTTACCTAATATATAGATAAGATAATATACTACATTTGTTATATTTATCAAATATCTTTGTTTTAATATTCAGTAAATGATATGACTTTTTTTTCTTTTTTTGATTTGCTAAAGAAACTGTCGTTTATTTGAAGTGCTTTGAACTTTTCCTTTTTTTAATAACATTATTTCGATTGTCATTTGGTTGATTTATTAATTTGCAGTTGATTGATCTAAAATGATTTGTTATACAATGTCCTGTGTTAGAAGGATAGACGTAAGAGTTCAAGTTCCATGGACAGTAACTAAGTTCTATCGCCTTCGGTGCTCGAATTACCGAGTGGTGTTTGTTATATATAAATATAAAGAAACTGTAAATGCATAAAAAACGACTTATGTAAATAATAAAATCTGCAGATCAATATAATAAAATAAAATTGTTTTGCGGAATAATTTTAATATATGATTGCTAAACATTTAAACCTGTCATTAAGCTTAAAAATCAACTAATAATAAATACACACACACACCCATATATCTATATATGTGACACGCTGTACTTCATACATCTAGGCCATTCCAAATGGATGCACGCTTGAACTTGTTTGTGATTAAAAATAATAAGTAATAGCCACACGTGCATTCAGATACATGCAACATATATGCATAATTCAAGCAATGTGTTTCAATTTTTCATTTTTCTTTTTTTTTTCCATATGATAGCACTTTTTAAAACTGGTTACCCAAGTTATTTCGAATGATGAATTGTATTAATAAACATAGGCATATTTGTAAGCTGAAAATCTAATAATAAACGCACACACAGATACATCATGCATATATATGAAATTAGCATAGTTTAATTTATATCTAAATATGGGAGCAAACCAAAAAGCTCCAAGGTTATAAATAAATAGCACCCAATATATGTAATAAGGATCAAGAATAGAATGTATCTACCTTTTTTTTTTAAAGTTTTCAATGTTTATAAGATTAATCTCGCTAATGTTAATGGCATTTCAGAATGAAAGTAATATACTAGCCGCGTTAAAATATGTAACTAACATTTATTCTTCTTTAAATGGTTGTGTTGAGGTTTGGAAGTTCCTCTATAATCAAAAACTACATCGTTTGGTTATTATACAAATGTTTAAGGTGCATGTGAAAAAGGTTTCTATTTCTAATTACAGACTTCCTGTATGCTTGATAAATAATCAGAACATTACACTAGTTTCTGTACTTTTATTAAAAGGATCTTAATATTAACTCATTGTAAATTACAAGATTTCATTAATTAATTTATCAAACAAAGTAGTGGATTTAAATGTGAAGAGAGTAATATCTTCATACTCTCAAATCAAGATGCTTCAGATTGGCCTATATAAATAAGAATTTAGGTTAAAGATGACTGCTTATATCTTTATAATGTCCCTATCTTGTGTTGAGATTTGAGAGGTTCCTCTATAGTCAAAAACTATATCTTTCTTTTTCTAATTACAGACTTCCTGTGTGCTTGATAAATAATCAGAATGCTATATTAATTTCCATATTACCATTAAAAAGATCTTAATATTAATTCATTGTAAATCAGAAGATTTCATGGAAGATAATTTTTGAAAGAAACTAGAGGATTTAAATGTGAAAAGAGTAATATCTTCAGATTCTCAAATCAAGATGCTTGAGATTGGGCTATGTAAATAAGAATTTAAATTAAAGATAAGATTTCCACTCTTGTCTTTATAAAGTCTCTATTTTATGTTAAGGTTTGAAAGGTCCTTCTATAATCAAGACATACATTGTTTGACCATTAAATAAATGTTTAATATGCATGTGAAAAAGATAAAAGCCTTTCTCTTTCTAATTACAGATTTCCTATGCAATTGATAAATAACCAGAATGTTAATTTATTAATTATTAATAGGATATTTTCATCTGCCTATTATATTAATTTTATTCTGCATTTACAACAATTTTAGCAAGGGTGAACTTATAAAAATCAAAAGCTTGAAGATTAGGTGGGTCCATTTAATTCTTAGTCTTGACTAAATATATATATATATGAGAGAGAGTCATTTGTTAATTTACTAGCATATATATGTGTATGAGAAATATCAAAAATATACAATGTGAAATTATGTAAATTTGTTAATGGTAAATATCTCTCAAATTATTGCACAAACAAAAACAGATAAGAAAAGTAAGATTTCTCAATGCTATCTAACTGTGAGGATAAAATTTTAAATAGAGCATTACTAAATATGGTTCAACTTTATATTTGTTGATAAATATGTAATATTAAAAATATAGGTATGAAATTACATAAATTTGTTGAAGACCAAGTCCTCTCATTTGTACTAAAACAATGCTAAAATCTCATTTTATTTACTAATAGTTAATATATAAATTTTGGCAGATTTTAACATTGTTTTGTGTGGATGGCTAATAAAACAAATTTACATAATTTTATCTATATATTTCTAATTTTATTTACAAGATTTTGAGTGTTTGCTAAGTTATTGAAATGAATACTTAGTGAATCTGCTGTTAGAAAATAACATCCATTTTCAGTAAAGCTATTTGCATCTATATAGTAAAATTTTATTCTCTCAGAAGTTAGGGTTGTCTAAACTTCTTTACCTTATAAGTTCTTGAAGATTTAAACAAATTGAAATTCATTTTGTTTGATTGAAAATTAGTCATACAAATTTGTATGAGAGTTTAATATTGTTTGTATGGTTTTCAGAGAGATTTTTGAATTCAACAAATTTATATATATATACTAAATCAGAATTTAAATATGTTTATTAAATTATTATCACTAAGCATACTTTCAACACTTTAGTGTTATATTTGTGGTATTCTCTTGACAAAAAACATTTTCTGCTGATTTGAATATTATTTGTTTTCTGGTTCATTACATATTTATTTTTTGTAATGAACCAAGTCTCTTTGTTTTTTTTCTTTAATCATTTTGCTCTTTACACATTATTACCAATATATTGGACCATGTCAACATGGTTTATGCAGTAGGGTACATCCAAAAGAACTGTCCATATATATATTATGCTGAGGCAAAGACTAATCTTAAAATAAGAATGACATGGTATTATCTAATGTATGAAATATCATAGATAAAAATGATGCCACTAATTCATCCATCTTTTACAATCATGAAAAAGAACACAGCCATAATTTCAGTCCAGATTGTGTTAAAATAATGTGTGAAGAGTGACACATTCAAAAACAAAAAATCAAAGAGATGTGGCTCATTACAAAAAATGAAAATGTAATGCACCAGAGAATAAATAGTATTTAAATCAGCAAAAAAAATTTTTTTAGAAGAAGAACCATGAATATTACACAATAGCATCTAAAGTATATTTGTTGCTAATAATTTAATCAACATATATATACTGTGACATAGTATTAATATGGCAGAGTATATATATATTAGTAAAAATCAGTCATGTCACATGACCTATATAGCTTGTATTACCAATGTGTAATATATAAAGAGCATGCTAATAGCTCTAAACAAGCTTATTTATTTTATTTTTTATGATAAATGCTACAAGAGAAAATACCTGAAGCCTATTTTGTTTAGAGCTATTAGCATGCTCTTTATATATTACACATTGGTAATACAAGCTATATAGGTCATGTGACATATGACTGATTTTTACTAATATTATAATTTTGCTATTAGGGCTTTGGCTATATTAAATTTCTAAGCCAACTAGTATATGGCATCACTGAATTTAGTTCAGGCTCATATAGTTTCTTTGGTTAAAGAGCTGAGTTTGAAGTCAGGTAGGTGTCTGAAGATTTGGATCTTTTTCTTAATATTTAAGAATTAGATAAATGCTTGGCTTGAGTTAATATTTTGAATATAATGTCCTAGCTCCTCACTGATGAGAGCCATAGCTCAAAACCGGGATGGGGACCATAATAGATAAAGGCTTCAGGTATTTTCTCTTGTAGCATTTATCATAAAAAATAAAATAAATAAGCTTTTTTAAAGCTATTAGCATGCTCTTTATATATATATATATTCACACACAATAATGAAATGAAGTGCTAAAAATTTAGAATTTTCCAAATCATTCTTCAGATTAAATATATCTTAGGACATATACTAACAATTAATATTGGATTTAAAAGATAAATAAAGTTCATGTATTATTAACTTTAATCCAAAACAGATAATTCCAGATATCTATCAACATATAAAATTGTTGTGAGAGTGCATAGTTCATAATTATTTTTTTAATAAATCTACCACAGACAAAATTTTATATCACCAATGAGTTCATTCATAAATAAGAAACATCTTCACTTTAAACTTGATATAAAATATAGGCTTTGGGAGTATTCAATGTAAAACTTTTTTAATTAGGCTACAGGTAAATTTCTCATGTTAAGAACCAACTGATCAAATTGTTTCAAGGTATTAAAAGTGATCTTGATTTCATATTGAGCATTTAAATAAAACTCGTTCACCATTTTCAGGGATAATGTATCTTGAAGAGCTATCAAAATGTATTTTAAATAGTAGAAAATGTGTATATGTATGTATTATCAACTATCTTTTTATTATTTTACTTATGAAATGTTTGTCTATTGTAGACAAATAAAACTGAAATATGTAAATATAAACCGAATGTATTTGTTTCACAAGTACGTAATTTAGTAAAATTATTGCTAGTGGGTATCACTGGGTAACAAATTTCACAATATAATAAGACTTGGTGCAATTGTAAAATGATAGATTGAATACCTCAAAATCTACAGTGTATAGTCCAATGTTATCCTTTTCAGTGCTTCAACTGCTTGAACCACCATGAACCCCAGAAATAAACTATTCCCATTATTATTACTAATACGGAAATGCAATGTATTTTTTCATTTTTACTTAAAATATTTCATGATAATTTGACGAAGTGATCATTGTTTAATATTTATTTTAAGATTTTAGTTTTTTATATTATCTTGAAATCATACTATGATATTGGATTTTGAAATAAATGCTTTTTTGGTTTATTTTATGGCATTTGATTTTTTATTTTTTTGTATTATGATAATCAACAATAATTGCACAAATCCATTACAGTTTGGTAAACAGATGTAGAATAATTTTATTGTCGCTAATCACTACTTTTCTTGTCTTTTGATATAAACTGTGTTCTGTCAAAAATGTAAAGATTAATATGAAGCTGATTGACTCATGTGTGAATTAAAAATATTGCTTTTTTATTAGCCAGTAATGGACTATTTTTCACCAATAAATTAGTTCACTGTCTATTTCACTAAAATTAAACTGCTTCTGTCAAATCAGATGAAAAAAATATGATGTTATACTTGAAGTGCTATAATTAATTGCACAATTATTATTTATTTAAAAAGACAACATGCATTTATTGCTATTCAAGCTGTTATTGTTTGGATTTGAGTAACCAACAAGTGAATATGATCAAATCAATTGTGTATTTAAAGGATTCTTTAGTATTTTTAATATGATTTGTCTTTTTTTTATCTTTGTTTTTCAAAATATTCACATGCAATGATGAATGTAAAAAATTTTGGGAAAAAGCAAATTCTAAAATCCTAATGGAATCAATTACCTCTCAGTTATCAATGATCAAGGCTATGATACAGTTAAAAAAATAAAACTTGGATTTCTAATAAGAGTCTAAATTCTCAAATAAAGAGAGGATTTATCAAATGATAGAATTTGTAAAATTAATAGAAATTTGCAGATTCTAAATTTAACAGAAGTGCATAAAAATATGCTGATTTTTAAATTGAGATGAGTCGCAAATGATAAATAAAAGTTCAGTAAAATTTATAGGTACCAAATTCAAGGGGAAGAAGTGCATAAAAGTAAATAAAAATTAATTTAAAAAAAAAGAAACATTGTAGATTTATTAGAAATTCAAAATAAAGAAAATGAAAATATAGAATTGAAATTAAAATACTTATTACATTATATAAAAAAAATTAAAAATCTGTTTTTTGATAAGTTAGAGGCTAGTGATAAATTTGTATTGAATTGATTATTAATAATTTTTAGACTTTTTAAGATTAATAATTTTATAATTATAGATTCATTTTGAAATTAAACTTTAGGATAAATATTATCTCAAAATCACTCAAGTTTAGCCCCAAAAATGGTACTCATATAAAAATGTTGTGGGAAAATTCAAAAATTGATTGAAATCAAGTATTAATGAAAGTTTAAAATAAATATTATATTTAAATACAAGTATATTGTCTATACTGAACATAAAATAATTAGAAAGTAAGATATGTTGGAACTTCCATGCTCCTTAGGATTAGGGATTTTATGCCAAAAAATTCAATTCCATCAGTATAGCCAGTCCTTGCAAAACATTTAGTACCCCTGATACAAGACAACATAACCTCACTGAAGCCAGAATTCATGCAAGACTAAGGGGTCTCTCTGACAGAGCACACCCAGGCTTACTCAAGATCCTGAAATTTCTACTCATTCAAGTGCATTCTCTATACCAATCATCAAGAAAATGATAGACTACTTAGCTGAGAAAAACCACATTCCTGGGATCTACCCCATAGCTATGGTTCCCTTACTTAAAAAACCTGAAGGCCCATTCAAAATGGAGAATCTAAGACCAATTTCTATGATCCCACTAATGATAAAAGTAATAGAAGGTCTTATAAAAGATGAAATTCAAGACAGAATCATAGACCAATTATCTACCTACCAGTTTGCTAAGAGGGGAGCTCTACTGCCAATGCCATCAGCAGGTTCTGCCTCATAGTTGACCATGTTCACAGAAAAAAGATGTCCCAGCCAGTCATGGTACAGCTAGACTTTTCCAGCGCCTTTGACTGTATCAGAGTCAATGTGTTTCTTGGTGTACTGGAGGGAGTTCCAAGTGCACAAGGCATATTTCTAAATGATTGAAAACCTTTTCAAAAATAGAGAGGTGTTTCTCTCATTGGATGCTTGAGTTGCTCCATGTTTTCAGCCCAGTGTCTTCATCCCACAGGGCTCACCACTAGGTGCACTCCTGTTCTCTGCCTATGTTAACCCATTGCTGTTAAGCATAGAGGCATCTCTCACCAGAATTACCATGCCATTGTTGAGAGAAAAAACACCCAAAAAAAACAAAAAGGGAAGTTGTGTGGTTTTTCCCCCCCCCGGATGAGTTCGCTAGGCTAGAGCATATCTTGGACCACTTCACTAGAGATTTTGGTTTAAGAGTAAATGAGGCTAAATCTGCCATGTGGTTAATCAAGATGGCAAAACAGATCCTGATGAGATTCAAAGCTCTCCCTCAAAAGTTCCTAGGCTTTAAAATGTCATCTTCCCCTTATGTGATGAGGAAAGAGCTATAAGAGGCATTATTAGAAAAAATAACAAATAACATCACATCACTATCCAAAATTCACCTTTCTTTGTTGGGGGGGGGTTACCCTATTAAATGGAGCAGTTCTGCCAAAAATAACCCTTTCTAGCTGGCTTTTTCCCAACAAAGGCATTCATCCATAAAGCTGAAACCCAATGCAGAAGACTATGTTGGGGTGGTAAATCGCTGGTGATAAGCCTCAAACTTCTTCAAAGACCTGGAGCTCAAACTAGGGTTTCATTCAATCTCCACTTTCTTAATGCAACAAACATATAACATGTTAGTAAACCAATTTAATGCAAACCCCGATATGGAATGTCCAATGCCATCGATGAAGGTTGAGCCAACTGATAGACCACCCCCTAAACAAACATGGTTCCAAAAACAAGTTTCATTGATTTTGTAAAACATAAAGATATCAAATTCACTCTTCAGTTTCAAACTTAAATATTGGGGCATTTATAATATCACACATGATAAGGTACCCAATGTAGAAAGCCTGCTCATAATAGGTATCCCCAGTTTCATGAAACTAACTAAACGTATAAAACTGGAACCAAAACTAGTTGACTTCCTTATAAAGGTCAACCTTGGACTCTTGCCTACCAGCACTTTCCTTTATTACAAACATGGACATAATATAAATCCCATCTACCCTCTGTGCAAGAAGCATGATGAGTTCATAAATTATGTCCTTAATCAATGCACAACATGGAATTACCTTTGTCACCAAGTACTAAGGAGGATACAAAATTCAAATATTGCACGCATTAATATTGAAAAAGCAATCAAAAGTGGCATGTATGGAAACATAAGACTAGCCACCTTCAAAAATTTCACAATATGGTCAGTGTGAAACAAAATTGTATTTAATAAAGGAGTAAGCTACAATCTGGAAGAACTTTTCCTCAAATTATTAAAAAAAAACTAAAGACTATGACTGCAAAATTTGTCAACACTGGTTGGCCACACAAACATGAGCTCAATTGAACATTCAAAGCCAAATTGCCATGAGCAAAATCTACTAGACAAGTAAATATATCAACATGCAGAGTCTTTTATTCTTAATCCACTTTGATGAATTGTTAACAGAGTTGACAGAATATCTCCCTCTTTAACAGGTAATACAGGTAATAAAACTACACAGAAAATAGTGTATAATCAATCATGGCAACACCTGGAACACAATTGTGAAGAGACTTTAATTCTGGTTGGTTGCTGTGTTTATCATAATGGTTGATATCATTTTATCAAAATATAAAAGTTAATAAGGTCTATAGGTTGCAGACAGTGGATCCCCTAAAAATTTAATAATTTGTTATTTTAAGATCCCACCTTTTTTTGTTTGTTTGTTAAAGGCACTATCTGTCCATACTCATGTATTTGTTTCCTTATTTATGTTACCATGAAAACAAAGTGTATATAAAAAATTTTTGTCACGTGTAATTATAATTTGTGTGAATAAAGTTCACTTTTGAAAGGAAAATAATTAGAAAATATTTGAGCTTAGACTTTCAATAAATCATGATAGTGCATAATAAAGAAATGTGTAAATGTGAACAATAGGATTCCAAAAGATATTGATACATAGACAAAATTTGCACTTTACTCTGATTTCTTATTTTTTTTTAAAAAAATCTTGAATGAAAAAAAAATCTACTATCAGAAGATATCTTCACTTTTTTTTTAACTGTTATAATTATTAACCTTTTATGAAAATGATAAACATAATTTATTTTTATAAGTTTAAAACATGTAGATTAATTCAACATTAATAAGTAGATACCAGAATTCAGTTATGTAAGTTTGATCTATTAAAACTTATTATTGATTAAATTACTTGAAAGAAGAGTTGAGTCGTTATAACACTATGAAAGCTACAACTTTTATTGCTAATATAAAATACATTAACTCTAATCATAACCAAGTAAGAAGAGAAGATTTTTAGAGTAAATTAAAAATTCTTTAAAATATACATTTATATTGATCAACAGTTAAAATGGAAAATCTAACCAATATAAAAGAAAAAAAAACAGTCTTATGTTTGAAAGGGTTCGTTAATAATAAAAATAGATAAGCCAGAGAAAGTTGCTACAAAATCAGACACTATTAATTTTTGTAATAAGATATACAACACTGACTTATAAAGTTTCTTTCTAAAACATCTATCATAAATTCTAAAATGATTTCATTATAACTCATTAAGTTAAAATAAATACTTTTTTTTTTTTTCCATATGTCATAGCACCGGCCGGGACGCGAACCCACAACCGTCTGCAACCAACTACTTGCTTGCAAGGCGGCCGCGATGACCTCTCGGCTAACAGCGCTTGACAAATAAATACTTCTGCAACAATTACCCCTAAAAATACAAATTATAGTTATATTTCTGATTATAGTTGAACTTTCTGAAATAAATGTTGTAAACTATAATTATACTCTAAGCAAGAACTAATATCTAATAATAAATACAAAAAAAACAAAACAAAACAAACACTTGAAATATTCTGTGATAAAATTGATATGAATGCTTAGAACATTTAAAAAACTAAATGTATGTTGTCAAAAAGCTATTGTTAAATTCATTGTAGCCCAATCATTAAAAAATCAATTTTTTACTTCCCCCCAAAAATATTAAATAATCAGATCATTGTATAAATAGAACAACAACAATATAATTAATTGCTTACAATAATATAAATATATAACTATTATAATTTAACAATTCTTAGAGCTTAGCTCATTTATTGTTAAGTCAGGGAAATAATTAACTTTCTTTTTAAGGAGTTACATTCTGTTAAATCCGGAAATTTGCAGTAATCATTATTCTTTTAGTTGATCATTTATTTAGTGACTGCACTTGGCCAAAATTTAATAGTCAAGCATAATCATTGCTAGAACTTATACATAGAGCTGGCTTTAAAAATTTTGCCATATCATGCAAAAACACATTTTTCTGCCTCTTTCCTCTAAAAAAATTTAATGATGGCTCAAAAATCTTGTTGCTAAATTAATGTTCATCACACTAGAATGAAATAAATGGAAATTTATAAATTAATAAACTAAGATCATAGATTATAATTTATTTTCATGTGTCAAAGCATCGGCCAAGAAACAAACCCATGAACCCGGGACAACTGTTTGTGTGCCAGCTGTGCTGACCACTCGGCCACCAATGCTTGACAGATTATAATTTTTTCAGAAAGAAAAAGAGAAGTAAAGAAAAATAATAATAAACTAATTATAACTTATATGTAAATAATGATCATCATATCATATAGAATGAAGATCTGCTAAATCATGAACATGTAAGTATATGCCTTATGTAACGGGATATATATACGTTACATTTAAATCTTAGTATTTAAATTTTTTTTGTAAATATCTAATAATGAATTAAAAGCACAGACATACAAAATGCACAAATAATGAATTATTAATTTATTAATAAGTTTCATTTAAATATTGAAATAAAATAAGTTTAAAAATTTTTTAGAATCGAAGCAAAGATTCTAATCCTAAATAAATATAATAAAAAACTTTATAATCTTAAAAATAAAATTACAAACAGGTTTTTAGGGCAAAATGACCATTAAAAAGATTACTATAAAATAGATGAGTCAAGAGATAGAAACAAAAGACTTGCTTTTCCCGCCCAAGAGATATACACAGACCACAGTGGAAAAATCTACTTAGCCAAAAACCCATTGAACCAATGAAATACATATATGAAATATGTCAGATAAATCTGTGCATTCCTAGATAAGACACTTCAGGATTATAAAAGGAAAAGTTCAAAAGAAATAATTAATTAGAAGATTAGAATTTTAAATTCATTTTGTTGTTGCTGAAAAGTAAAAAAAAATTAAAAAGTTATTGTTGTTGTTACCAAAAATGTAACCTGTTTAATCGTGCTTCCCTTGGTTCGGCCGGCCAAAGGCAGCTTTTATCTCCACAGATCCCAGGATCGAACCACTGGTACTGTCTTCAGAAATCATCATAAATCTTTATAAATCATCATTGTCCACAAGAAATGGCCCTTGTATAAACTCAGATCTTCATTGTGAAGGAATGAACCCGGAGAAAGGAAAGTATAAATTATAAATGATAAAAATGAAATATAAACTCTCTTTAATTTAAAATCTTCAAACTTTATTTTCTTTAAATATGAACTATAGACTTTCTCTCCTGATCAAACCTAAACTTTATTTTTTATAAACTTGGCAATTTTAAAAGTCTTATCTAAAATTTAAACGTAATCTTTTTAAAATATGTGCTATATTTTTTTATTTATGCTTAGTATAAGATCTGTTTGTAATAGGGCAGGAATTTGCGATTGCAAACATAAATTTAAAAATAAAATCAAACACATATTATTATTTGTAAATTATTATTAGATTCCAAAAATAGGTCAAATATATTATTTGTGGTAAAAATAAGCTGAATACAATGTGTGATTTTAAAATAAGTTAAAACCCTAAACTATTTTTTTCTTTTTTAAAGATTTAAATTAGTAAATTGTCTTAAATATAAGTTGGGTGTAGATGGCTGCTTAGACTCATTTAAGTATATGTTAGTTTAAAGAGATGTTGATTTTGGACTATTTGTTTTGTAATTGTGTCAACACTGGTGGAGGGATATATGGATGTTTATATCAATGTAATGTGAAGTGTGTTCGCAAACAGGGCAACATGTCCAACTGAATGCATGACCCCAAAGATGTAGTCATGTTGTTGAAATGGATATGGAGTATTTCCCACAACATTGACCCCTTTCAGCTCTATGGATAGGGACTATAAGTCAGCAAGATAGACCGCTCCCCCATACATATGTAGCATTTTCTCTTTATTATTTTATATACATGATTCCTTTGCCAGACAGATGTACATTCCTGTACTGGATGAAGGTCATGTTCTTCAAATAATATCACACTGTCAGAAGCACATTCCTGTTAGCATGATTTTATGCTAACATGTTCACATTGCATTGGTTGTGATATATCGAGAAGCAAGCATTGGTGTGGCTGTGGACTTTTAGCCTAGAGTCAAATGTTTTGAAAATCTTTTAAGTGCATTGTCTAGGTGGACTATCTATGCTCAATGTTCTAAGATTAAAAATTAAAGTTTAAAAGAAAATAATAATAATAATAATAATAATAATAATAATAATAATAATAATAATAATGATGATGATGATGATGATGATGATGATGAAACATAAAGCATAATTTTTTTTATAGTAATTATTTTTCAAGTTTGTTTGTTGTCACCTATATATGTGTGAATAAAATTTGTTGTGTTATTAGTATTGGCAGTGATCTAGTTTATTCTTTTTAATCTTTATTAAAAATATATTTTAATAAATATGTTTTAAACCTCTGCTACTCCATGAGCTAGTGGCAAGGTCTAACGGTCAATAAAATAAAATTTGGATTTTTAACTTGCATATCTGCCTTTTATATAAATTTTCCAGGTTTGAATAGCCTGGTGGCATCCTGTATGGCAGATATGGCAAGTCTCTAATTTCCAATTACCCCAACCATTATACTTAACATAAGTTAATTTATATTTTCACTATTAAAATATAACCTAATGTTTAAATCTAAACTATTATTGCTTTTACATTACAAAATCACCAATAAGATTAGAGTAAGCTAATTACTAACTAATTTCATGTCCAATTAAAATCAAGACAACACCTTACAATCAATTTTTTGCCATTGTAGAATACACCTGGGTCTCTTTTTATGCGGACTTATTTAACACGATTTTGAAGTTACACGATTTTGAAGTTCACCGGAAGTCGAACTTCGATAATGCGCTATTCCTTTAAATAATAAATTTCGCACACTTACGTTATATTGAAAGTAATAGCACATTATTGGAATTCGGCTTTCATCTTAGTAATTTCAATATTTTCAGTGCTTTATAATAGTAAGATTTTATGCAATAATGAAATTAAAATCATGTTTTCCACATTATGTATACACATATTAAATTTTACAAGATTATAATGTAAATTTGTTCAAACATTGTGTGTGTTAATTTTGCATTTTAAATCACATTCTGTTTTTGCTTTTTAAAAAAGAACGTAATCAATAATCATTTAGTGTCCACAAGTTTATTTTTAAAAGGTGATGTGAAATTTGATTTTTAAACGGAATTGAAAATTAAAGACAAAAATAAGAATTTAATTTTTAGTTGTTAGTTTCATAAACAATTAATAAAATCATCGTCTCAAAGATTAATTACTAATTATGTTGTCACCAGAAAACCATTGATACAACATGAGTGTGATGTCAGCGGTAGTTGTATTTCCTCAGTTTGCAAATGAACGTGTTTTTGGCAAATAGCGATAATAATTAAAACGTGTATAAAAAAATTGAATAAAATTAAATATTATAGTTAAAAAAAGTTCGTCTTGTATCAATTTTTTTCAAATTTGAAATTTTTTATTAGTCATATTTTATTTCTTTATTTTTTTTGTGTGAATTTTAAAGTAATTTTATGTTGGTGTTTTGCTTTTACACGAATTTTGAAAAATCACAGACCGCATCCCCCCTTTTCAATGTAAGTTACATCTATTTTTGCGTGATTTCGTTTGTGCGTGTTTTCTGAGGAACCTATCTATCGCTTAAAATGAGACCCAGGTGTATAAATAAATATTATTAAATCTTAATTTTAAAAGAATACCTTTTCCATTTGCAATTGTTACTAATAATGATTATAGTATCCTTAAAGCTATTTCACATGAAAGGGAGAAAGATGATTACTGCTATATCTTTAAAAATGTCAAAATAATGTAATCATGATGAACTATATTTTATTGATGCAATTCTACATAAATAATATGTTACGTTAGTTTCATTAACAATTTTGACATATTTACACAAATATATATATATATTTATGCATGCATAACTTTAAATCAAAATTAATTCACAGCCAGTAATTGAATCATAAATAAATGAAAGATATTCTATTATTGTTATATCTGATATTTATACTGACAGTATGGTATTAAATAATACATCTTTATGGCCATGTTTTAGAGCTATTCATTTTCATCTTTTAGAATAAATTCACACTCTTGCAGATGTTTTCAGCATTCATTTGATGGTAAAAACTGGAACTAACTATAATATTGATTTTAATATATAAGGGATTCAAACTCAGACTTTTACATGACTCTCAGCTCCCCATGCCATCTCATATTGCTGATCCACCTGATCATACACAAGTTGAAAAGATAAATAATCACCAATATATGTATTTCATGCTAAACCAGCAATCATCAATTGGTCCAGATTACTATCTCCTCACATATATACAATCAGTGTTCAGCTTTATATTAAGATAGCCAATCTTTATACTTTAATGGACAGGCTTCAAACTACTCCAACCCACAACTTTTCAGCCATTCATTTCATTAAAAATCTGCTGGTGGAACATTTAAAGCCTACATTAATATTGATTTATTAATTCAATAAAAATAACTGAAGTTATTGATATTATACAGGGAATCTATTACAAATGAGTCCAAAATGCCAGTAGCTTCTCAGGCCTAAAGAACATTTGTGAAAACTTTTGCAAGCATTATGCTTTTGTTTAGATTTTGAAAATATATATTTTTGCAATGTGACATTATTCATATTTTATTCAACAATATTTGCCTTTAAAAGAAGACATAACAAGAAAAATTATTAACATCAATCAGGAAATTATTTGTGTTTAGTTGAAATAGAAAAGTTTAAATAATCAATGAAGCATTATTTTTGTCATTTTACACTAACTATATATGGAATTTAAAATTTTAAAACATAACTTCATTACTTTATATGCTATAAAAAATATTTTGGATTTTAGAAACACTGTAAAAATAAAAATATTTTGTTAAAATAATTTTTTGTCAGCAATAACATTTTGTCATTTTACACTAACTATATGTGGAATTTAAAATTTTAAAACATAACTTCATTACTTTATATGCTATAAAAAATATTTTGGATTTTAGAAACACTGTAAAAATAAAAATATTTTGTTAAAAATAATTTTTTGTCAGCAATAACAAAATGATAAAATACTATTCTTCTGCTTATATATTTCAACCCCCCTACCCTCCATATTTGAAAGATTGAATTCTAATGATGGTTTTAATTTGTAAATGTATATTTCTAACAAATAAAGTAAAAATTATAGGAATATATTGCAGAATAAACATTTAATCTTTAAAATAAAAAGATGACATTTAACTCAAATGTACAGTACAAGTTTAACGTATAAAAATTTTATTAACAACCAGAAATTTAGTTTTAAAAAAAAACACTAATAAGGGATTTTTAGTTTAGGCCAATTTTTCCATCCCCAAAACTACTCATCCTGGCTAATATGCATGTTGCAACATCAATACAGAATCTCATTATAGGTCTATCTTATAAAACATTATGCATATTTAAGAAATTCAACTCGGATATTATTTATTAGAGAATGATTAATTTCTGGCTGATCAGGAGTTTACCTTTCATATATAAGACATAGAAAACTAATGCCCATTCTATGAGTGGGCCCAAAAACACATTAGTTAATAAAATAGGCCATTATGGTTTACTTTTAAATTCAGAAACTTCTAAAACTTTTGTCTTAGGTGTTTTAGTTCTAGAAGTTTGAAAGTTCAAATTATTCAAGAATCTAAAGGTCCAGGTTTGATTCCCAAACTAAGAGGAGAGATAATAATACCTCATAAAACATTGCGCATATACAAACCAGTATGCTTAAATTATTTTGTTTGTCCATTACATCATTCCACTTCTCTCCAAAAATATGAATTAAAAAAGACAAAATCATTTATGTAGCTTATTGATACATTATACTTTCACAAATAAGTTGTTTGATATACTAGTTTATATCATGATGTTTTGGTAGTTTTGGGTTATGATATTAAAATATATGGGTCAGCTGTCTGCACTGTCTTTCTGCCAATCACTTTATGCTGGTTTGGCCTAACTATATCTTTCTGATACTTCAGATTAAATCAGCTTAGTTTGAATAAAGCACACTTGATTTTCATTTTGATGATGTATCCTGCCTTTATAATATTTCACTATCAGAAGTTGTTTGCCCTATGCTAAAGGCTACTTCATTGTACATCATTTTTCATCTTTATACATATGATGTAATAATATCCTGTGTCAATTTTAAATTATAAAGAAGTTTTGATCTTTCTTCAACAGGTATTTCAGTCTTTAACATAAAATGGCTTTATTCTTAATGAATAACTTTCTTCGGGTCACATCTCTTATTGCACAATTATCAGCAGTAAATGTTAGATCTGCAGAATCTTGGCCTATCCGATATTCCACCTACTGGCTTAGTTTTTTAAATGTTTTTTTTTTCTTTTGCAATATCTATTCCATTTTTCTATTCCTTTTTAAATGAAATGATAATGACCATATATGCTGGATACCATTTGTATCACAGAAATTATTAAACTGTAATATTTTAAACATCATTAATCTGTTGCACATGTGCTTTGGATTTTAACTATAAAATGAATGAATACAAACACTTCAAACACATGATAAAGTCTTTGAAAAAGATAGAATGGCCTTAATGAATTTGATCTCATTGTTAAATTTCAGAAGCTCGTGTGCCACAAACAGTCTTTATAAGAATCCAATAGTGGAAAGAGTGTAAAGACAAGGTAAGTAAGTGCTCCAATCACTTTTAATCATTGATCATAATAAAAAAAATATTTCCTTTCCAAGTATCTTCATGACCTCCTCCATGAAGTCTTTATTGGCATATGTTGTTTTGTATGGCATTAGTAACAATGGTAGATCTAAGTTTTTTTATGTCTATTTCAAATAGCATTTTCATTTTTAAAACATATCAAAGTATCCACAATGCAGTACATTGAAAACTTGATGACAACACTACCCCACACCATGCTTCTGTAACTTATGAATAGGTTTTAAATCTTCTAGATTATTTTATAAACATAACTTTCCATATAGCATGTGTCTGTGTTTTTAATAATTAGGATTTCTTGTCTATATTACAAGACTGATCATATAGATAACTTGTTTCCTACCACTGCTGCAAATTTGTTACTATTTGATATGGTTAATGCATCTACATGTGAAATAAGTTATAAACAATCAAAAAATTGAACTATCTTTCCACATGAAGATATATGTGTTGGGGTAAAACTTTTTCTGGGGAAAATATTTATAAGAATGGCATGTGATCTTTTTCAACATGAATATCATATATAAGGATGGAGCTTTTTGATATCATGATTAATAGTAAGATTTCTCTGCAAATTTTCATTTTTGTTGCTGCACCATTGCAAGCAAGACTGTTTATCCTGTCTCATAATAGACTCTTTTCTTTAAGTTTAGAAATCTTGAATTTGTTAAATGCTTGCATTTGATTGGAATACAAAATTTAATTGATCTTGTAGACTAACAGTTTGTACAGTGGTTCAACTTTTTCCAAACTTTTCAATGAATGATTATAGCTTTTGTGCCACCATGGTAGCTTTTATCTTGTTATTTGTTTAGCAAGTTCTTTTTTTATTTACTTTAAAAACAATATACTTTAATTCATAAAAGTTCTCCTTCTATATTTATTTTAAACCCAAGTATCCTAATTCATCTTAATTGCTATTTCACTGAATTTATAATGGATGATTGTAGCTGTTTAGAATTTTTTTTTTCTATAAGTTCATTGAAATAAGAAAGAGCCCCAAATTGACTGTTACAATCTGATCTACTATTATCTGAAAGATGCCCAGGTTCACTGACTGTCTATTTTTTGGTATATGACTTATTTTATACAGCTCTCCCTGTGCCAAAACTTGTCATTTTCCTTATCTATAGATAACTATAAATAGATATACTTTAAGTAATACCATGACCCCAGCCATCATAAATAATCAATTTAATGGATGAAAAAAAAAGGAATAGAATAGCTTTATTTATAGAGATGATAGTCCTCACAAAAAATATCCCTCTTGATTTTTATAACGATAACAAATATATATATATGTATATTCATATAGTAAAATTGATCAATTCTCCTCTTAGACATTAGTTTCTTTTCATCTTTTCAATACTAGACTGATAAAACAAATTGTAGGATCTATTTTCAACAAATGATTTAATTTTACTTATTTACATACAATGAAATGTAATTTAAACGGAAAGGATTTACACCCTAACATATGTAAAATTTATATTCCTCAAATTTTAATAGCTGTACAATATAGTAATATGTTTTCAAAGCCATCCCTAGTATAACTGATCTTTATCCTTAAAAATTATTAATATATATATTAGTCTCTAGTGAACTCATTATCCATGACATCTGTAATCCACAGTTTGAAAGAAATATTAAATAAAAATTGAAATATGTAAATTTAAAATACTGAGTGCAGTCTACTATTGTATATAAACACCATAATAAATCAAATTTCAGTCTACCATTTCCTCATTTTGTATTTTAAGCATACAATCAATCATGTAGGTGTTTCCTCTTCTTTTTTAATTTATTACTGTGCTGTCTTTTTCATAATTACATTATTCTATTAAGTATTTTTAATCATGTGTTAATGCTTACTTTTTAAATCTTAAATTTTATCGTGTGTGCATATATATTAAGCATGTAAGTTATATAGGGTTTGCTGCTATTTAAGATTTTAGTTATTCCTTAGAAGATCTGAAACCAAATTCAATGGATAAACAAAGATACTATAATACTTCATAGTAATTTATAATTAAATTTCGGAGCATTTTATTTGTTTATTTTTTCTAAATTAGATGTACTTCTATATCATTTTCCCATAAAATTAATGTTTTTGATAGTATTATTTTACATATCATTTTCAATTTTGCCGATGCAAAGATTATTTTTCATAATTTTATATATTGATTTATTTTATTATTTTTCATTGCTTTTCCTATATTACTTAAGTAGACTATAGAGCTTAGATAAGTACCTATCATATTTTAATCATATTTTATATCTGACCATTTCAGATTAATCTACACTTTTACTTTCTAGCTAATATTAGCTAAATCCCAAATTCCTAAAATTTAGCCAATATTAATTAAATGGCTAAGGGCTGTTTGTGGATTGGCTATCTGAAAAAAAATCCTAGACCTTGATAAGTCTTGAAAAATATTTTCACAATTTATCTCGCTAAACTGAAATTTTGATATAGAAAGCAGCTGCACTAACTGCCGTATCGAGGCCGATTAATTTTGTGTTTTAAAATTCTATCATAAACAATTTCATTTTATTAAATTAGCATATATTTTTCATAAATGATAGTAATTTCAATAGTGGTTTGAAGCCTGTCCATTATAGTATGAAGACTGGCTGAGCATTGATTGTATATATGTGTGGAGATGATAATCTGGACCAATTGACAAGTGCTGGTTTAGCAAGAAATACGGATATTGGTGATTATTTATCTTTTAGCCATGTGTGTGATCAAGTGTATCAGCAGTATGAGATAGCATAGATTGTTGAGGGTCGTATGAAAGTCTGAGTTCAAATCCCCTATATATTACATATTGGAGTGCACATATGAAAAAGCCTGTATTGTAAATAAAATTCATATATTTAAAATTTTTAGCAATTTTATTTTGTAATAAACTATTACTTTAAAAGATACAAATTAACAAGAAAAATTAAAATTAAAAATAAAATTAGCATTGAATTTGATTTAAATTGCTTCCTACTTATCAAGAATTATGAAGAATAATACATTTTACTTTTGGTGCATACTTTTAATTTAATAGTAAAATTTAGTTCTAAAGTAATATTTATTTGATCAAACTATTTATAGAGTTATATTTTAAATATTAAGAGATCTTTAAAATAGGTTATAATATCTGATAATAAAAAATGAAGGTAGTTAAGTCATTGTAGTAATGCCAATCAAACCAAATCTCGGTACCCACGGTTGATTATTTTCTTATTACTTAATTTTAGATAGAATTTTTATATTTACTAGATATGAAATTTTAGAAGTTAAATTGTTCAATAAGTATGATAACAAATTTCGATTAATTCAGTTGTCAACATCATATTTGTTTGCATTTATGTTTTAAATTTAAAATATTTGCCACAATAACGTAATAAGATATATATTATTAGTTGAAATTACTGAAAGCAAAATTTATTTAACAACAACAACAAAAAAAATAGGTCAACGTTGAGATGAAACAGCAAATTTTATGTGCTTCAGGCGCGTCACTCCCTCATTGGTACTATAGCATGTAATATATATATATATAAATTGTTTCTAAAATTAGGCCAAGTGTTACAAAAACAAACAGTTAAAACAAAATTTTAAGTTTTAAAAATGTAAAAAATACATATATAACTAGAAGCACAAACTCACAATAGAAATGTGTTACTTAAAAAAAACAGTTATTCTAATAAAAACACCCACTCTCCACCCCCTGTTGACAAAATGTTTATTAAGTAACACTGTTCTCACAATACGAGCACTTCTTTTAAATTGAGATGTTCTATCGAACCGTAGTTGATAATAATATTTAACACATTAAATTTAAATACATATATTACATTATATGTATATGATTTTATTGTAATTGCGCAACTATTATAAGTTTAAGAAATAAATCTTTATTTAAGGCTATCATTGGTAAAATACTTTTGATTTCACACTAATGCTTCTGGATCTTTTGAATATAATGCATTTTTCATCTAGTTGAAAAATACCAATCTGAAATTAAAAACAAAACAAAACATATTAATGTTTGGAACCTAAGTCAATTTGCTTCTGCGGTTATATAGATCTCACATCACCTTTAGTATCAATAATATTTGATATTTCTAGTTTTGTAGTAACTATAAACAAGCTTATTGTTCACCAGAATTAGAATAATATAAAAAAATTAAATCACATGACTCCAGTTTATACAATATTTTTCAGGATTAAATTATTTTTATCCCTACTATAATTATGCTAAATATTGTAAACATGACTAATCAATAAGATGCCCTGCAAGATTTAGTGCAATGTTAGAAGGGTAGATGCTTGATTTTAAAGTCCATAAATTTCATTTTCAGCTCTAATCACATCTGGTACTCAAATGTCTTATAAACTCCCAAGCAATACACCATCTGATTAGTTATTTATCAGTGACTGCTAAATAGTAGTGATTAAAACTTTATCCATTGCTGTTCTAGTCATATTGCCAGATTAATTTTTAGGTGATGGCATTTATCAGTTTCTAGTCAAAAAACTTTTCACTGATGAAGGCCATCAGCCAAAAACTAGTCTAGGAATATGAATAGTCTAGCACTGGATAGGATTTTATAACTACTATCATCTGGGTTTTAAAGCATAAATAAAGTTGCAGAAATGGAGAGAACAAGATAGCTTGTTTTTGAAAAAATTATGGGAGCTTTGGTCATGTGACATTTCCTTTTTTTATTATTACTTTATATATTGCCTATCATTTAATTATGTTTTTATGATGAGTTTAAATTGTATAACTTTTGAAAATTTTGAATACCTACAATTATTTCTGGTAGTAAGGCATTACTATTACATTCTATTTTATTATTGGGTTTATTAATTTAAAAAAATATTGAAAAGAAAAACATCATTGTTCATAAAAATAACATCCAGGTCATTTTTATGAAGATTTATAATTCTTGATGGGATTCAATAAAAAGTGATATATTTGGATATATAAAGATATGTCTCATTTTTTAAATAAATTTTTTTCAATTTTTTTTAACTTGACAATTTAAATATAAAATTAACCATGGTCCCACACAAAAGAGTGTTTAACCGCTCTCTTACCAGTATTGAAAGCTACTTCATAATGCAATTGCTTTTTTATTATAATAGTTAGTACTATATTCATCTAATCAATGCAGATTAACTTAAAAAGTTTTACTTCTAAGAAAAAAAAATATCCATTTACTAACCACTTTGGTTTGACTAATTGTAAAAAAAAACCTATTGTCCATTAGATATCCTGAACAGGTTCAAACACTAGATTATGAACATGATTGTAAATGTACTATTATACATAAGGTCACTATATCTAAATTTTATTTTTTATGCCATTTTTTAAATAAAGACTAATTAATCAAATTACTCTTTAATTTTTTGGAACCATTTCATTTTTTTCCATAATATTTTCCACTTCCATAGTAGTAGAAGTTTTCTTATGCTTCAAAATTTTTTTTCTCTAAAATATAGGTTTATAAAAGTTACAATTGCTGAAAACAACATTAAGATTGTGTCTCATTTGTCCAAGGATATTAATTCATTATTAATTATTATGGAGAAATGGTTTTTGGTTCATCATTAAATAAATGATGCTCTTTTTAATTTTTTTTGAATATAATTAAAGTCTAGTACATTCTTTATTGCATCCTTTATAATTTTAAAAACATGCTTTTTTTAAAATCCAATTTATGATGATAAATTCACTTCTTTGTAGTTTTCACATTGTTTTGATTTCTAAATTTCTATGTAGTAAAAGTCATTTGATTTTGCTTTTAGTACAACTTTTCCATCTTTAATAATGGTAGCAATGGTTTTTTTCAAAAATAATTGCATATTCTTTATTTATTATCTTGCTTACAAATATTAAGTTTGCAGTTAAATTAAAACTTGTGATATGTTTGCTAATGTAATAGTTTTCATACAGAAGTTTATAAGAAGTTTAAGTATCAAAGAAGATAATAAATCTTAAGCTCCAAAATCTACCACTAAATATAGTCTTTTTATATTTTAATGAATTTTTAAGATTGACAAAAGATCATATTTAGATTTATTATATGATTTTGTGACCACTAATTTACTCTACTTGCTTTATTCTAGAGTTATCTTTTGCAATCTTGAGTAAATACTGTCATCTAGTGACCATTAAATGTTTAAACTTCAAAATAAATGACTAGAAAGTAGAAAAAACTAGAGAATTATTGCTTATAAAACAAGGAGTGATATTCTAAATTCGCATTTAAATTCAAAAAATAATAATTTTAAAAAAATATCAAGATGTTATATTGAATCATGTTATCAGCATCATTATGACTAGTTGTATTTATATATTGGACTATTTCCATCATCCAATATGAGTATTGAATGTTCTTGATGTGCTATTACTAATAGTTGATATTTACATAAAGTTACATTTTTTTAAAGACATTCAATACTCATATTATATGATGGAAATAGTCCAATATAAAAGTACAACTAAAACATCACCATCATAAACCTTCAGGAAAACATCATTATGACTATTTGCAATAATTATCAATCCATTGCAAGATAGAGGTTTTTCCAAAATGAATCCAATTTCTCAGATATATAATTAATCTGCTTCATATCAATTTAGGGGAAAAAAAATGTATCTATCCATTTTTCATATGGTAAACTACATTATCTGGTTTTTATTTAGACAAAAAACAGAAAACACAGTAGTAGAATAATAAATTTGCCTAAAGGTTTCTGGATTCAAGCATAATCTGTTATTTCTGAATTTGAAAGTCACATGATCTCTTATGTATTTATTTTTTTCTTTTGTAAAAAGTATGGCAATGGGTTATTTTTATTTTATTTTTGTTCACATTCTATTATGTTATGTAACATTTATGAGTTTAAATTGAAAGTATATTAAATAAAAGTTCATTTCAACAAAAATTTTATTAACAATAAATAGTGATTACATACTAATAAAGGATAGATAAATGAATAAATTGTACAATAATATGATTGTATAATGTTCTATTTGTTATCTGGCTAGATTTTGTTATGAGAGTACAGTTGTTATACTCTTATGTGGTTAGGTATAGTGATGAGATTCTAATAACTTGATTAATGGAATAAGCATTTTTTATATAAACATAAATATTTTCTTTTAGAATTTCCTATTCTATAATACTGGGTAGGTGGGAGTTGATAATCAGGAAAAGGAAAGCGCAGTTAAAGACCAGGTGTCATCAAAGACTTTACTGGAGGCCAGGAGCTGGTCATGTTTCTTGATTTTTTTGAGTGTTTGATAAAATAATGGTATGATTTGTGGCGGGGGTAATTCCATGAGAGTTTTGCATCTTACTATCCATATGGAATATAGGACAAAGGTAGAAAGCCTTATTATTGAAAAAAACCCATTATGAATGGCATTTTCAAGTGAGAAAATCATATCAGGTCTTAGGTTGGAATTGATTATAATTATATCTTTCAGTGTTTTAAGTCTTGGGCACCGGTGTATAATATGGTCTTATATGTGAGGGATCAAAGTGACTTAAAGTCAACATGTGTCTGACAATAATATTGACCTCAATAAGGGATTTGATTGTTTCACCATTGGATTTTTAATGATATGGGTGGCTGAAGAGTCGGAGGGTGGAGATAGATGGTTGTCCTTTAAAATTTGAAGATTTGCTATTTTAATAAACTGAAATACTGATTATATGTATTTTTAATGATATGGGTGGCTGAAGAGTCAGAGGATGGAGATAGATGCTTGTCCTTTAAAATTTGAAGATTTGCTATTTTAATAAATTGAAATACTGATTATATGTATGTGTGGAAGATGCTAATCTGGACAAACTGATAATTACTGTTTAACATGAAATACATATATTGGAGATCATTTATTTTTTCACATATATGTGGTTATGTATGACAGTTGTATAATATTGAGTGTGTAGTAGCAGAGAACTTGAATGTCTGAGCAGATATATATATATGATAAAGGTCCTTTTCACTACAAATTCTTGAAACATATGCATATGAATAAATAACACCCAAGATCCTATTCCATACTGAATTAGCACTCTTAAATTATCCCAGATCATAATGTTTCAGATTTCATTATTCATATGTTCCACGAATGTGTAGTAAAATGGAAATTCTAAGTCTGTCTAAAACAGATATTAAACATGGAAAAAAAGAATAAAGATCTGAATTGAATTATTCCTTATATTTACATTTAATTAAAAAACAAATATATTAATCTTTAAATAAGTTTAAAGGTGATATATAGATTAGAAATGGGTGTGGACAGTGTCAAAGTTGTGAGAGCAGAAAGTTTGATATTTGTAAATCATATTGTTATATATATATATATATATTAAAAATATTATTTATGCAGTTTTTTTAAGTTTAATTTTGAAGTTAATATAAATGAATTTCAGTTTAAGAATTATTATTTAGATGTTTGACAATATGGCATAAATTGGTAATAACTTAATTTATTGTTACATTCAGATTTTTAACATATTAATAATGGTAAATAACCAATTAACAAATAAAAAGCAAAATGTTAGCTACAATTTTATGAATACTAATTGACGATGGCAGTGAACTGATATAATATTATACAAGCAAAAGATATTACATAATCTGTTATAAAAAATATTCACAATTTGATAAAATGTAATTTGCATTATAAATAATTATTAATTTATTTATTATACAGCTGTGAACCTTCCCTATATTGATTTATTAGAAGTATCTTAATATAAACAAAGTTTTTTAAAAAAAATATCAGTGTAATAGAGTATTAAAAAAATATTCCATTAATTAATATTACAGTCTTGATTCATCTTAAAATTTATCAAGGAAGTAATTTTTCAAAAAAATAATTGAAGCAGATCCCTCAAATCTTTTTTTTTCCAGTTCGTATAATTATCCTTTTTTTTTTTTTGTAACTGTAAATAAGTTTAATTTGTTAATCTTTTAATGTATTCGTTAATATCGTGTAATTTTTTTTAAAAAATTACGATTTTAGACTTTAATAATATTATTATTCGTTTCGTTTTGATTTAAATATTATAGAATTACTCAACATTGATCGACTTTTTTGTTTGTTTGTTTTAATGCAGAGATCTTTGCTATCAAATCTTTTAATATAAAAATCATATAGTTTTGACAAAGAAATTATTATTTGCTTGTCCATAGAGAAGGCAGAGCTCTGCATTATTGCATGATTGTTAAGCCTCTTGAGTACATAGGTTTCACTCACCAGAACTCCAATTCACCTATATCCCATAAATTCGCAGGTTTAAACGCGTTTCTATTTAGGAATCAAAATTTGTGTAAATTCGAGGCTGATAGGAAGACTGATATTGCAGACTATATAAAGGATTTACTAAAAGTCGGCTTCAGCTACAGATTAATTACTAAGAAAATAGATCAATTTTACAAAAAATCAGTAACTAACAACATAAGTAAAGATAAACCTCGAATCACTCTCCCTTACATCCTCAAAGTATCACAACAGTTTATAAAGACTTTAGCTAATTAATTTAAAATCGGCTTCCACACTCCCCCTAATACTAACAGACTGATTAATAATGCGAAGGACTGAATGGATCCATCTCAGGCATCCCAGGTCATATACAGCATTTCATGCCCTCAGATTGGATGTAGCACCATATACTATGGGGAAACCAAGGCCACTGTCCATAATAGAGCTGCTCAGCACATGTATATGCATAGAAGAGCAAAAAAGAATAATGATAACTTCTCAATATTTTTCGAACATGAGAAGCAGGCTGGTCATGTGTTCAAACCCTGCAACCCCAAAATAGTGTGCTCTGAAGCCAACAATTGTAAGAGAAAGACCAAGGAGGCGTATTTTATTATCAATGATAACAACACGATCAATAGACGTGACACATGTTTTGCTATTTCAAGAAAATGGGCAAATTAATTTACATACGCATTTGCATACATTATTATTTAGTAATATTACAGCAATGGTTTATAACTTATTTTGGCCATGAATATGAGGGAAAACCTCAAAAGTACTAGGCCTAGATTAATTTAATTTAATTGTTTTTGTTACTACTGACAGCTTCTTCTTCAGTGTGTTAATGCGCTTATATATACTATATATATATCAGGGGTCCCCAACCTTTTTGCACTTAGGAGCACATTCTATAATACCGGCCAGGTGGCGGGCACCTTTTTTTTTTTAACCAGATGGTGGGCACTATTTATTTTTCAGTGTAAATTTATAGTTGGATATTGTTAATAATACACATAATGTACAAAAAAAAAAAATTATTCGTTAATTATATTAACGTTTATATTTTTACGCTGTAAAAGTATAATATGCCCTACAATTTGATTACAATATAATACAATAATTTATAAAAAATTTTAAAAATTAAATTTATTTGTATCAGTTAAATAATTTTTTATCATGTTCGGATAGCGGTGGGCACACGTAAAATAGTCTGCGGGCACCATGGTGCTCACGAGCATAGAGTTGGGGACCCCTGATATATATATATTGAAAAAAAAAAGTAAACTTAGTTAATTCTCTTGTATATTTCTATTTATTCTAAACTTTCATTAAGAAACTCCTAAATATTTTTGATCTATAATTGTAATCCTATTAAACCATTTTTATACATAGAAATCATTTAGAAAAACTGTAATCAATCAATGACAAATTTATTAGATAAGCTTAAAATGATAAATTTTTATCCAGAATGATTCACAAAGTTAGTTTCAGCTATCTTTGTTTAATGAATTCATGAGTATTTGAGACTTGGATAATGAATAGATGCCATTTGTCTTTTTCAGATATTATTATTCATATGACACAGAAATTTGCTATAGAGTAAAAGTTGAAAGTATATCTAAAAAATGTTGTTATACTAATAAAAAAAACAGAGTTATTAAGTTATTCTATGTGTTTACACTTAATCTCATCTTAGGATTGAAGATTGTTTGGTAATACATGCATAGTGACTGAATGTAATTGTCTGACTTTCTGTGCTAGCAATGATGGTGGACTTGAGATAAGGACTGCATTGATAAAGAGCAAAACATATGGATATATATATATAATTTAAGGCATTATAATATAATAGTAAATATAACTTCCTGCTTTGCACATGTGTAAAAGTTTGAACCCACTTTATAAAACTTGATTAATTCATAATAAAACTGTAGAATCACTACATATTGCCTAGTAAATAGGTATCTAGCTACTTTTTGCAAGAAGATATAACAAAAAAAAATCCAAGCAGCCTGAAGAGCTTTCTTTTTCTTCATACTATTTTTCTAAGAGAGCGTTATAGGAGAGATTTATTCCTGCAGTGTGCTATTGAAATAATGTTTTATCTATGATCTAAATGCAGTGGCAGATTATGCTTTAAAAGAGACCTGGAGCCTTTTTGAGATTTTGATCCACCCAAAAAAAACATCAGAGGTAAAAACATAAAGCTGATGTAGAAGTAGGATACAAGTTTTAGCTTTGATGCAATAATATACATCTTGAACTACAAAGCATAAATAATTCTTACTTTAATGTTAAAAAATGTTCACATAAAATAAATTCAAAATTTTCCAAAAACACTTTTATGATTTAGTTTTAAAAAACTATTTTCTACATTTTCAAATCTAAGGTCTTGCTAGAGCTTAAAAAAGATTCTTATCAAAAATAGCTAATTGAAATTCATGTGTAGCTTTTAAAACAAACAAATCAATTTTTAAAATCAAAACAAGATGCGTCTCATTCCTAATATGTCTTTTCTCCCTACTGTAGCAATTTAGTTAACTGTTTTATGATGAGATCAGTTATTATTAGTATTTAAAATCAAACAACAGCCCTATCATTTGATGCACTGAAATGACAGTTTTATCTGATTGAAAAGTCTTGTGCATATAAGCATAAGGCTTATTCTCCTTCACCTGTGCAAAAATCTATCATTTCTTATATATCTGTGTCTTTATAAATACTATGCCAATATATAGTAACTTTTCTGTTCAAATGCAAATTGAAATAATTATATAACAAGAATAGTTGCCAATATAATAATATCAGACATCTTTGCACCATTGCTTGCCACTTTATTGTGTAACTTACTTAAAACCATTAACTTTAAAGCTACTTCAGAAACTTTAATGGGATTAAATGTATGAAATATTTTATTTATTGCTACATTACAAAAAATAGATCTATCTCTGCAGGACATATATTTTAATATGCACCAGTCTTGTCAACAGCCATGAAAGAAGACTAATCCAGCCAAGCATTGGTAACTGAGAGGTCATCACAGCTGCCTTGCAAGCAGTTGCTTGCAGACAGTTGTTGTGGGTTCACTTCTTGGCTGATGCTTTGACATATGGAACAAAAAAAAAGAATACTAATCCAATAACAAAAATAGCAACCCCATTTCTATTAAAAATAACACTAATATAACCCATTTGTAATTTAGATTAGCATTAATGTTTTGATACTTCTTGCTCATCATGACAAGTGAAGGTTATTTGTAAAATACATGCATAATTAGAGAAAGTGACCTGAGTTTCTGTGTTACTGGATGATCGTAGTGTATTGGAATTCAGTGGATAGAGATCAGTTCCTATTTTATAAAAGAGGAATATAATCAGAAAAATATTGAGATGTTAATGTAATCATGGAAATTCAAGTGTTTGATATTATTGGCATATGTTTACAATATGGTCAAGTTGAGATGAGAAATGCACTGACAAAAACAAAACTTTTGAAGCACATTGATTATTTGCAGTTGTACATGATGTTAAGAAAGAGTAAAACTCAACACTTATCTTAAAAAGAATAGTATAATAAAAAAGTTTGAGCTTTTAACATGAGCACTGAGGAGAAAATCTCTGATACCATTAGCTTAAACTCATAAGTGCAGTTTTTTGTGAAATACAGAATATGGTCTGAATTTCTGTTCTGATAAATGTAGTAATGTAGTGAAATTGAGATGAAAAATGCACTGACAAAAACCCAAAAAACTCTCATATATATATTTTCCTGAAAGTTATTGTCAAAACAGATGATGATTTAAGACAGATGTTATGAATCTCTAAAGTTTAAATTTAGGTTGCTATTTGAGGATGTTTTTATATTTGATTACCTATACTATACATTTCATTTAAGCTAAAAGTACAATACATGATTTAAAAGTTGAACTACAATATATTAAATGGAAAACCATTATTGGGTCATGGAAAATTAGAAGCAATTATAAAAAATCATTGATTTGAACAGTGAATACACACACATAATATAATACACAGATAATTCACATACTAATTTTATGTACAGGCAGATAATTGAATGTATTAATTTATGTATGTGCAGATAATTCAATTTACAAATCATGATTCTCACAGTAGATAAGCACAAATAATCTAACACATGCAAATAATCAAATGTATCAATTTAAATACACATAATATACCAACTTAACACATGAAAATAATCCTATCTGCCAATTTTTATGCAGATGATCCAACTACCAATGTAAAGGCACACCTTAATAATTCAAGCAATCAATTTAGAAACATCAAACAACTAATGATCCAATTTAGATACACATAGATAGTTAAACATAATAGTTTAGATATACATGGATAATCTATCAGGGCAATTTAGACATTTACAGATAGTTCCTTACATCTATTTAAATACGAACAATAACAATATAGCAATTAAGATACACATACACAAGCCATTGTACCAATTTAGATACAACTTATAATCAAAAATACCAGTTTGGATACTCAAACTATTTTAAAGTATCATTTTAGATTCACGCAGATAGTTCAATGCAGGAATTTACATATGCACAGGTAATCCAGTAAGCCAATTTAAATACACACATATTATCCAATGTACCTATTTATAAATACACATATAATGAAGATGGTAATTCAGATGCATTCAGAAAATTCAACTTTATATGTATCTTCTTATTTGATTACCTTTTTAATACAAAATATAGCTCTCTATCTATTTACTTTCTTTTTTTGTGGAAGATAATCTTCAATATGAACAATTATATCAAATTTATAATATGTTAAACCTTATTCATGTTCCATATATTCATGCCTGCAAAAATTTCTATGTCTATCTTTATTACTCCCACTATTACCTACTTTGTACTATTATCATTATTAATATTAGAATTGTTGGATCACTTATACAATCAATGTAAAAATCTAAATATATTTTTAAATAACAGTAAACTTTATATTACTTTTACAAATTCCTTTCGCATTTATTCAATCGAAAGAAATCCACAATAGGGAATGCCAAAAATTTTCCAAATAAAAATTCTGTCTCAAATTTAGCTCCAAAACGATTCTTTAAAAATTGTAAAGGAACATGTGACCTCAATGCTATTTTCTCTATAGTGAAAACTTTGTTACTTATGTATATAAAAAAAGAAAAGTTTACAGTCATAATTGCTGTACAAGGTTTAACAAAAAACATGGCTGCACAAAGAGCATCTCTTCAAACAGATGCCAAATGGCACAGAAACTTATGATGACTAGGCAATGTAAAATGGAAGGAAATCCACAGTAAAAAAGGAAATCTTACCAATAACAAACATCATACTGGCATAGGAATAAAAATATTTTAGTCGTAACATGATAAAATAATTTAATTGCTAAAAGAAGAAGCAGCAATTAATACGTAGAAAAGAATTCTATAAAATAAAAACAAAACAACAATAATGAAAAACATGATAAAGAATCCAATATAATAAAACATTACTTATACACATTATAAAATTTAAACGCATGTATATATAATTCACGTATACATAATCTATTTTATTTAAAGAGTAATTAATTAATTAATTAATTTAATAGCACAAAGGGATAAAAAAGTATTAGTTCACGTTTTTAGTATTAAGGCATATGTAAAAAATTTACTTCCCAAAAATGTCAATAACTGAGAGAAGTTGAAAATAATATTTCAATGTCAATAAAGCCTAAGGATATATTTATATCTTTCAGATATGAAATTAACAAGAGTAAAGTGAAAGAAACCTCCAGATTTAGCTATTCCAAATGTTCAAGGTCAAAGGGTGATTTATTCACTTTCAGCCTGACCTATCAAAATTTTTAAACGCGTATTTAAAAAAAAAAAAATGCTAATTGGTTCCTTTTTTTATATATTGTTATGAATTTATTTTGTGGCTATATAAGCTTTAGAAGATTTGACAATTTATTACAGACTTCTTGGATACTTTACAGATTAAGGTAAGTATATTTTAAAATTAATTTTGTGATGATATATGTATAAACATTGCATTAATAAGAAAATACGATATACTTATTGTACTGAGAAATCCAATCGTCGGCAAAGCTTTCTTATCAATAACATATATATAGGAGGTGTATGCGTGAGAGAGAGGGGCTTACAAATTAGATATGATAATTGCTTATTTCTATTGGTTGCTAACTGATACAATTATTAGAAAACTGTCTAGATTTATTAAATATGATTTTCAATATATTTATATAATTTTTTCTTGTAATGGTTTTAGATGCAATTTATTGAAACATTTTAATAACTAATTTTCTACTACTTAACAAGTTAAATTTACCATAGTTGTATAGTTTTAATGGCATATCATAGTCTCTTAAAGGATAGTTCTTTAAAAAAAAAAAATTTTAAAAGCGCGTTCTTTGATGAAAAAAGAAGAATTAATCTTAATCTATATTGTCCTAAGTGATTAATTTTGAAAATATTTTAGCGACAAGCAAGTAGTTTAAGATTGTCACTCATTCTTTTTAATTAAAGTAATAGAAAAGCTGCTTGATTTAAGGTCTCTAAAGCGATATAAGCACACCCAATGGGTTGCACAAGCTATTTTACAAACATATTTCCATTATTCAATTTTATTATTACTTTTAAAACAATACATTTAAAGTAAACAATATTTTGTTACCAAAACGTAAAAATAGATACTAAAAATTTATCATTATATTAATGGTTTATATATCAGTAACAAAATAGAAAGTAACTAAAACTTCCAATGAGTTGTATAGGTTGTTGTTTTTTATCAATTCATCTTTCATCTTTAGCTTAATCCTATCACAATCATACACCAGTCCAAAAGTCAGACCAATCACCCGCAGTATTGGATGCACATTAGAAACATACACTTTGTTAAATAATTACAAACATATGTATATATGGGAAAATCACTTTAAAAAGTTCGAATGAATTAAACTCCATACCTGACATTTAATATCTGGAATCATTATTAATATATTTTTTCTTTCTTTGATTTAACGTGCACTTATATTTATATTTACAGCTCTCACCTAATCAAAAAGCAAAATGAAAAGTTTGTTTCTTGCTATTTTATGTAAGTATTAATACAGACCTCATTATTATATTTATAAGATAGTTTTTAATATTATTTCGGCAAAAGTTTTATTATTTAAACTTTTTAATTGATTAACTTGAAAAATATGCTACCTATTTACCATTAGTTAAATTTAAATATTTTTTTCTAATACTTTTTTATATTTTTATTTTATTCAAAAGTATGAAGAAAGATAACTATTATTATAATTAATTAATTAATAAATGTCATGCTTCAGATAATATACCAAAAATAAATTATATTACAGCAATGACTTCTGCTTAACTCATTGAGTAAATTAATCATCGTTACTCTTTTATTCATATTATTACCCTGTAATTTTTTTTATTATCGTATTGTCTTCAGTCAGTATGATTTTCTAGCCGTTGTGAACCTTCCATGGCATTTCTCTCCACTAAATGAGATAATAATATTGTGTCAGCAAATATGAATGCTTTGGTTATTTTCTTCTCTCTCTGTCTTTTTTTTCTCTAAAATTAGAATAGTGTATTCATTTCTGAGTGAGGGCTACTGAAGAATTTGAGGCTTGGAAACTTAATGACTGAAAAAAATATGTAAATAGTAAAGAGAAAAGATAGAAACTAAAATACTTGGGTCAGAGATCAAAGAGATATTACTTTCCATCATTTTAAAAATTAAAATTGTGAAAATTGAACTATGCTGGACCTATTGTTAGAAATTGTGATAACATATCGATAGTTGAAATCTAAAACCTAAGTCCAAGAGATTTTAAAAAATCTACAAAGAGATCACATGTGAGATAGATGGATGACTTGAAGATGTTTATTGGGTTTGGAGAAGAAATGTTATAAATCAAAGAAACTGACTTAAATATAAAAAGATTTTCATTCTGCAGTGGATTAATAATGGCGAAAATGATGATGACGATTAGTAATGATAATGACATATTTCACTCTTAGTAAATCAAAAGAGTGAGAATAAACCCTGAAGAATGGACACTATATTAATAACGAATTTATTGTTTTTAAAGTCATGTGTTGTTCAATTAACCGAAATATAAAGCTCAATCATTGATTTAGAAATTTTTAGCTTTTGTGTCAGTTATTGTAACTCTATACATCTTTTTAAAAAATGTGATATATGTGTAATTACAGCTTATGATATAAGAATGTCAATAATATTTAAACTGTACTTTCTTTCTATTAAGAATTTCCGTTTATTCAATATAAAATATATTAATTAAAAATAATAAGAGAATTATTGTAATGAAGATAATAAAGATCATGTTAGTTATAAATATGATGTTGAATAATATTTAAAAGAAATCTAATAGATATATTTATTTATGTTTGAGTTTATTCCCTTTTAATTTCCATGGCATTAACTTATTTTTCTAAAGTTATTTAAAATTGCTGCACAGACTTTCACACCACCCACCATTCACCACTCTATCTCATATCTGTAGATCAACTTGGGTGTGACAAGAATCTCAGCCTCAGGTTGGCCTTTGAGCGTTCTATCATCAGATTTTCAATTGGATGGACGGTTGAAGAGTTGGAGTGGGGAGTGTATTGAAGCATGTCCATTAAAGTATGAAGATTGGCTCTCTTAATATATATCTGAGCACTTGTTGCGCGTAAGTGTGGAGATGATTATCTGGACCAACTGATGATTGCTAGTTTAGCATGAAATACGTATATTGGTGATTGTTTATCTTTTCGACATATATTGGTTTAAAGGTATCAGTGATGTGAGATAGAGTGGTGAGTGGTGGGCTGTGTGAAAGTCTGTGCTCATATATCCTATATATTACATATATTGATACAAGTATATAATAAGCCTGTATTTCAGTTATTAAAGTTGCTGCAGTACATTTTTAAGTCGATAAGTTTATTTAATGTATATATATATGTATAACAAAGTTGTGTAAACAAGCTAGACACAAAAATAAATAAATAGTTATTCATTTATACCAACACACACAAAAAAAACTAACAACCATTTCATCACTATACATTATATTATCAGAACAAGGATATTATCAGTTGACTGTGGATATTAGTATCCGTTTTCCCTCCCATACACCAATAAGATAATTTTTAATATTTATATTAGAAATGCATAATTTCATCTATTTGTTCATTCACACGCTTGTAATGTGTATTGATTCATTAACCAACATTGTTATATATATTTAATCATTTCTGACATACCTATTGGTTATATTTTTATATCTAAATATATGTTTTATAATTATATATGTATGCGTAATTTAACAAAGGTTATGTTTTAGTAGTTTCTATCCCCATCTATATATAATCTTGTATTTGAGTGCAGAATAAAATTTATTCATTTCACAACTTAGCTGACGAATATTAATTTTTTATCGTAGAAAATTTATTTATTTATTTTAATTTAGTATTTTTTTTTTGTATATATAGAGAGAGGCAAATAAAACAGAACAAATCCTTTCTCAATAGCCCTTATGGAGAACAATTAATTCAATTAACTGGCATTACTCACAAAGCTTGCCAAAGGGTGGAGAGTAAAAATTTGAATTTTTTTTTATCATATTTTTTAGATAAAATCTGCTAAATATCCATTTATAAATCAATATTTGAATGGTTAATTTGATTGGAAATGTAAATATAGATTTACTGATTAGTATTGGATAATTAATTGAAATATGACCACTACTTAAAAAAAAAAAAAACATATACTTAAAAATAACCCATAATCTAGAATAAAATTGGTCTAAGTTCAAACTCAAATCATAAATATGACAGGAAAATGTGCTACTGGTGCATTCTGGACGTATTTATATATATGCTTATTGTACATATATATCCCTCATACTTGTATTCTATTTTTATTGTTAACTCATTTATTTTATTTATTTACTTTTTTTTTCAGTTGGCCTAATAGCTGTTACTTTTGCTAATTACTTTGGAGTGAGTATTATTAAACATTTATTAATATTTTTTTTTATTCTTGCTAAAAAGCCGTTACGTTTATTAAAATCTTAATTACAATACTCATACATTTATTTATTATTACTTTTAGTATGGTGGATATGGCTATCCTGGATACGGAATGGGAGGATATGGTGGATATCGTGGCTATGGAGGATACGGTGGATATGGTGGTTATGGAGGATATGGTGGATATGGTGGTTATGGAGGTTATGGCTACAACAGAGGATACGGAGGTTACGGTTGGGGCGGATACCGTGGTGGAATGGGAGGTTATGGTGGATGGGGATATCATGGCTAAACATTGAAATAGATCACAAAAACTGAATGGCGAATTGAGATATAAACTTAGTAAAAAAACTTTTAAAGCATAACGCACTTTAATTCTGGATTTTGAATTTAACTTGAAAAGAAAGAATGTAAATTATTATCTTTTTAAAAAAAAAAAAAAATCGATTCTGAAATTTAGTATTCTGATTAATACTAAAAAGAGTCGGAAAAATTATTAATAAAAATACGCATAATTTATTTATTGAGTTTATTTATAATTTAACAAATAATAGTTTTGCGTTTCAAAGACGTACCATGTGCTCAAACATTTAAGAAGTGCCAAGAATTGTTTTAAGTATTTTTTTTATATATAACTATTATGTTATGGATAATTTCCCAAACAAATAAGTATTGTAATATTTGCATTTTATTTATAATAATAAAAAAATATATATACTATTTTTATGTATTTTGTTTTTATTTTAAAATATATTGATTAAAAAAGTTTGTTTTTCTTGTCATAAAAATGTTCACAAACATCGCATAAAATATATATATATAACACAAACATTCTATAAATAAATTACATTTTTATTTATAGTAAAATCTTAGATCCAAAAGAAATGATATCATGGAATATCATGATAGTGAAAAAAGGTTAGATTAAAAGAAAAATAAAATAACACGTAACAATATACACCATTTCTATTTAACTATCATCAATATACTACAGAATAAAAATCTCTTTACATCATTTCAGAAAATTTTCTTATGTCGTCTTATAGATCGTTTACTTGTGCTTATGATCCAGGTCAGAAATTCAGGTCTTTCTTTACCTTTCCTACAACTTGTTCACTTCAGCCTCATTTCAGACTCTTAATTTTTTCAGAGATTAAGGAAATTTGTTTGCTTTCTCATTCTTATATTTTGCTATTGATCATTTCTGATAATGCCAACATACAACTCTTCATATTTTGATAAGTGATCTGGAATTTTTATATTGTTTAAACCAAATATTGCAAATCATATACATAGACAACTTTGCAACATTAGATTGGCAACTTACATTAACTTTGTCATCTGGTCGGCACGAAATAGAGTAACTTTTGAAAAAGGAATTGATTACAATATTGAGTTATTATACTTCAAATTGCTAAATGATGCCAAGGACTATGACAAGAAGACATGCCAGCCATGGCTAACTGAACAGACTTGAAACCAGGTTAAACTTGGGCCATGCCTTGCCTAGTGTAGTGCCTACCTTATAAACTAAATAAATTGATATATTAGTGACTAGAAATTCCAAGAGCCCAAAGGACCATAAAATATCAAGATGATAAATCCTAGGAAATGAAGGTCACTAAGGCTGAACAAATTAATAGAAGTTAGGAATACATAGAAGAGAAAGTGACCGCCTTACAAGTGGTATGCCATGCAAACTAAGAAGTAAGCATATATATATAAAGACATTTTTAACAGAACTGGGAATGCTTAAATGGTGAAATAGACTTGTACAATTGGAGAATCCAAGGACAATATTCTCACAGCAACTGAAGTGGTTGCCTTGTTTCTTTCAAGCTTATGCCTCACAAATAGTCATGAGGCACGAATAGAGGTGTTTTGAAAGTTTAACATTGCAGTTGATATAACAAAATTTTTGAATAACTAATGGGAAAATGGACATGTATAATTGGACAATTTTATGAACAATAATTTAAGCATAAGAAGTTGGGTTTATGTGTGTGAGTCTGGAAGAGCAGGTGAATTTTGTGTCACTGCACTTCTGGAACCATAAAAACCCACTTACCTATCCATATGTTTATACTTGAATGTCTAAAAACCTTATGCACGGAATCAATTGTATGGGTGTGGATGCACTTGACATGTATCGACACTCCCTAAATTTGTTTGTAACAATTCTTGTTGATTGCACTGTAATATCCAAACTTATGTCTCTCGAATTGTCTTGAGGCACAAATAAAGGCATTTGAAAGTAGACAACTTTTTTAATTGTAAACTATTTTTACCAAAAGCATTCCATACAAGTGAAAATTCTAATTATTAATTTTATTCATTCTTTCTTTTTCTATACTAATATAAATGCATATAATATTTATCCCAATTAATACTTTGGGTGTCAATGTACTTGCTACCTACATTTGATTTTCTCTTTCTTTCTTTAATTAAAATACTGCATCTACATCACAAAATAATTCTGAAATAATTAATTGATAAATTGAAGATTCAACATAAATATTTAAAATTGTAGATTTGTAAATAGTTAAAATATATAACAGAAAACTAAAAGATAGAAACATCCCCCCCCCCCCCGCCACCTACAATAAATTCTTTTTTTTTTTTGTCTTTTTTAATTTAACAGTAAATTTTGCGTTCTTGATTGATATTGTTTAAAATGTTTTGATTTGAAAAAGAAATGGAAACATCACCTTTGGAGTATTTTTTTTTTATTTTTAGTTTTTTTTAAATAAAAATAACCTCATTTATGTTCTTCATTTAAACTTTGGGTTGTCTAACATGGGGAAAAGAAAGCTGGGAGGGGGGCTATTTCTCACTGTCTAACCACATTGGCAATTTATTCAGCAATTCCTTCTCTTCTTTTTTGTGTATTAAAAACATAGAAACTATCAGGCAGTGGTGGAAATCCAAAGAAATTTCATTTGTTTTTTTAATTTGTTGTGGTTGTTATTGTTTCAAAGCCAGCCAGATCTTTTTTTTTTTATTTGGATTGTTTGTTTTATTAATAATTTGTATTAAATGTAGATGACATGTCTTATTTTTCTAGAAATGTCAACAACATCTACAATTGACCATATATCTCTATATTCCTTTCTCACCTTTTAAAAAGCAAATAAAAAAGAAATTTAAACATTTTAAAGATAAAATTCCAAACCAATTTGTCAATTATAAATCAAAGAAGATTGTTTGAAATTATCTACATCAATTAATTTTTAATATTTAAATACAAGTATAGTATATGTACTTTAAGCTAGATGTAATTAGAGAGGATTTGAATCCAGACTTTCAAGCTCTGTTTAATGATCCATTCCATCTTATACAACCGATACATCTAACCAAATACATGTGAAAAAAGATAAAAGATCTCCAATATATTTTGTGCTGAACCAGTACCCATATATGTGTGGAAGATGGTGATATGGACCAACTGATGAGTACTAGATCAGCATAAAATATGTATATTAGAGATCATTTATCTTTTTATATGTATGTGGTCATGTGTATTAGTTGTATAAGATGGAGTGGATGATTAAAAGGACTTAAAAGCTCAAATCAAATCATCTCTAATTACATCAGTTAATTTTGTAATTCAATACTAGACAGCAGTATTATGAGAAATCAAAGCCAACATTGAAAACTTACAATTGGCAGTATTTTTCCCTTCTCTCTCCCACTCTTCTACTACCTCTCTTCTTTTCTCAAAACCAAATATGAAATTGAAAAAACAAATAAATCCAAATAAAAAAGATTTGTCAATGAAAAGTATGAGTTGTAGTATTTCTATGATAATTCACCTTTTTTCAAATCCAAAGAATCTTCATTTGATTGATCAGTTATTCAAATATTCTTTTATGATGTTAAAGCAATGTTTAAAGATTTAATTAAAGAGAAAATCAAATATAGATAATCTAGTACCATAACTTCAGCATGATATTTATAGTTGTTTATTGTTTTCTTTCATTACTATCACCCCACCCACCCCCTTTTTTTGAAACATTGAATGTTAGTTTTTTTAGTATTTATTTTTAACTTTGTTTTCTTGTTTTCATCTAATAGCTGCTATAACAATTCTGCATCTATAAAATATTTATTTAATTGGCTATACTATTTATGAAATATTTTTTATTTATTTTTACTTGTATTACTTCCTAATTTAACCCACAGAACATTGTATGCCACAAAAAGTTTTGAATACATTTTTATAAATGTTATTTTTTCTTAGGGTCAGAAAATAATAGACTCAATTATAAACATTTATGAAGCACTTGACTTCAGAAAGGTGTTTGCTATTCTGAAAGGAGACTGTTTGATTCCTCTTAGAGACCTTAAAGGAACCAAGCAGGGACAATTTCCTAATGTCCACACCATATGCTTTTGTCATTGCAGCTGTTATTACTATGTGATTATTCATATAGTATATGAACATGGATTGGCTGCTCACCAACATGCATTAGCCAGTGTGGTGAGTTTTTACCTCTGAGTTTAAGATCAAGAAACACCATGGTCTTTTCTCTTAGTTGCATGATAAGACAGAATGAATGTATGTGTAAATGATAAATATTTTTCCAATATATGCAATCATGACAGACAAAAATAAATGATGGCCCTTATTCCTAGGAGGCTGTAAAGTCACCAACCAAGGTAGCAGTTGGTGACTGAAGATGGAGGGTGCTAAGAATCCCATGATTGTGGACCCAGGCTGTTATTTGATGATGATTTTTATTTAGCTACTTACAAATGCAGTTCACTTTCAAGTAAATAAAGATTTCAAGAATTAGCCTTATATTAAATAGAACATTATTGGACTTTGTGAAGTTAGAAGAAAAGGTGAAGAGACAATTGATTTAAAAAGTGGACATGTACTCTACTGTAAAGCACAAATATTGGAAATGCAAGTGGAGTAGGATTCATCATAAATAAAAAGTGGAAGAACAACATTGTGGAGATTGATGGGATATCAGACAGAATGGCAAGATTAGTTATACTACTTAATAGCAGATACCAAATGCAGATAATTCAGGTTTATACGCCAACAAGTTCTCATAGTGATGAAGTAGTAGAGGATTTTTGTATGGATGTACAAAAGGCTTTTGATCAGAGTAAACAACATTTTAAATTTGTTATGGGAGATTTTAATGCTAGAATTGGGTAAGCAAATGAAAGATGAAAGTACTGTATATAATATTGGTTATGGTAATAGAAATGAGAAAGGACATAGACTTATGGAGTTTGCAGAAAAAACAACAACTTTATATTATGAATTATTTTATTGAGAAAAATGTTAATAGGAAATGGACATGGAAGCATCCAAATAAAAGTACCACAGAATTAGATTACATTTTGACTAACAGAAAATACACATTTCAAGATTGTAATGTTTTTAATAAATTTAACACAGGAAGTGATCATCGATTAGTAAGATGTAAGATACATGTTAATGCAAAACTAGAGGGACAAAAATTATTAAAAAAAAACAATATTTACAGTTGATATTCCTAATGTTCAGAAACATTTTAATGAATTCAAATTAGAACTTACAAATCAGTTTCAAGTATTACTAGATTTTGAACATGATTCAGATTAGAATGAAATTAATATGAAAATAACTTATATACTTTTCAAAACTGCAACAAAGATAGCTTGTAGAAAAAAGCAGCAATTGACTGATAAAATTTCTACTGAGACTAGAGAATTTATGATGAAAAGAAGGAATATGAAAATATACAAAAAGAATGCATTAAAAAGGATTGAATATGCCAAATTTTTTAAAATGGTGCAGAAAAGAGTTGAAAATGATATAAGAAAGTATAACTGTAAACTAGCAAGGAAAGCTGTAGAAGAGAATAAAAGTTTCAAGAGTGTAAAACAACATTTTGCTATTGGTAGGAAATTTATATCTGCAATAAAAAAAAAGATGAAACTATTACTAAAAAAAGAGAGGACATCATGAAATGAGTAGAAGACTTCTATCAAGAATTATATAGTAATAAAGAACAAGTAACTCCTATATCTATTATATCTTCTAAATTGCCAAAACTTTTAAATGAAGAAGTGAGACATGCAATTAAATGTAAGAAGAAAGAGAAGGCTCCATGTAATGATGGAATTATAATTGATCTTTTAAAAGAAGCAGATGAAGAAATAGAAAATATTTTAGTAAAGTTATATACCAAATGTCTAAATGATAAAGATGTACCAGATGTTTGGAAGAATGCAATATTAATATTTAAAAATGATGATAAAGAAGATATTAGAAATTACAGATCTGTCAGTCTTTTATCAGTTTAATATAAAAATTTTACCAAGATACAGTGAAACATTGGATTTCCACCAACCAAGAGAACAAACTGGATTTAAAAGTGGTTTTAGTACAGTAGATCATATCCAGGTATTGAAAGAAATTGTAGAAAGGACAAATGAATATGAGTTGCCATTATGCTTGGGATTTGTAGATTATGAAAAGGCATATGATTCTATAAACATTTCTTTAGTGATTAAAGCATTGGATCATCAAGGTGTAGATCTAGGATATTCTCATATTTTAAAGAATATTTATAAAAATGCAACAACAACAATTAGATTACATAATGATACTAGGAAACTCAACATTGAGAAGGATGTAAGACAGGGTGACTCCATATCTCCAAAACTTTTTACAGCAGTGCTGCAAAAAGTATTTTGTGGATTAAAATGTGAAGCTAAAGCAGTGAAAGTAAATGGAGATTATTTATCATTTAGATTTTGCAGATGATGTAGTTGTTTTTGAAAATAATGTCTTAGAGACTGCAGGAATTTTTTTAGGAATTATCAGATGAAAGTATGACTAAAGATAAATGTTAAAAAGACTAAAGTAATGTTTAATGGATTTTTTTTTAAATGTGAAAATAAAGATTGATTATGATGAGTTAGAAAAAGTTAACAGTTACAAATACCTTGGTCAGATTATTAATATAGATAGAAACATGATGGATAAAATTAATGATAGAATTAAACTTGGTTGGAGTGCTTTTAGTAGAAATAACTTGATACTAAAAGGAAATATACCCATGTGTTTGAAAAGGAAGGTTTTTAACATGTTTTACCAGTTCTTATTTATGGATTTGAGACTTGGACACTTAATAGAAGAGCAATACAGAGACTTCAGATCACTCAAAGAAGTGTGGAGAACTGCATGTTGAGAGTAACAAGAAGAGATCGAAAATGCACTAAGAGAACAAATAGGTGCTACTGATCTCATTGAAAAAATTAAAAGATTAAAGTGGAGTTGGGCAGTACATATTGGTAAAAGAGATGACAATAGATGGACAATTGAAATCTTAAACTGGATTCCAAGAGATTGTAAAAGACTCAGAAAGATATCACATGTGAGATAGATGGATGAAATAAGAAAGTGTGCAGTAGTGATGTGGAGAAGAGAAGCTAAAGATTGGGGAAGATGGGTTGAACTTGGAGAGACCTTCATCCTGCAATAGATTGATAATGGTTGTTCATGATAATGATAATGGCGCACTTAGCAATCACAATGCTTATATAAATCCTTCTCAAATATTTCTATTGTGCATGAATTGACTGGATGTAACATCTTTATTAAAGAAATAAAAGGTTATGAAAATGTCAGAGTGTTCGATTATTCAACATTGAGATATAAATTCACAAATTATTGAATGTAGGATATAAAAAGAAAATATACTTTGAATGCATTGTATTAGTTTACACATAAATGAGAAAGAAATGTATTGAAGAAAAAAAGGATTTCATTGTTATATATGAATAAAGAAGTGTGACAGCGATTACTACAGTTAATTTTTTCTCAGATATTCTTTAGAGCTTAGTTTTAACACAACAGAAATGTTTATATGGTCAAATAGTTTTTTAAAATCTGAAAGTCCTAATAAAAATACACATTCACTGTTTTTATTTCTCTATCATATATTTTAATTCAGAAGTGTAACTCTGTATATTTGTAATGATCTTAATATGACTTTCATAAAAATTATAAAAGAATGGCTGGTATACCATTTGTAAGCTCTTTTTTGTTTATCTTTTCACAAATATCTTCTCTTATATATTGGTCATTTAGGCATTTAGTATATAGTTTGCAAACAATTTCTATCTCTTCACTTATTACTTTTAAAAACTCATTGTCATTATTTTAAGACCTTTTTAAATCTCCCTTCTTTCTATAAAACCCATAACAATTTAAATAATGTTATAATTGGACAAAATATTTTATTTTCTTCTTTTTTATTATCACATAGTTAATTAAAAATTCTACCCTTCTTTTAATGAAGTGAACATTAATAAGAGGGAAGGCATAATTTTTTTTTTTTTTTAAATATCCTCTTTCTTTCATGATGCTATTATTAATATAAATTGATGTCATCTTTTTCTTTTTAATAATATGACCATTCTATCTTGTTAATGCTAAAACAATGCCCATATAATATAGACATATAACTTCAAAGACTTTTATTTTATAGCTTTTTTTTTGAATTTTTATAGTTACAGTTTTTTCATTATCATTATTTTTTTTTTTTTACTTTTGTCAAAAATTATTCTTCTAAATAAATTTTTAAAAACTATTTTTATGTTCTTATTTTTTACATGCATTATCTTGCCTTACTTAAAAATTTATTGTTAAATTTCTGGGATGTATTGTTTCCCTTTTCTGTGTATCTATTTTTAGAAGAATATTTATCATCTTTACTTTATATTACCTGTTTTAGTGTAGTCATTTTAAAAATCAGTTTGTATTTTGAATAGTTCCTATGCACTAACTTATAGTCAATCAATGGCTTTTATCAATTGCTGATATTAATTGCTGATATTGGATTTTTGAAAAAGTTTATTCTCTAATTTTGCAATATTCTTATTTTTCATTTTGATCGATGATTATTTACTTTATTTGAATGGTTTGATTGAGCTGCAGATTCTGAAGCATAAGACCCTGGATTGAACCCAGTTCTGTCGTTTCTGTACTTGAACTTTTTATTAACTCCCGATCAATAAAGTCATTGCATTAGCTTGGATTTTTTTCAACTTCATCTGGTAAATATATTAAGTAGTTACATTCTTGAAATATATTATTTGCATTATATCAAAATATAATTCAATCCTGATAGACTTTTATTTCATACTTCCATAAATACTTTCTTTTTCGATTTTTTTTTAAAGTAGTAATAAAAAAATTTTATCTGAAAATTCCATGTCTCTATCATCTCTTATTTTGGTCTCGATAGACTACTTTAATATTTAAAACTTTCTAATGTTAACATTTAAATTTTCTATCACAAATATAAAAAGTAGTTTGATGTATTTAAACGTTTTTTAAAATGCTGATCCTCTACTTTTCTGTCAGAATAAGAATTTATTTGTGATTGTAAGAAACTTAAGTATCTTCATTTAATACTATCAATTAAACTGTTATAGCCCTAATCTTGCTATTTTGTATGATAAACCATCTATCTTCATTATTCTATAATTCCATCGATTTTGTGTTTATTATTTTTGTGCTTTTCTTATTAAAATATTGTAAAAACTTTTTCCATCATTTGTCATATTTTTCTTTTTCATCTAACTTACAAAGTATAATAGAATTTTATTTAATAGTAATTTTTTTTATCTGACAGTGATGTACACTCATAGATATTCAGATTAAAAATTCATCACTAAACAGCAGCTTAAATCCATTATTCAGTGATTCTTAATACCTTCCACTTTTATTTAACAACTTCTGCTTTGTCTGATGACTTTGCAGATATGAAAACACAAAATATAGTTCTATCTGTCACACGTTTAAATATAACATTCAATGGGAACATTAACACACATGCTTAGAACCACACTTTCTTTCTTTACCCCCCCCCCCCACTCCCGAATGATGTTTAACTTAAGTACTGCTGGATATATGAGAAGTAGATTGATGACGTTTTTACTCATGAGTAAAAACCAGTGAACTAGTTATTTGGATCATGCGTGTTAATGAGTAGAACATTCATTGTTGTATAATCATAATATGGCAATAACAGCAACAATAGGGTGACATAATTTGGATAGTAGGAATATAATTTTTATATATAATCTGTTCAGCTCCCTTAAAATTCAGAGAATTGCTTTGAAATTAATATGAAAATTTGCAACGCTCGCATGCACACACACAACCCCACATATAAAGATATATATATATAATGCTAATTCAACTCAAGCCATTTATAAAAAATTCAAACTTTCAAGAGGTAGTATTTTTAAAAAATAGCCAATCTGCACACACACCATATGTTTCCGTTGATAGTCAATCAGATATAGTAATGCAATTTATATTTAACCTCAGTTTCAACATCCAATTAAAAGTTAAACTTTTGAATGCAATTTTAGTGATAATTTAAATAAGGCCTCAATTTAAGGTTCATAGGAAGCCAGGGCACTTTAATTAAATTCATCAAAAAATGGCCTTGTTTTTAAATATCATTTAAAAATATGTATAAGTAATTAAAAATTACATAAACATGTATAGAAATTTTGTGAACTTCCAAGTACAATGTTTACTTTAAAAAATTAATTAGTCTTTTTGGGGCATACTTGGTTAAATTATCATTAAAATTATGTTCAAACTTTAATATCAATTGAATGTTGAGAACGAGGTTAAACTGTTGGATCACAAGTAATTTCAAGGTTCCTAATAAGATCAATTATTAATAGAAACATATGTCCAGCAAAAATTGGTTGATCTTTTCATCAATTGTTGCTGCTTGAAAGTTCATAAAATTTCTATAGATGATGTAAGTTAAATATTTTTAAAAGTAAAAAAAAGTAGTTTAGCCTTGACAGCTATCAGTGGCAATTGATGGTTTCTCTAGCAATGTCACCATTAAAATACATTTGTTGTTTATTTAAAAAGAAATGATTTCAATCTTTAATTTGGTTATAAATTCATGTAACAAATTCTTGAGGAGTGTACTGCAAATTTAAAAGATTTGAATTCATACATACATTTAAGTGACTTTGTTATAAAATCTATTGCTAGAAATATTAATAATTTAGTTATTGCATAAAGGTTTTATTAAGTGATATCAGTAAAGCTTTCCTTATATTATTAAGAAAATTAAGTTTTACATATTTATATCAAGGCTTGTCATTGTTGCAAAAACATGAACTTCTCTAGAACTATTGCAAATTTGATTTAACTTCAGAAAGCAAATTGTAATAAATAAAACAGCTAATTTAGGGTTTACTATGTTAGATTAGTTATAAATAGTTGAGATTTATATAAAATTGTTATACTTTTCATCATTTCAATTCATATGATTTTAAGGTATGACTAAAAATGATAAAATTTGCAATGCAAAGTTTTTATTTTCTTATCAAAAGTTAAAACAATAAAGCCAATTACTCAAGGCTATAATAGGTTTATAAATGTAGTTGATATCAATCAATCTTTAAGATATCAACAATTTCAACCTGTAGTTAAGCACAATCTTTATTTCTTAAGGAGGTTGTCTTGACTACAGATTGAGATTGTTGATAACTTAAAGGTTAATTGTTTTTATCAAAAGTTATTTTAATCTAATTGTGAGTTATCCAAAATTATATTTATATTTCTAACTTATATACTTGAAATATTTTTATTGTTGTTAAAATTAGAAATATACCAGTTCAATTGAATCATGCCAAGTAACAATTGAGAAGTAGTCATAATCTAAGAATGTTTCAGATAAATCTATTGCCAATAAATAGATAATGTGATCAAGTAATAACAATAATATTAGGCTAATTTTAAGAACAAGAAAATGTATGGATGAAAGAGAAATTTACATTTATAATGACAAATAATATTTTTATACAAAAGTTTTATTTAGAGATATTTTGACATTTGCTTTCCTTTATCCTCCTACAGATATCTATAGCACTATTTTGCAGGGTTTTTGTATCTTAAAAGCAGAAACTGGTACTAAAATATATTGATTTATTAGTTTAAACAACTCTGAAGAGATCCATATTCTTTTACTATTAAAAATTTCAGTGTAATCTAATTCTGCTTGGTCTCCAGTTTCAAGATTATTTGGGAGATTATTTTGAGAATATTTTTGAAATTGCAAAAAAAAAAAAAATTTTGCTTGGTTTATTAAAGATTTTTAATTATTTATATACAATACTTACATAATAATTATTTAAAAACAAAAATATACTTGATTGGATTTGGATTTTATTTGTAAATATTATATCTTTAAAACTAAAAGTTAATAAATTTAATTGTAATGGTAAAAAGAAAACTATGAAGGGTAAGATTGAATTGCCTTTTGAAACAAATCAGCAATGGCTTTTCAAACATGGTAGTATGGAACTTTTGAGATATTTTAAAAATTATAAATGCAATTTTATATTTTAAATAGAATTTGTTAGATTTATAATGGCTTCACATTATTTCATTCACATTTTACAAATAAAGGTCAGCCAACATAGATTTCATTAATTTTTTATGTTCACTGTCTTGACTGGTCTTTTTTTACATTTGCCAATGAGAAAGAAGTTCATTCTTCTCATTATTTTTCAATTATTTGCAAAGTTCTAATATATTTTTAGGCTGTTTTTCATTAGTAAACTTATATTTCTAACAAATCTAACACAATTTTTAAAGTAAAACAGGCAAAACTTTTCACACAGTAGTGCCACTCAGTGCAAGACAGAGTAATGAATGGATTCCAGAAGATGGATGTATAAAATCCCCAATTAGTGCCTACTCATCCAATATCCCCAGACTAGTTTCTGGCTTGTGGCCTTCATCAGTGAGTTTTGCTTGTTTTAATAACAGTTATAAGCAAGCATAAGAAATGATAATCATGTGATGTTTATTGGCTTAATTTTTAAATTATAATTTAGAATAAAAATTTGATACTAAAATTAAATGTTGAATGATTACAAAAATTGTCACCAGAGAAAACAATGGAAATATCAACCTATTGAAAGTTTATGTAACAATTGAACTGCTCTTAGTGTTCAATAACTTTTTACAAAAAAAGAATGATAAATTCCAATTGAATTTTCAAGCTTTTTTATTCAGATTCATCAAAAATTACAACAGCCAAAAGAATAATCTCAAATCAGCCTATATATATAAAATGACATAAAGACAATAATCAAAATATTCTAAAATAAATACTAAAAAAATTCAATATGCCTATATAAAATAAAATTTTATATATATATATTGAATTTCTTAATATTTATTCTAGAATATTTTGATTAATATATATATATATATTGTGTATTAATATTTAAGTTTGCAGAATAGATATATTTCAGTTATTTTAAAACTCTGAGCACAAATACATGAGCATCATATATGCAATGGCAAGCAATACTTTTATATTGAAAAAAAAATATATATGGGTTTTTTTACGATTACTCTTTTAGCTATTGATGTTTTTGAATGCTCTGGATAAAAAAAATTGAATATTTGGTGACATCCATTCTATGGCAGATGTGCCTAAGCTAGTTATAGTGTAGGATTTATTTATTTTTAATTAGTAGTGGAATAGGTTAACTAAATTTTATTGTATTGCATAAAAAATTGTAGTTGATACTAGGATTTAAAGCTTTGGAAATCTAAGATATTGGTAAATTCTCAAAAATATTTATCTAATATAGCTAGCTATTTTTTTGACATTAAGAAAATTAATACTGATGAGGGTTCATAAACAGAATTATTAAAACTCTTTGAATCTGGAAAAATATTTTTTGGATATTTTGTAGATTAAAATGAAAAACAAAGCAAAACAAAATCACAATAAAAGTAAATGGAGATAATTTTTGAAAGTTATCTAATTGTTGCAATTGATAACTGTTTTCTACTGCTTTAAAATGTCACACAATATCACAGACCTATCATATAAAAGCAAATAAGTAACACAATCATAAATGCTTTATATAAAAGCAATGTTTAATGACCTACAAAATAAAAAAATTTGAAATAATGGTGAGAATGTATATATATGAAAGAAAGAGTGAATCGTTTTAAAATTATACATGACATATTGGTACTATTTAATACCTATTTTATCCCATTGTTTTAGACATTTTAAAGTACATTTATACTAATATTTTAAACTTTCAAAAAAGGCATAGTATATGTTGAAGATCAATAATAGTTTTTTTATTATTTACAAAAAATATTTATTTGATTTAGTAAAATGTAATAATAGAATTTTAAAAAAAAAAGTTTAGTGCTTCATTTTTCAATTCTACAAATTGAATAAAGAAAATGTATGATTAATAATATTTCTTGGATATATATTTTAATATTTTGATTATAATTTAATATTGGAGACCAGGAGTCTTCAATCTTTTTTGTTTGCTGCCACGTCGATTTATTTTGGTGACATCACAAGATGCCTCCCACCCACTTAACATAAAATTTGATAATATTCTGTCAGAACATAATTTTATTCAAAAATATTATTGAGAAGTAATCACGGAATTGTTTTTGTAGTAACCAATACAAATTCAAATATGAGCAATCATATCTAGAGATATAAAATAAAATTTAAAACTGAACTAAGGCAACAACAGAATTCATTAGTATGTATATATTGTGATAACTGCATATTTATTTAATAATCAATACATATATATTGAACTGGTTGGGAGAAAATCACTATGATTATCTATATTTAGAAATCTCAATTTTAACTCTGGCTGCACATTCACTATTGCAGCAGACCAGCCCTTCAAGCAGAGAAATATAATATCATGGGTAGATGAAACACCAACAGTACCTATAACCAGACCAAGGCTATACAAAGTATAACCTGTGGCTACATTTCTAGGCTATAGAACTCCTCAGCTTATACATTCAAACCCCTGCCATCCAAAGCATTTTTCTTTATTTTGAGGTAAAACCTCAGATGCCAGCTAATTATAAGTTATATAAACAGAATGCTCAGATGACAGCTATACAATCTAGCACTTGATATATCCCAAGCTAGCTTGTTTTCTCAATTGTTGGGGGAAAAAACTTTAATACACTTATAATTAACTGTAACTTAATCTATTTGTTAAGCAGTTATAAGAGAGAAAACTGATCAGGCAATAATTAAGCAAACAAATATTTTTTTCACACATATTTATAGTTAAACATATTATAGCAAGATTTAAATATAAGCACACACACACACTTAAAATACAACTACTAACTTATGGAAGCAACATTAAAATTTTATATACACTCATAATTAAAACACATCATAATGAATTACTAATAACATGGTAAAATTTGAGGGAAGCGACATTAAAAATTACTATGACTGTATTATCAAAATTCATTAGAGTTTTTTATTCAAATAAATGTTCAAATCTTTAGATTGGGATAATAAAGATTATATTTACCTAGGATTTTTATGGATAACACATTATACTTTTCATGGACACAATTCATTGCCTTCTCCTACTTTGTTGATCACCAACCAGTTGGTCTTTTCTTTTGCATCAATGTTTTGGCTTCTTGCTGATGTTTCATGTTTCAATGAAGGAGAAAAATTTCTCATAGTTTTCATATCACAAGGCAAACATGACTTCTAGATGGAGAGTATCTGATGTTATAAAGGACTGAAATTGAAGGCTAGTCACATACTTTGGTTATTATCTAATCCTAAATATTACTAATGCTGCTGGCTTTTCAGCATCTTCTTTTCTTTAAAAGTTTTTATGATACAGTAATGCTGAATGATAATGAAAATAGTAATATAATACTATGATAATAATCATGGAATGAATCTCTTGGTCCTTTTACATGCTTCTCCTTTATTGTTTTCTAGTTATCATTCTCCAATCTGATTTAATTAATTGATATTTCCTTAATTAATTTTTCATCTTATGTTTTAATCTAAATTCTTACTTAGATTAATCTAATGTCTTGATAGGATACAGTTCTGAATTCTTTCCTTTGCCTTTTTATTTAATGCAATGGGAGTTAGTATTTCTCTTCTTTTATTTCTCAGTCAGGAAATCTTTAAGTGGATTTAAGTTTAAAAGCTTTCTTTTTACACATTTCCTTTTTTTTTCTTTTTTTTAAATTTATAAAAGGAGAGAGCTAATTTTATCTTTTTATTTAGAGTTAATTTCCCCCCTTCTCCCTACTTACTCTTTATTACTAAACTTACTTTTATTTTGTTAAAACGACAAGATGACACAAAAACTTTACTTTTGCAAGTTTGCATTTAAAACATTTTATATTTCTCTTTTATTAAGACTTAATTATTTCTTTTTAAATTTAATTTGATCATCAATAATAAATGATTCCACATATAACACAAAGTATGTGTGTTCTCAAATCATACATTCATTAGTGGTACATTACCCCCCCCCCATTTGAGAATTAAAATGTGTCAACTTGACCCATTTTATCTCTAATAATATATTTATACTACCCTTTGATTTTTTTTCTTTTTTTAATTACCACTTTTTTTTATTTACATGTGATGGATTCTAACTTTTATTTATTTATGCACTACTTTTCTATCAAATGAGTTTTAAAATTTCTAAGATGGATACCGCACAGAGAGTGACCTTCTTTAAACTACTATTCTTTCCAGTCTGTACTCAATGTTGGTTTCAACAATTATGTCCTGTGTGATGACCATGAGGAGCAAAATACATTTTTCTGTCATGTACAAGGGCATGAATGCATCGGATGCAGAATTTGTCTGACTTATATCCGACTTACATGTAACATAAAAAAAACTTTACTTTCTATGCTGGGATTTCTCTACCAGCTGATTGAATGAGCCCATGATTTTCTCCAATAGGGCATCAACCTAGAAAATGAAAACAGGATCACTGCAAATGGCAGGATTCTTGAATTGACCTACTCAGCTTATCCTCGTGAGATGTTACAAAATTTTGGGAATTTTTCTTCCTACAAAACTGATTTGTCACTTATGCACATATTTTAGATAAGAATTAGAACTATTTTTCCCAGTGAAATTTGGATGGGCCCAGCAATTTCTCTTCTGGATTCTCACTCTGAGAACTATCCTCATTTAGTCCATTAAGGGTCTTGTTTTCACACAGTGTGGTAACCTACTGTCTCGCACCATCCTCCTTTATAACTCCCTTTCACTCCAATCCCTCTGACACTCACTGCTTATACTAAAGATTATTTTTATTTATTTATTCTAGAGTTTTACTTATACTTTATACAAGATTCTGTTTATTTTATTTCTTTAACTTTTATATTATTACCGTATACTATTTCTTTTTAAAAAAAAAACCTTTTATCTCCTTTTATTTCCATTATTAATTCTCACAAAATATTTATTGTATTATATTAACTATTATCCTATATTAGCTTTCACAACATTATTTTAGTTCTTTTAACTAGCTTTTATTGATGTATATTGATTCTAGAAAAGAAATTCTTTATTTTATTTCAAAAAAAAAAAAAACACTCTATTTTATTTATTCACAACTCCCAAAACATTATTCTATTTAACTATTTATGAATTCTAACAAGAAAATTCCTTTTCTTACTTCTCTTCTATTATTAATTCTCCCAAAGATATTTTATGTTATTTATTCAACTTTATTTATTTTGTTACCTTCCAACACAAAAGAAAACATTTTATTTAACTAGTGTTATTTCCATTTTCATATAATCCATGGACAAAATTTATTTATATTTTGTTCCCTAAAAGTCTGATCCATTTATTTTAAATCAACTAGCTTAATCTTTGTCAGGTGGTTCCTTCTTATTTCTACCATTCTCACTTGAATCAGGGAATCTTAATCCACTTCTATGCCTGGCTTGGTGTTCTGGAAGTTGGTTACCGGTTTATGAATATTCCATTTAGAATCCCCCTTCTTTTAAAGCTTTATGACAATTTCCATCTTTTATTTTTACCCCAATCATTTTGATCCCACTGTAATCTATAATATTTATATTTTCTTTACTTTCACAGAATTCACATTTCTTTTCTTTAGCTTTGTAATCAAGCCTTGTGCTGTCGAATTCTTTAATAAACTCTGCCATTCTCTCACCTGCTTTTCTTTCAGCACATATTTTTATTTATATAAATTTCTTTACATTAGCAGGGATATTGTTTAAATGTTCATACAGTTTTATGCTTTTCTCTTTCTTACCATGACTATTTACATTTTTACTTTCTGATTTACCCTTCTCTTCCTTGGTCTTTTAATTCTACTATTTCTATTCTTTCTACTCCCTTTTCGCTGTGTTTTATTTCTAATACACATTTGTTTTCACATCCAAGTTTATCATTTAAGTCAAAAATGATTTTTGGTTCTGGATTCATTTCTGAGTCAGACTTACATTTTTGTTTATGATTATATTTATTTTCTAACTCCTTTTTGTGCTAAAATCCTTTGACAGCAGGTAACCATTACTGGTGGTGCATCTGTTGTGCAAACAACTATATTTGTTAATGGTGTATGTTTTTCAAAATAGTATTGAATTGTAGTATAAATTGGTATACCTTTTGCATCTATCATAAGTTTATTGGTAAAGAACATTTTTTTCATGTAGTGAATTATTTTATCAAAATAACAAATGTAGGCCATTAAAATAGCAATAACTGTTAATTCAACTACCTAAACAAAGTAGTTAAACCATGTGATGGAAAAAAAATTAATGACATTCATTTGAGATGATTCACTTTGGTTCATAACTTACTGTTTCTGTCAACACATGGTTTTGATCTCTAAACTTTATCCAACAAGCAATAAAAGCTTTCTTTCTTTGAACATTTTGAATATAATATTTGAGCATAGGCATTGAAGAAATAAGCAAATTATAACATACTAGTAGAAGATTCCAAGTTAGAACCAGTGCTGAATATTACACAATGCTTTTGTTTTATTTATAAATCATTGCAAAGTAATTTTAATGCATTCAGATTAAAAATAATTGCTATTGTTAGCACATGCATTCTATATAATACATGCATGAATTAAATATTATGTAGAGCCACTAAATTCATATTGAAGATGTTAATCAACAACATTATCAATTGCAAATTAAACAAAAGTACCGACAAAATTTTATCCAAATTAAAGTAAATTTATATAATTTAACAAATAAGGTGTAATTTTATTTTTAAAAAAACAATATAAAATAATGTAAAATTATTTTAAAAACCTTTTTATATAAAATTTTGTGAATATGTAATTTTATACAAAAAACACTATAATTAATGGAATATCATTTTAAACTTAAGATGAATGAAATTTTAAATAAAAACAATACAAATTTATAAAGACAAATGATATAATTTTATTATAATAATAATAATAATAATAATAATAACAACAACAACAATAATAATAATAATAATAATAATAATAATAAAACGTATTCTCAGATAACATTATTAGCTGAAAGTTGCTGAATTTTTTTATAATTTACAAACAAAATAAATTGTTTTCAAAACAAACAATTTTTATATGAATTAAAATCGACAATTTTTATTAAAACAAACAATTTTAAATCATTATTTGGATGAAACAGAATGGTGGAAATTCACATTAGTTTGTATTGCTTTTTTATAAAATTATGTACTAAAATTTTAAAATTATGTTCATATTAACTTGTATTAAACAAGCAAAAATCCATACAATAGTGCCACCCTGTGCCAACCAGAGTAATCAATGGATGCCAGAAGCTTGTGCATAAAATCCCTATCTAGTGCTTACTCATCCAATATCCCCAGACTAGTTTCTGGCCTGTGGCCTTCGTCAGTGAGGAGCCTTGGATTTAAGAGCACTGCACATAGATCTTAGGATCTAATGCAATCCTCCAGCATCCATCTTTTATCTTTACTTAACTACAAACTATGAAAATGAAATTGAAAACACAATAATATTTTCAATCTAAGCTCAATAGGTTATATAGTCATATGGCTCTGAATGCAATTCAGAACCCATACATATTGGTGTCTTTGGCTCTTTAACAACCATAGCTACCACTATCATATTAGGCAGGATTGAAAATATTATTATTTTCAATTTCATTCTCATAGTTTTGTAGTTAAGTAGAGATAAAAGGTGGCTGCTGGAGAGTTGCATTAGATCCTAAGATCTATGTGCAGTGCTCTCAGATCCAAGGCTCCTCACTGATGAAGGCCACAAGCCAGAAACTAGTCTGGGGATATTGGATGAGTAGGCACTAGATAGGGATTTTATGCACAAGCCTTCTGGCATCCATTGATTACTATGGTTGGCACAGGGTGGCACTACTGTATGGAGAGTTTTGCCTTGTTTAATAACAATTATGTGCCAGTATAAAAGATAGTGATCATGTGATGTTTAGTGTTTTAACTTGTATTATTATTTTTTAATAAAATTATGCATTCCATTTTGTGTTTCCAGATAATAATTAAAACTGTCTTGAATAGAAATTGTCATTTTAATTCTTCTTGAAAATTGTTTATTTTGAAACAAATTGTTGGTTTCCAAATTATAATAAATAGTCAAAACTGTTTAAATTATTCTATTATTATAATTATTATTATTATTTTCATCATCATCATCATCATTATTATTATTATTATTGATTAACATTTTTGATACGAGTATGATGACCTCACTTAATATAGATTGCATGTATCTGTTGTGTAGAATACATAAATAATAACTGTATTCTTATGGATTATGTTATTATGTAAGCAAAATGAGTATTATTTCAAAAATATTACTAGAAAATCTGAAGTTAATTCTATAATAGATCAAATTTAAAATCTCTCTGCTTTTTGTTTATCAGACAAGAATCGCGGCCTCAGGGTGGCTTTTAAGCATTCTATCATCCGATTTTCAATTGGATTGATGGTTGAAGAGTTGGAGTGTGGAGTGGATTGAAGCCTGTCCATTAAAGTATGAAGATTGGCTATCTTAATATATATCTGAGCACTTATTGCATATATGTGTAGAGATATTGGTGATTATTTATCTTTTCGACGTATATGCGTTCAAGTGGATCAGTGTTATGAGATAGAGTGGAGAGTGGTGCGTCGTGTGAAAGTCTGTGCTCATATACCCTATATATTACATATATAGATACAGGTATATAATAAGCTTATATTTCAGTTATTCATCAGACTTAACAATAGAAATACATAGATTTTTTATTTTATAATAATAAAATTTCTGTTTTATATATATAAATTTATAATCTTTACATATATATAATAATTATATTTTAAAACATTAGACAATGAGTGAAATTCGTGCCTTTTAAAATTAATAAAATATTTAGTATTACCACTACTAGATGGTACCACAATACTAAATTACTAATTGATATTATATATTTACGTACTGTACTTGCGTCTACTTTTTTTTTCTACGATAAAAATTCTACCTAAAACTTAAATAAAAAGAAGTTCATATTATAATATTCATGTACGATATATGTTTTCATTCATTTAAAGCTTAAAGTGTAAAAAAAAAATTACGATAGTAATAATAAATTTAAACATTTTTATTTTATAAATTTTAAAAAATATTGAATATAATTCATAATTTTTTAACAAAATTAATAAAAGATTTAATATTATCTCTACTAGATGTCACTACATTTTAACTACATAATTAATATTCTCTATAGTACTTAAAATTTAAATAAAAACTTAATTAATTCTCTATTTACGTATTGAATAGAATTTCATTTATTTAAAATTTAATTAATAATAAAAAACAATTATATTTGGTATGAAGGAAATAATTAGTTTTCTATTACTAAACGTAGCTCAAATGCTCAGCACATACAGATAAATAATTTTTATCTAAAGTTATGGATTGTAATTTACAAATTTAATATATCTCTTATAAACGACGACTAATTATTTACGTCTCACTATACATATGCATGTAAAGTTTCCTACAATTCTCTTCAAACTTGAAATCATACATTAATAATAAAAGCCTGTGTGGTCTATTAGAATCTTTATATCACATTTTTTATTTACGGTAAGGAAATGAATCAGCAAGAATCGTTCCAGTGGCAAACTAATAAGAATGAATCGCTTCTTTTACGTCTGACTATATTGCTGATTTCAATTGTTATTAGAGTTAGTTTTTTTTTCCACATCACATAATTGTTATCAGAGTTCATCTAGATTAAATTTTTTTTTTTTTTCATTTGGAAAAGTTAGATTAATCTCATCGGTAAATAACTGGTTTAAGCTTGCTATAAAGTTTTCTCTAATTAATCCCATTAAGGGTTTTTAGTTTTTTTAATCATTTACATAAAATCATCATCGTCGTCAATTCTTATCAATCCACTGCAGAATGAAAGTCTCTCCAAGTTCAATCCATCTTTTTCGATCTCTAGCCTCTCTTTTCCATATCACCCCTGCACACTTCATTATTTCACCCATCTATCTCACATGTGGTCTTTTTCTGGATCTTTTACAATATCTTGGAAAGCAGTTTAAGATTTCAACTATCCATCTATTAGCATCTCTTCTAACAATATATCCAGCCCAAGTTCACTTCAGTCTCTTAATTCTTTCAACAATGACAATAATACTTGTTTGTTCTCTTACTCATGTATTCCATCTTCAATCTCTTCTTGTTAGTCCTAACATGCATCTCTTTGCACTTCTTTGAGTGGTCTGAAAAATATGTATTGTTGTTCTGTTAAGTGTCCAAGTCTCAAATCCGTAAGTAAGAATTGGTAAAACACATTTATTAAAAACCTTCTTTTTCAAGTGCATATGCATATTTCCTTTTAATATTAAGTTATTTCTACCAAAAGCTCTCCAACCAAGTTTAATTCTATCATTGATTTTATCTATTATGTTTCCATCTATAGTAATAATTTAACCAAGATATTTGTAGTTGTTAACTTCTAAGTCATCATTATCAATCTTTATTTTCATCTTCTGAGAAAATCCATTGAACATTGTTTTTTTCTTATTAATGTTTACCTTTAGTTCTACTTTTTTACTTCATCTGATAACTCTTGCAACTTTTCCTCAAGTTCTGACACATTTTTTTCAAAAATAACTACATTGTCTGCAAAATGTAAATGACTTAAATAATCATCATTTACTATTATTCTTTTAACTTTCCATTTTAAACCACAAAATACTTTTTGTAACACTGCTGTAAAAAAGTTTTAGAGATATGGAATCACTCTGTCTTACACCCTTCTCAACATTAACCTTCTAGTATCATTATGTAATCTAATTACTGCTGTTGCATTTTTATAAATATTCTTTAGAATATAACAACATTTTGGACGTATACCTTAATGATACAATGCTTTAATCACTGAAGAAATACTTAATCAAATGCCTTTTATAATCTATAAATCTAAAACATAATGGCAACTCATATTCATTGGTCCTTTCTAAAACTTCTCTTAATACTTGAATATGATTCTCTGTACAAAACAACTTTTTAATCCAGCTTGTTTTTTTGATTGGTTGAAATCCAAAGTTCTCTATAGATATTATCTTGACAATAATTGTGTACAAAACAGATAAAAGACTGATAGGTCTGTAATTTCTAATATCTTCTTTATCACTTTCTTAAAATATTAATATTAATATTGCATTCTTCCAATAATTTGGTACATTTTAATCACTTAAACATTTGGGATATAACTTTACCAATTTTTTTTCTATTTCTTTATCTGCTTCTTTTGAGATATCAATTATAATTTCATCATTAACTGGAGTTTTTCCCTTCTTCATAAATTTAATTGCATGTCTCATTTCTTCATTTAAAATCCTGGGCAATTCAGAAGATATAATAGTTGTAGAAGTTACTTGTTCTTTCTTACTATATAATTCTTGATAGAAATCTTCTACTCACTTCATGATCACATCTCTGTTTTTAGTAATAATTCAATCTTTTTTTTCTTCTTGCAGATATGTTTCCTATCAATACTAAAATATTGTTTTACACTCTTAGATTTTTATTTTCTTTTATAGCTTAACTTGCTAGTTCACAATTATACTTTCTTATATCATTATCAATTCTTTTTGACACCATTTAACAAAAATTTTTTAATGTATCATTTTTATATAGTTTCATATTCCTTCTTTTCTTCATAAATTCTTTAGTCTCAATAGAAATTTTATTGGTCAATTGCTGCTTTTTTACCAGCTATCTTTGTTGCAGTTTTTAAAAGTGCATCAGTTATTTTTGTAGTGATTCCATTCAAATCTAAATCAGGTTCAAAATTTGCTAATATTTAAAACAATTTGCAAGTTTTAATTTAAATTCATTAGAATGTTTCTGAAGATTAGGAATATTGATTGTGAATATTGTGTTTTTCTTAATAATTTTTGTTTCTCTAGTTTTGCATTAACATGTATCTTACATCTCACTAATCAATGATCACTTTCTGTATTGAATTTATTAAACACATTACAATTTTGATATCCATATTTTTTGTTAGTCAAAATACAATCCAATTCTGCTATACCTTCATTTTAGATGCTTCCATGTCCATTTACTTTTAACATTTTTTTTTTTTTTAAAAAAAAATTCATAATATGAAATTTTTCTTTTTCTGCCAACTTCACAAGTCTATGTGGTCTATTATTTTTATTACCAAAATCAAATTTACGTACAGAACTTTCAGTTTTCATTTAGTTACTAATTCTAGTATTAAAGTCTTCCATAACAATTTTAAAATGTTATGGGTCTAATCAAAAACCTTTTATACATCCATATAAAAATTCTCTACTATTTTATCACTATGGGAACTTGTTGTAGCATAAACCTGAATTATCTGCATTTGATATCTCCTATTAATTTGAATAACTAATCTTGCCACTCTGTCTGATACATTATCAGCCTTCACAATCTTGTTCTTCCACTTTTTATTTATAATGAATCTACTCCACTTATACTTCCAATATTTGTGCTTTTGTAGTAGAATACAAATCCACTTTTTAAATCAATTTTTTCTTCACCTTTTTATCTAACTTTACAAAGTCTAGTAATGACCTATTGAATATGAGACAGTTCTTTCAATTTTTGAAATCTTTTTTCATTTGAAAGTGATTTGTAATTACAAGTATCCAAATAAAAGTAATCATCAAATGGCAGCCTGGGTCTGCAATAAAGGGATTTTTAGCACCTTCCACCCCTGGTGAACAACCACTGCTTTGGCAGGTGACTTTAGAACCTCCTGGGAATAAGGGCTATGATCCATTTTTATCTGTCATGATTATAAATATCTATTAGAAAAAATGTTTTTTTCATTAACACACACATTCATAAAATAAATATATAAAAATGAACAAATAATTTGTAAACCAATTAGTTTTTTAAACTATTATATAAGCTGAATATAAATAGTTTATTGTTCAATATATATATTATTTATTGTAAAATCAGCATAATGAAAAGTTTTTAAAAAAAATTTATTTGAAAAATGTTTCATAATTTGATGTGGTTGATTTAGGATATATATATTTTTATATCTAGCAATGTACCACATTTCTTATAGTAGAAACAGTATGATGTACAGTGGCTACCATTATTTCTAGGTTATGTATCTCACTGTATATATCCTCTTTGGGATTACACTGTTCTTGAACAGCAGCTACCTCATCATTTTCATATGGCTTGACTACAGTCACATAACTCTCTGGCACTATTTTTTGTTCTGGACTGGTCATCTTATTATCAGTTTCTTTATCTAAATCAGTTACTTGATCATTCATTTCTGGCGATGGTTGATCCATCTTATTGTCAAGTCCCTGAGACAGTCCTTTGATAGAATCATGCATTGTTTGGAAGTGCTGATCCAACATCTGGTTTATCTCTTGCCTCATTTCTTTAATCTCTTGTGATCGTTGATCTATTTTACTCATTAGAACTTGCAACCACTCTGGCGGGCCTTGCTTTTCTACTTCCATTCCCTCAATAGTTAATTCTTTTTCTTGCTCCATCATAAATTTATAAAATATTTATATTACTGATTCTTTTCTGCTTTATTCTGTTTGATTTATTATGTTCTGCTCCCTGATTTCCTATACATCCTGAGCCAAACACCTTTATCTATCCACCCATATACTTTAACATTTTCAATCACTCTTTTTCAGCCATAATTCTCTCCATCAATCTATTTATATCTTAAGTGCCCTTAATTAACTTAACCTCCATCATCACTCTTTTTTTCTTTACCTATATATGATTGATAAAGTATTTGGTCATAGTTCTACTTAAAACATTTATTTAAGAAAAAGCTATCTCTGTTTTTACTGTGCCCTTTTTATGCTTTTATAAAACTTAACTCTTTTTATGCCCTATTTTAATACACTAAAAAAAAAATTTACTTATATAACATATGTGCCTATATTTATAATAAAGTTCACATCCAAAGCCATTTATATACTCATCTACCCTTCCAGAGATCTGACAGATACTGACAGCCAAAAGAATGATTAGCAATTCACAATCATGAGATAGACAAAAGAATTCGATCACTACACTTAAAGCATACAATGTTCCATGAACACTCAGATGATCACCCCAATTCAATCACTCTAAGCTACTACAACCCATAATAGTTTATTGCAAACACTGTTGCATTTCCCTGCTTACTTCCAAGTCTTAGGGGCTTTAATTCATAAAATACTGCCTTGCTTATCTTTAAAGTCTTAGAGGCAACAATTATATATCAGTAAAACAAAATACTGCCTTGCTCTCTCTGGAGTCTTAGAGGCGAAATATTATGTATCAGAAAAATTATGCCTTGCTCTCTCTGGAGTCTTAGAGGCGAAATCATGGCAGGCCTACTGTTAACTGCTTCATGATAAAACAACTGATATTATAATCTGGGTTGGAGCAGTGAATGAGATAAATCAATCACCAGTGGCATGAATACATCACATTCTCAAGGCAATGACAAAAATTCTCCATCCATCATCAAAACTGTAACACAACCAACCAAACTCCAACAATCAAATATCCAATCCAACCTCCAAAATCATAAATTTTCTATAACACAAACTTTTCAAATATGAACAAAATTATTATTCTACACTTCAAGGCTATTAATATTTCTATGCTTATTTAACTGATAAGCAAAATATATAAAAAAACAGTGTTATTAACTTTAACACATTATAAGTTGTGATATCATTATATTTTAAAAAATTGAAACTAAGCTCTATAATGACTGTATTCATTTATCATCATCAAAAATGCAATAACAGTAATCATCATCATCTAAACATCAGGCCAAAATATTTGTATACACTAATAATAAAAAAATTGCACACAAAAAAAAATATTCTTTTTTTTTTTAAACTATACATCTGTCATCATTATATACTACCCATCTCTCATGTATGTGGGGTATTTCAAGCCATTATTTGGCTTATTTCGAGCCCTAGTTGGTGCGCCATTTGTAACTATTTTTAAATTAATATAAGATTTGTAACTATTTAAATTAACACAGAAATACACCTCTCTCAGGTGTGTGGCATATTTCAATCCCTATTTGGCATGCCATTTGTAACTATAATTTGTAACTATTTTAATATGTCACATTTGTAACCATAATAAATATTTAGATAGGGGAAATTATTAATTATTAGATATATGCCTATCCAATCTGTACCATTTGTAACTATATTAATTCATCATAGCATAGATAAAGAAATTATAGAATCACTGTGCCACTTGAAAATATCAGCATTAAAGATTCTTGGTATTTATTTATATATTGGGGCAGTCATTTGAACAATAAAACATACTGGCCATTGTCATCAAATAAAAATAATATTAAATATAGCAACTGAATAAAAGTACCCACTGTGAAATTCCTGGAGTGCCTTATGCTTATCTCCAATACTAGGTTCTTCTAACAAAGAATCCTTCCTATTCTTCTTTCCAAATATATAAGACCATTCATGGTCATATGCACACACTGGTGCTATTCATGACAACTTATAAAAAAATATATATATTCTATAAAACTAATATTATGAAGTTGGAAAGGGATGATATCACTCTTTATTCAGTTTAGCTAAGTACATGTGTTTTCCCATGAGCGCCACTAGATTGTTTTCAATCTAGATAAGTATCTGTTTATAGTGTACTTGAGTTCAAACTCATTCAGTACATTTTTATTACACATGACTTGGATGACTAATGAAAAAAAATGACATTCTTACATTTTATCTATATTGATAAAATTACAAGATCCCAATATTACCAAAGTTTATACTATAGATCAAAGATTCTTATAGACATTGCTAGCTCATTTACGTATATTGATGAACAGACATGTATAATCCTATTAATGGCTTCCAAACAAGCATGTGAAGACCATTATTGATATTGATGGCCATTTAACTAGATTATTTATCACAATAAAGGTAATAATGATGATGATGATGATAATAATATCATAATAATAATGATAATAATAGTGATATCATAATAATGATTATAATAGTGATGATGATACCAGCCATGGCTTATTAATAAACTCACAACAATAAATTCATCTTTATAAACTTATAGGCATCTATTAAAATTATCCTATTTCATACTGGGATTTAATAATACTAGTGGTGATGATTGATCATCATGAATCTCTTTGCATAATATTCAATTTTCTATAAACCCCTATTTACTAAAACATATTCATTACGCTAAACATTAAATTTAATGATTATAATTTATTAATGATGATTGATGGCGATCATAACTTTTATATAGTATTATTTGAAACATTTTTAACCAATAACATGATATCCATCTTTGATGAGGATGATCATAATTCATGGACACAACCCAATTTTAGCTTTTCCACTATTGAACTATAATTATTAAAATTTGGTTATTCTCAAGCATAATCCTTAAATACTTAAATATCAACATTCTAGTTTACCTATTATTTTGTGGACGCTTAATATTTGCAAGTGATTGCTCAATATATACGAATGGTAATACTTAATAACTGCGAGCAATGATGATGAATTAAAATGATAGAATTAAGACAAGAAAAAAAACACAATATTCTTAATAATAACTCGGAAACCAATTAAGATATATAATTATATTTTATTAACACTACTACTCTTTCTTTCCTTCTTTAAAGTCAAATCAACAATTAAATAAATGGCTTATTACCATATTAATTCAATACAAAATTAATATAAAAAATTTATATAAGTATAAGCAAATAAATCTAACATATAGGTTTGTCATTTTTCTTGATATCTCAAAATAAGCTGACTTAAATCAATATTAGAAAAAAAATACATATTCTATAAATGCTTATTTAAGACTTTTCTTACTTATCATATCATAAAATAAATTTCAGGTGTAACTTGTATATGTTATTTCACTTCCATTCAAATGTAATGCCCTACTTTTTAATTTACCATTTTAAACTAATCATATATAACCTATTCTATGATGTGTTTGGATAAGCAGTTACACATGCACACATTCGGTAATGTTAACATATATGTTTAAAATGTATACCCACAAATTACATATATAAAATATTTTTCTTTTGCAACCTTATAGCGAAAGAAAATAAAATACATGATATTAATTTTTTAATATGCAACAAGATAAAATAAAAAACAACAACATTATAAATGCATATATCTATAGGTTGCTCATTATCATAACTGATGAACAATTTAAAAAAAAAAAACATTTCAACATTACAAT